>JACVEX010000070.1:0-349939 GCA_017948575.1 Williopsis subsufficiens
TAACTTTAAGTTTGCTCCATCGAGTGGATATTTAAGTTTATTCGAAAGTTATTCGAGTCGAATAAGCGGATATTTTTTATTCGATTACATCCCTAATTTAAATAGAAATTCAGAGAAAAGTAGGCTGAAGCTCTGAAATACATACATGATATATACCATGACTTGACAGACTTTCCAAGTCTATCAGATTCCCCCTTGCCATGGTACTAAGATTATCATTGGTAACAAGAAAAAGTATGGTAATACTTCAAAGGCCACTGAAGTACAAGAAGGCTCTGGAGAATATGATCATTCCGGTTCATGTGCACCAACAATCAATTAAGCCTAATTTCATAAAATTCATGGCATTCATCATGGACTGAACACAGTTTGGGATCTTAATCGCTATCAAGGCTTGGCATGTACTAGTAGTGGCTCTGGTGAATGATTCTTTGTCACTTGCTCAATTAAAGTATATACAGAGATATGAAACAATTAATCATAACTGATATAAGTCCAAATCAGAAACGGTTTCTTGTGCATAGACCTCATTCAGGCATATCACTCCAGCGCAGTTTACCACTACACCCATATCAGTTAAATCTCGGTCAAATAGCTCTGAAAATCAATCCCCTCTGGTAAATTTTGGGCTAATTTTAATACGATAATGGCTGGTACTTTAGTATTATCTCGAGACCGATATTCTCGTGAGCTGAAGATCTTCTTGCAGCAACTTTAAGGCTGTAAGAGGAAGTTCAGAGCTTCTTCGTGATTTATCGGAAGTAGTTGAAACTTAGATCAAATTTCAGTCCAGCTCCTTTTCACGTTTACGATTCTCTAAGCACAGAACTCATGTTTCATCGAGGAGATCATTGACCTGGTGAACGGAGTGAAAAGGCCAAAAGTCGTTAGGAAGAAATATCCCGCTGATTTGCTGCCCATTTCATGGTGCTATGTTCTACATTTTTAAGAATATTCAAGAGGAGTGGGATCCTATCGTAATTCCTATGAGGAATGTTAAATTTGCACTCTAAATGGTCTCTATTTTATAACGTTTATGGATCTCATTGTGACCATAGGCCTGCTTCAAGATTGCCATTCTAGAGAACTGTTGTGATTTAAGCTAGTCCAGTAGGGAGAAGGACTGAGGGAGAGAGTATGCCTGAGATTCAAGCAAGGACACATTGATTGGGCCATTTTCGTCTGTGTATCGTTTCTTGCCATACTGGAAACCTTGAAAGCACGGTAGTTCAGCTACATCATCAAATAACTTAGTGTGTAATGCAAATCTAAAACTTGAAACAGCCCTATTCCAAACAAGCTGTTCAAATGGCTAAAAGGAAACCAACAGAAATGAAAATACCGATAATGAAGAAATTCAATCCAGAACTGACGAAGCTTGGTGCAACCAATGCCGCAGCACCATTTGACTCTCTGACATCAGTACTGTTATCCAGCGACCCTGAATCTTTTTGAATGCTTGTCGAAGAGGTTATGACGGTAGTTTGGGAACTTGGAGAAGTATCTTTGATGGATCTTGTAATCAGGGCTGATGTTGTAGTAGAGTTTCCAGAAAATTCTATATCGGTGGTGTATGTTGAGTAGGAGCTGGAGATTACATCGTGATCCAAACTTTCAGAAGAGTAGATTGTACTTTCACCATAACTCTCACTAGGTTGTGATGCACCAGCAGATAACATATCGAATTCTTCAATGGCCTCCTCGTATCTTCCGTTCACTTCACCATCAACAGCTTGAATTGAAGTCCATTCACCTGAGCGGTCACCATAGACATATTCCGTTCCAGTAGAATAATCGGAGATAATAACGTTCTTAACATGCATAGAAAATGGTGCCTGGCTGTAATCAATTTCACCACCGGCCCATTCAATTGTGCCAGGGGCATTGCCTGGATCACCACCTGCCCAAAGACCTGTAACAACATACATCGGGCTCTGTGGATAGCCATCTGGGTTATCACTAGAGATCGTTCTCAAATGTTGACCATCAAGGTAGAATTTCAATTCATCTTTTGTCCAATCAATAGTATAGTTATGATAGTTGAGCTGTGGTTCATATACACTGTGGAACATACCCCTTGTATAAGTTGTGGTGTTACCCTTTGAGAAATAGTTCGTTTGTACTTCCGTATTATCACTACCAACCCACTCCAAATCAATCTCATCCAAATCATCACTTTGCAAGTAGAAAGAAGACACAACACCTCTCCCTGGCGCGGCTTTCAAGACTACTTCAAGACGCCCAAACATGATGTAGAAATTGGACTTCAACCCAGGGTTATCGTATCTCTCTTTCAAAGTCATCGTGACACCTTCATCGTCATATGAGATTCTATCAGCGTGGGAGTAAGGGGAGAAATAATTGGACTCTTGCTTGAAATCAACTTGGATTGAAGAAGCCAATGCCTTATCAGCTGGACAGTCTTCCTGCAAAGGGTTGCATTTCGTGTATGACTGCGCGTGGGCACAACCTACGATCAAACAGCAAAGCAACAGTCTGTGGAGTGCGTTGGCCATCATCGTCTGCATGGAGAACTCTTATCTGTATCGAGCTAATAGAATAAGCGCTTAATGTTTTGAGGACTTTCTGTGATGCTTGGGGTTTGTGGAAGCGGTTGGGGGTAATGCGTGACACAAAGACGAAATATCAGAAGAGGACGTATCCAGAAAGGCAGTTACAAAAAGGATATATTTGAGGGAAGAATGTGACTTTTTGACAGATGGACCAGGGAGGCTAAACCTTGGGTGTTTGTGGTAGGTTTTTATCCAAAATCTCTGCTGGTTAAATTTAGTCGGGTGGGTGAAAGGTTTATGCACATGGAATGCGAGTCGCGTAGCAGGGAACTAAAAACCACATACAATGGGTATCATCAGTCTCGACAGGGCGGTTGTGCCCTCTTGATACTTATCCCATACAGTATTTACTTAACAGTTCAATGCCATATACCTTTTCTTTGGGTCCTTTCTCATTCTCTCTCTTCGTCTTGCCTCTGTTGCTCCTCTTTCTCTTCTTCCTTTTTTTCTTTCCAGTGCTGTCTGTGGATGTTCCAACCGTCTCCTTTCGGAGAAAAGCCAGCCAACCGCGTTTACGACAGAAATAGAAGATGTTAGGAACACAACCTGCAGGAAGTGATAACTGTTCTATTTTTCACTTTTGATGCTACCGTTAACTTTCGTGACAGTTGGGTGCATGTATTTATAGAAAAAGGTCATACTATGAATCATGATGATGTCCATATGAGCTTTTGATTTGAAATCTTTCAAAATAGGATGGAATTTATAGAAAGCCAGGGTCTCTACATCCCCTACATGATCACACATAGGAAAGATACAGTTCCGAGGATGAGTCAATTATTGCTGCTTACCTACGCTCTGTTGGTGATCCATCTGTTGGTCAAGTAATTGAATTGTTGTTATTCGGAATAGAGTGATTATCTGGCTCACATAGTCTCATTGTAAGATCTGAAGCGTTACGGGTACACTGCCATCCACTCGACGATTTGAGAGTGCAATTGTTTGATTAACTTGAGAATTACTATCTAAGAAGAAGAAAACGGATTCTGAATGTGCAGATTGATTTTCGATCATACCACCAGTCCTTACACGCAGTGTCAATGCAGATCAGAGAAACTCCATGAACTCGATGAACTCCTGTGGGCTCCAAGATATCTATATAGAGAGAGCAACAAAATCAAAAAAAGCAATATATCAATTTTCGAAGAAGGCAGGTTTGGGCAATCGCTGAAGTTTTCAAGCTTTTCCTATTCAACTTATATCTTGGCTGTTAACAATTGAAATTTCATGTCCTTGCCCTTCATCTTTTGGATATCTATGTTTCCCGAACTGCTCAAATTTGACCCGAAGAGCATATCTTATGCGCTCCACCATTCTCGTAGAGAAAATTGGAAACATAAGTGATATGTTGATTAACATGTGTGGTACGTTTACACGTTTCCTATCTAGTAACCGCATGACGAGGCTTCCTACATATCATGAACTAATGGATGAGTGAGCCGACATTCAAGAATATCATCCTTCTGGTGCTTTGATTATAATTGACAGGGAGCTAACTGTGGGTGGTCCATGAAAGTTAAACTTTTGGAGCCAGGGAAACTTTAAAGTTTCATAATAGCTTTAGAAGAGAAATGTATAAGGTATGCAGTATTAGCTGTGCAATTTGCATTGTTTATATAACGCAGGCTTTCATTTAATAGAAAAAGGGGGTTTTCAAGCATCAATGGCTTATTTTTCGAGTCATCTGGATTCTCTTTGAGGCCTCGTGTGATTCCAAGTCACGGCATTAACAACACGTCACAATTGGCGAACAAAGACAATTTGAAAGAGGTAAGTACCTAAAATGAGCGGCAACCTAAGTGTATCGTATTGTTGAAAGACAGCGTTCGTGACCATTTTCCTATTAAATGGTTTTTTACTATTGCATTAGAAGTTTTTTGGGAGTTTCGAATATACTTTATTGGAAGGTCCACTAGATATATTAATTCTCCAGTGAAATAAAATCAACAAAAAAAAATATCTAAAATTCTCCAATTTTCTGCTAATCACAAGAGTTCAGAAGGAATTTCCTAGTTGCCAGTTCAAGTACTAAAGCTGTATCAGTCACTCACATTCTCCTTTGTTTACCCTCTGCACACTGAAAAGCCTTTGACACAAAACCAAAAAAAACTCTCAACTCAATCGCCTTAAACTCAGCTACTAGACGGTCACCAGCAAGGGGTAGGATGTTAAACCATTGAACTTCCATGTCGCTGCAGTACAAAAAAGGGAATATCGATACGGTCAACAGCACAGATATCGTCAGTTCTTCGCATTTCTTATACTTGTTGGACTTCCTCAACACTTCCAGGGCTGGATCTGCTCAGAAAACTGCTGGTATATCGTTTCAAACCTTTCTGTCCTCCTTATTGGTTTCAGCAATTTACTGCGTCTTTCAAGTTGTCGTATTTAGTCTCTTGAGAACACGATTTAACAACATTTATCAACCAAACTGCTACTACGTCCCAGATGATGAGAAGGTTGAGCCCTTAGATGAGGGCCTATTCTCCTGGCTACCACTGGTGATATTGTATCCCTTGAAAAACTATTTAAATCTTGGGATGGATGCATACTTTTTTCTTCGGTATCTTTGGTTCCTCTTGTTGTTATTCTTAGGATTAGCTCTTTTTAATATCCCGGTGTTGATCCCGGTTAACTACCTCTCTGGATATGATAGCTACACGGCAAGGGATCTTTTTGAATACACGAATGGAACTTACCCAAAAGTGGAAGGATTGGACAGCATATCAATGTCCAACATTGCACCTTTGTTCTCTTCAAGATTGAGTATCCATTTGACGATGGCTTTGATCTCAATCTTATGGTTCCATCTCTTATTGATAGTTGAATTGAACCACTACGTCAAGCAGAAGAATATTTTTCTTTCAGAAGAGAAACATTTTCATCCCAGGTCAGAGAATCGTGACTATACTAACACTATCTTGATTGATAACGTCCCTTCCAAGTACTTGGATCGCAGGCTGTTAAAAGACTTGTTCGATCAACTTTGTGGTGCTCGACTTAAGAATATCTGGTTTGTCTACGACTATGGTGAGATCAGAAATTTATATGAGAATGAGAAAAAGTGTGCAGCTAAGCTCGAGAGACTCTTGACTTCTCATATTATTAGCGAATTCTATGAACAGAACAACGCAAAGACAGTGACTGATAAGAAGGTTTTCAACAAAAGCTTTTGGAAACATGCATTTAACAATTGGAAGTTTGTCAAATTCAATTTCGAAGCAGGATGGTATAGGCCGACCATTGGATTCTCATCTATGAAAGCACTGTTGAGATATGCAGAGAGTGATTTTTTTGAGAACCACAAGGATTACAATGAGAAGAAATTTCGTTTGATTGCCAGGGAAAGGAGTCCATTGACAGATCATAAATATAATAAGGTCTTTGTTCAATTTAAGGATCCCCTTCACCCAGAGATCCTTAACCAGATAAGAATTTCTGAGCATCTTAACGAATTGGATAAAACTTTAATTTATATCAATCCAAAAGATATCGTGTGGATCAATCTCACTATTCGAAGTAATCTGCTGGTATTCGCAAGAACAGTTTTTGGAAACTTATTAACTTGTGGTGTCATTGTTGGATGGGTGATCCCTGTTGCCTTTATTGGTCTCATTTCTCAATTGCCATACATGACTGCATTGATTCCATTCCTTTCATGGTTGAACTATCTTCCAACTTATGCTACTGATGTGATTTCGAACTTTGTCTCAGTTATTCTCTTGATGTGTTTGGCAGAGTTGGTCCCATATATATTTAGATGGATAAGCTTCATCAAATGCAAGCGAACGGGTGCAGAAATTGAAATTGATGTTCAGAAAGTGATGTTCATCTTTCTCTTCATCCATATCTTCTTAGTGGTGACCATTTCTTCGGGGTTCACTGTCATAGTTGAAGGATTGGTGAATAATCCTGTCTCTATTCCAAATATCCTTGCCACAAATTTACCCAAGTGTTCCAATTTCTTTTTCTCTTACATGGCTATCAGAGGCTTATCCTACTTTGGAAATAACCTCCTTCAAATTTATTCACTCTTTTGCAACGCTTTCGTCTATCCTCTCATTGATGTTACTCCAAGAGATAAATTCAAGAGGCTCTCTGCATTGCCGCAATACAAATGGGGGTCCATATATCCGACTTTCTCTGTTTTAGGTTCCATTGGATTGATTTATTGTATACTATCACCTTTGATCCTTGTTTTCTGCATCTTGGCTTTTTCATTAGTTTTCATCTCTTTCAAGTATACTTTGAAGTATCAGTACAACATGGAGAATGTTTCAGAAAACTATGGTCAACATTATCCAAGGGCACTTTTCCAATTGTATTCTGGTATCTATTTCATGGAGGTATGCCTTATTGGTCTATTTGTCCTTTCCAGAGATGAGAATGGTGAAGCTAATTGCCTTTGCCATGCGATGTTAACATTTGGCCTTTTGGTTGCAACTGCCATAAGTCAACATGAGATCCAATCGAACTATGCAAGACTCTTGTCTAAGAATACCCCAATGACCATAAACAGACATGCATCTCAGTATGATGAGAATGACTATGGATCTGCTGAATTGAATCAGAGAATGTATAACGATACTTTCTATCAAGAATGCTTTCAGCACAACTCCAGGGTTATATGGGTTCCTAAGGATCCATATAACGTCAGTGCAGATGAAGTAGCAGGTCTATGCCGCAGAGGAGTTGAAGCTTCTAATTCTTCATGTGAATTGAGTAACAATGGTGAAGTTATCGTGTATAGCAATCCCCCAGATTACGTGAAGTAGTGAGCTTCATTCATTTGCAATTCTAAATACACGTTCATATCACATATTCATTCTTGTTCATCAGGTACTGTAGGGTGCCTAACGTTCTTGCTTCTTGGCCACATACTCGGCAATCTTATCACTTGGGATCTTGGTTCAACACATCTTTCGATGAACCAACTTTTCAATCTATTCTCAATGAGATTCCCAATCTTTGGCACATTTTCCAATTTGGAACGAGAACCGATCAACGACTTGATAGAGAATTCCAACCTAAAATCTGGAGCAAAGCTGAACATCAAGGCAGTTCCCTTTCCCTCTGCGTTATCATCTTCAGTATCACCAACTGTGATTAGCGAAACAGTCAAACAGCCAGAGAATCTCACTATTGAGACACTCAACTGGACCGGTAGTATGGCAGTCAAAGGTTTTGGGCTGTTGAGTAGCAAGTTGGTCTCAATACCTAGAGTCAAAGTGTCTGCAAGGTCCACATCGATCATAGCTTGCAAATTTGACAAGTTTTGAGGATTCTTTTTGATACGACAGTTTGAGAAAATAGGATAATCATCACCGATATCAATCTCTGTTATGCGTATCTTATCCAAAAAATCCGGTAGTTCTGAATTTGTAAGTATATCATTCAAAGAATGAACGATGTTATCTGACATTAATGCCTCTTGTCTGAATTGATTTATGGTCTGTGCTATAAGGACATTAAACCAGTCCAATGACTCTGGGGAATGTGTTTCCACATTGTAATATGTCTTCTCCAAAATGGAATTGATAGCTTTCAGTTGTACATCTCCGTCAGTTGTGTTATTTGATGCATTTGGATCCTTATTCTTTATGATTGGGTTCTTCTTCAGGTCTTTTATTGGGTCAGAAGTTGTCTTTGTTTCACTGAAGACAAAGAACTTGATGAAGAAGATGATGACAATTATGACACTCAGCTGTCCTAGAAGCAAACCCTGTGTGAACGACCATCCGGCCCCTGATTGTTGCGATTGCAGCTGCTTTTGAAGATGGTACGGTAGCGCCTTATTAATATATTCATCCAGAGTAATTAGCGTGGACTGTGCACCTTCTTGAATCACGACAGTTGTAGGCTCCACCGTGTCTTTCACGACGTTGACCTCAGCCATAGTATGCTGGTCTTTTGTAATTTTTGTGTATAGATTTTTTTGGTTTTAGAGAGATGATGAGTTTTCTCGGTAATGGTTTTTGGGATCTGAGAAGGTGGGAATCGGTCGTTAACCGGGTTACCTCAGAACTTTATTAAAGTAGAGATCTAATACCATTAACCCTATCAGAATACTTATAATACTTATAATATGACATTTGTGAAGACGTTTGAATACCAGTTTCTTATTAATAAAGTCAAATAAAAATGAATTACATAAAAAAAACGAAGATGAAGCGGTGGCTCAATGGTAGAGCTTTCGACTCCAGTTGGAAATTTAACAGTGCAATCGAAGGGTTGCAGGTTCAATTCCTGTCCGTTTCATTCTTTTTAATATTATCTTTTTTTAAATTTCATCGTCCAATTTCATAAATTGTTTAGGCAAAATTGTAAGTCAAGTTATGTTTCTTTGAGAAATCTAATCATATAACCTTTGGATCATTAAACCTTCTTATTATATATCAAATAAGCTCATGAAGCATTTAGAAACCGGTCCGCGCACCTCAACCAATGAAAACCCGCGAAATCGGTGTTACCGCCCTGGCTAAAAAAAGCGGGAAAAAGTTGTAGAGAAAACGACACACAAACAACGGTAGCGAAACACTGTTTAATTAATACAAAGATGGTGAGTTACAACGGAGTGGTTATTGAGCAGGATTTGCTGTTTGATAGTTTATGCTTGTGGTCTTTGAAATTGAAGAATTGCTTCACTTTTAATAGTGTTTCATGAAGGATGAACATTGAACTATGATCCTATCCTCTCACGACTAACGCACATCTTGAAGCGCTCCATACTAACGACACCCTTAGTCCGTCTACACTACCATCTACAACACTTTGATCAAGAGAAACTCTGTCTTTGTCGGTACCATCTTTGCCGGTGCCTTCGTCTTCCAACCTGTTTTTGACGATGCTGTCAACCTCTGGTACGAGAACCACAATAAGGGGAAGTTGTGGAAGGATGTCAAGGCCAAGCTTGCCGCTGCTGACGAGGAGTAAATGTCTGTCCTCTTATGATCTATCAACAACACATTCAAAAAGCCCTTATTCCATATGCTATGACTGGATCGACTGGTGTTGGACAAAGAAGAGAGAGATTAAGGGATCTCACCAACATTCTTTCTTGCATATATCACAAAAATCTTCCTAGAATCTCTCTTATATTCAATCTATCATTCTATCATATCATTCTTGTTTCACTTTTTTTATTACTATTTTGTACATGAGTTCATGGTTGTTTTACTATTCACAGTGATTGTAGTCTGGGGATTCAAGCCAACAGAAGAGGTCAGTGGGTTGATACGCTCCTGTCAGAACCATAGGGGCTATTCCAGAATCCTTGGATATTCCCCCTAATATTCTCTTCTAGCCTCCAATCTTAGGTTTACAATTCTAACGCGACGCGTAAAAGTTTGGTGTTTTATATCTAACATCGACAACCTCCATACGGGCTGCCAGTAAAGAGCACAACGTGGAACTCAAGGCCCTACGCAATGAGTAAACCAATCCTGGATTTCTCACTGGACAAGCTCAACTTCCAGAACAGGTTTCTTAATGGATCATCGTCACAGGCTCCACCTTTAAGTCCACAGATCCACAACGACAATGCGAAACCGGTCCACTTGGCAAGTGGAAAGACTATAATATTGAAGAAGAAGCCTAAGACTATGAATTCAACCGCCTCAGTTGACAAAGCAGCCCAGGAAGAGAAGCCCAACTACGGATTCAATATGAATCAGCTCTTTGCTAGATTGGAGGTACAGAAGTTGAAACAGTCCCAATCCATTACCAATGGAATTAAACCACAAAAGAAGAAGTATAAATCCTATTTCAAGAACGAGCCTAAGGAGACATTATGGGCTGAGAAATGGAGACCAACCACCTTTTTCGACTTTGTCGGCAATGAAGCTACGAATAGAAGGATTTTGAAATGGTTAAGACAATGGGACCGTGTTGTTTTCGAAAAGAACTTCAAACCAATAACAACAGTGGATACACAAGCTAAAATGTTCTCTGATCCGTTTGGTAGGCCTGAGAGGAAAGTCCTGTTAATCAGCGGTCCTCCAGGATTAGGCAAGACCACGGTGGCTCATGTCATTGCAAAACAGGCCGGTTACGAAGTTACGGAAATCAATGCAAGTGATGAAAGGGCTGGTCAAAGAGTCAGAGAGAAAATCAATAACTCGTTAACATCATTGACATTTTCAGGGAAGCCCGTTTGTTTGGTGGCTGATGAAGTGGATGGGGGTGCTGAGTTTGGTTTCATCAAAGTTCTTATCGATTTGCTAAACGAGGACACCAAAACGGTTAAGAAATTCCAATCTTCTGAATCTTCCAAATTCTTAATCCAAAAGGGTAAGAATAGGCCGAAATTTTTACTAAGGCCAATCATCTGTATTTGTAACGATGTCTACGTCCCAGCATTGGAGAAATTGAGACCCCTTGCGGAAATGATCTCTTTCCAGCAAGCTTCCGAAGCTGCGTTATCAGATCGCTTGAGGTTCATATGCGAAGCTGAAGGTATAGCTATGACAAATGCTCAACTTAAAGAAATCATTCATCTGACAGACTTCGATATCAGAAGCTGTGTCAATTTATTACAGTTTGGTGGAGGATTAAACACTTCTGATGATTCAAGAAAGAAAGATTTCCAAATGACATGGTACGGTGTTGTCAACGAAATCTTTAAACGTTCCCCTAAGGTCACAAAGAGTGAAAAATTTAACCGAATTGCCAAACTGGTCAATGTGAATACCAATTTGGATAAAGTAATTAATGGTTGTTTCCAAGCTTATCCAGACATCCATTTCCAGGATACGGCTATGTCCAAACCTGCAATGATCAGCGACTGGTTATTCTTTGCAGATAGAATGTCTCACGCTCAATTTGAGGCCATTGGCGACCTCAGCCATTATCAATCACAAGTGGCATTACAGTTTTTCAACCTGTTCAGCGATATGAGTAACAGGTCCAACATCAAGATCAAGAGTGATTGGGAATATTTTGAAAAGAAGAAGCAGTGCCATAACATCATAAGTATCATATACTCTCGTTTGTCACCACAGTTACGATCGTTGCTATCTGAAGCTGACTTAGCTGTTCAGGTGTTACCATATCTGGAGATTATAATTGTTCCAGAACGAAAATCTTCATACCAACTCAGGGAAAAGGAACAACAGAAGATGGTCAGTGCCATTGAAGCTATTCAAGGATTTGGGCTTTATTTGAATAGAGCTAAAGATTCGGATTACAACGAGATCTTTGTGACCTATCCAGATTTCTCTCTCGTTACAAGATTTGATCCTGTTTCTGTGAGAAAGCAGCAACAGAGACAGACACAGGTTTTCCCAACATTATTGAGACAGATGGAGACAATCAGAGCTAAAAAGAGAACATTCAAGGAAATGGAAGGTGTGTCAGTGACTACCCAAACTAATATTGAGGAGTTGAAAGATCAATACAATAAGATGAATGATATGGAAGAGAACTCCAAGAAACAGAAAGTCTCAGCGAAGATATGGGTCAAATACCATGAAGGCTTCTCTAATGCAGTGAGGAAACCTGTAAAATGGCAAAACCTGTGGGGTTGAAAACGGCATATCTACACAAAAATAAACATATTTGCATTAGATCTATTTATTAATGATATATTTAGCTTCTCTTATCCCGCTTGACCAGGCACCATGGACGCAGCCAGCTCCTTCTAAGATCGTATGTTCTCCAGCAAATCTTACGTTACCAAATCCATTCTCCAAGGCAAGAATTGGCTCCAGTGGATCGTCACCTGGATAGCAAGCAGAATATGAGCCACGTTGATATGGATCCTGTGTCCATTGTGTGACAATTTGGTTTGAAGGACCTGGGACATCCTCAGTTCCAGCCAGCTTACAGACAATCGGCTTAAGATATTCCCAAACAACAGATGGATTGGATTCCAAATAATCCGTGAGTGGTGATTGTGTGAGGACAACAAATGATGGAATCTTGAAGTTCGTTGCCAAGTTGAGGAACAGCAACGGATAGTCCCAGCTAGTTAGTGTCGAGAAATCGTGTTCTGGGACTTCCGTATCGTTCCTTATAGCCTCAAGGAATCCAGACGGCGGTGTAGACAAGACATAAATCCTCTCTGAATCAGTTGGCCAGAAGACTTGATCGAACTCCAAGATAACCTTCCCTAGAGCTCCAAAATGAACTCTTTGTAATGAATCAGTAATCTGCTTAGGAAGTTGCGGTTCAAATTTGATGTGGCCTTCATTACCTTCTTCCAATTGCAGAATAGACTGAGGGACAGCGATAACTGCATAGTCTGCATAGTGTTTTTCACCGGATTTCGTGGTGATAATGACCTTCCTGCCATTCTCGACTCTTTGCACATGGGTAACCACAGTGTTCAACGACACTTTAGTCATATCCAACTGATCAGTATGTCTCTTCAGAACTTTATCGTAGTGTAGAGCTAGTGCATCTCGGCCGGCATTATCGATCATGGCATCTTTACTGCTCAAAGTCTTGATTTCGATCCCGTGCCATAGCTCCAACCTTCTAGCATATTGTGAAGCCTTCAGGATCTGTTCATCACTCAACAGATGCTTCCTCCTCTTCAAATACCTTATAACAACATCGTACAATGATTCATCTTTCTCAAGGTCCTTATAGCTCTCTAATTCTGCGAATTTGTACATCTCATGACCAATTGGCTCCAGTTTTAGTGACCCATCAACTTCACCGTCTTCTGCAATTACTTTCAAAGGAGCATCATCGAAGAACCATTTATGTTCATCACTTATGCTAGAAGTCTCTTCATCGAACAAAGCGTTATTCAAAGTTTCATGATACCAACTGGCGCCAAGATCATACTTGGTGTTCTTCCCCTGTATTGTTTGCAAACGACCACCAAGTCTGTCTTTGGCCTCTAGAATCTGATACCCGATCCCCTGAGCATCGAGCTCAAGAGCAGTTTTGATAGCGGCAATACCACCACCCACGATCACCACCTTCTTTGCCATTTGTTCTGTGTTGGTGACTGTTTCTTTGAGATTTGGGATTGTGCGTGGGGTCAAAAGTTAATTCCGCCAGAGTCGTAGTGAGGTGATAGGAATTACAAAAGAAGTACAGAAATGATCATACAAATTTATTACAACTAGTGTAAGTTCAAATTCTCCAGAGTTTGAGCTAACCTTTCATCTTGGAGTTTATCCAACTTGCTTGAGTAACTCGAATTAATCTGAGCAGATGGGTTGTACACGTTCTCAGCCTCTTCATCCTCGTTCTTGACACCATAATGATCAGCAAAGGATGGCCAGTTAGCCTTGTTGAAGAAGGCTGGATAGGCGCTGTCGTTGCTGCTAAAACGATGAGACTCGTCAGTGTTCAAAGATGTCAAAGAGTTAGTATCAAAATCATGAATTGTGGATGGGGCATGGCTAGAACCACCGAAATGAGTTTGTTCGTGCACAGTACGGTTCTTATTTGGCTTGACTCTCTGCGGACGTCCCAGCTGCACTGCAGAAAGCTGTAGACTATCGAGTGGACCTTCAACCAAACATCCCTTCTCTCTGTAGTTCATAAGTAACTGGTTCCACATAGAGTTCTTAGCTAGAGCCCTTGGGTTCCCCAAGATGACCACACCATATTTGGCACGAGTCAAGGCAACATTTAAACGCCTTGGATCACGCAAGAAACCGATGTTTTGTTGATCATTGGCTCTAACACATGAAAGAATAATGAAATCCTTTTCACGACCTTGAAAGGCATCCACAGATGCCACTTCAATATTAGTATATAGATCCTTATCCATGGTACCGTTCATAGTCATGTACTGGACAACAAAGGCTCTTTGACCCTCGTATGGAGTGATAACACCAATCTGATCCGGCGAAACACCATCACGGAACAAACGAGTGATGATACGCTCACAATTCATGGCTTCAATTCTGTTCAAGAAAGAGGTACCAGAACTTGAAATTTCTTCACGACCGAAATTGGCCCAGAACATCATTGGCGTATCTGGGACAGGCCAAGGGAAAGTGGTATTAGAGAGACGACGTTGTTCTTTTGTGACACCATTTTGTAAAGAGCCTTCGTAGAACATGTTCGATGAGAATTCGGATAAGCATGGGTTCATACGATACTGAACTTCAAGACGTATTGGAACATGATCTAGGAGAATCAAACGCTCGAATAATGATTGCTTAAGACCAGCTTCACCCGCTCTCTTTTCTAGGATGACAGGACCCAACTGTTGGTGATCACCAACAAGAATGACTTGTTTAGCTCCATTGGCGATAGGAATCAAGCACTCAGGTTCGGAAGCCTGGGTGCTCTCATCAATCAAAACAGATCTGAAAGTGAGGTCATTTAGGCGGTAATCTCCGGCACCGACGCAAGTACAACAAACGACGTCTGCCTCTTTCAATATAGCCCTTTCCTTCTTTTTCAACAACTGAATCAATTCCTTTTGATCTTCAGAAGTGAGTTCTCCAAGTTCTTCCTTTAACTTGAGTAACTTTTTTAACTTCTTCTTAGCCTTCTGAGACACCAACGTAGCTAAGGACAAATGTTGAACTGAACTCTCAACATCTTCTCTAGATTTAGCAGTCAATCTCACAACATTAAGACCAAGGTCGTGTAATTTACCAGCTAAGTGATCCACAGCGACGTTAGAAGGAGCACACACAAGTATCTTCTCTTTTGTCAATTTGACCAAGTGGTAGACAATAGTGGCAGATGTCACAGTCTTACCTGTGCCAGGGGGACCTTGGATCAAACTCAATGGCTTCTTCAACACGCTTCGGATAGCATTTGCCTGAGAAATGTTCAAGTCTGCAAAACCTGGGATTGAAATCTTGGTCGGAAGGTCCATGTCGAACTCAATTTCTTCAACTTCATGGCCAAGAAGCTTCTGATAGATGAAAGCACTCACAGATTTACGATCAATCGCAAACTTCTTCATGGCTTGTTGCATTCTCTCGTAAGAGGTTCCCTTCCAGACAAACTCTGCCCTGAAATCAGTAGTGCAATTTGTCGGTGGTTGTTTTCTCGACTGGATTTCTAAAGTGAATTCTTCCTGTTGAGAGTTTGGAATCCTGATGATATAACCCTTGGCTTCCCATGGCTCATGGTTAATTCCTGCATATTTCAAGACCATTTCATCACCAACAGCAACTTTCAATTCGGAACTTTCAAAAGTAGACAAGGAGAATGAGGCCAAGTGTTTATTGTTTAAAGCCAAAGACCATCTAACGGAGATATGCTCAAGACCTTGAGACTCTTTCAATTGTTTATCACAGTCAGCTTCCAACTGGACCAAAGGGCCAAACGATCTTTGGTATTCATAACCATCAGTGTATCTCATCAAAATAGGGAGAATTTCAATCTCTTCCTCATCCTTCTCAACATCAGCAATTGTGGCATCCTTATTTAACTTCCACTGTGCCTCCAATTTCGAGATTTGCGAGTTCGAAATGAGGCGCGCACTCAATGATTGTTCTTCAGTTGGCGGTGGAGCAACCCATGAAAGGAACTGTCTATTATCAATGAGGGCAGTCCATTCACTTGTATCCCAACGAGAATCCTTCGTTTGAGCACAGGGTAAACGACACAAGATCACCATAACCGTTTCAGATTTAGCACTGACGAAACCCAGGACAAACACATTCTTGTTTCCACAGTTGTAACATTCCAAAGTAGTCTCACCAAAGTCAGAATCAGGGTGAAGAGAGACAACGTTATGCTTGGACATAACTAAATGAGTAACGATATGAGCAGAGTTGGAAGATCCCTTGCCGTTACAGAACCATTTCTGACAAGTAGAGCACTTAACCATACTAGATGGGTTATGGATACCGCAATAGGAACATGCGTACTCCGGCAGTTGTTCATCATGATGATGGTCATGCTCAGATTCATTGTCAGAGTAGTACCTCTCAACTTGGGAGTCGACATCAGAGTCAAACTCGTACGTGGACCCATTGTTCGACTGAATCTCTTCAGATTGATTGTTGTAGGAAAACAGGATGTTTGAGTCCATTATTCTTGTTATTACTTTAAATTAGCCGCTATAAAGTTCTTGCTTTGGTTTGGGAGGATCTTCTGGTCTGAGATTCCAGTGTTTTATTTTTTTCGAGGGTAAACTTTATTGGGCGGGTTGAATAAGATGGATGAAAGTTTTAATCAGATGATCATTTGTGCCAATAAAATCAGCTTTTTGGTTCTTGTCCTCCCCAGTTTTTGTTCTTATGAGTACTATTTGTTCTCTTTCTTTGGTTTTTGACCAAAAACTTCAGCTCCAAAAGAGCGCGAGGAAAGAGTTCTAAAGAGTTTCGCGAATCCGTTTTAGGGCGAGTCTTCGGCTCTGTACGATGCCTCGCCGGTTCAAGGGTCCTATACTTAAATATCAACAAAAAAGTATCGAATATTCATTAAACGCCAGAGATCGCCATGGAAAAAGTGAGCTGGCAGCGTAAGCCAACTTATATAACGAGAAAGACGGTTGGGACCTTCTATAACGCGGTTTGGAATTAAATGTGACAGCAGATTAAGATCTAGATTCCGTTGCTGTAGCCCTACGTGACAAGGGAACAACCACAACTGAGCTTCTTCTTGTGAGTATTGGAGATGCATGTGTATCCTTCTCGGATTCCTCATCATCAATCATGTCTCTAAATGAGCAGAAGTTCAACTTTGTCTGATCTGAATAATCAACGTCCTGTTCTTCGTTCTCGTCTTCATCATCACTCAAGACCACCGCAAGATGGTCATGGGACAATGGACACATCGATGTCATTGAGTGTCTTCTCTTGCCCAGTGGATGCCCTGATGAACCGCAGATTATTTCGTAGGAATCACCTCCATCAGTTTGTGCAGCAGCATCCAGAACGCTAGGGACATATGCCTCTTGAGATAAGTGCGGTATAGATTTGCATGAGCATAGACTCTGAGTTCTTGTGAGTGGTTGCATTACTGATCTTTCAAAGATCAAGCTTGAACTATTTGTGCTTGCCAATTCTGTCTGATCAATCTGTGGTTGCTCTTGGATAGTTGCCATGTCTTCTGACAAAGTATCATCTTGTGTTTCGTGCAAATGCTGCAACCTCCTCTTTAGGGCCAATTGGTGTTTCTTAAGTTGAGAGATATCCCACATCAGTGTGGATCAAATTGTGATTGGGATCTGACTTCTTGATTGATTCAGAGATATCTTGTATGTCTCCCCATGTGTCATATATATATGCCACAGAAGAAATGGCTGCGATGCGTGACAGCCAACTTAACTCACCTGACTGAACGAAAGCCGTCTGTACCCGTCTCAAACAGTATCGAAGAGGGGATTTCACAAACGTTGGGGATCTGGTTCAGGTACTACCAGACATATCAGGGCGTATACAAAAGGGTAGAAACAGCACCTTCATGATCTCAAGTGATGGATCTCAGTTCCTTGACCTCTGATCCGGGGTGTCAACCGTTCTTTCCCTTTCTATGGCTTCTCTTGCGTCAATTGTGCGTGGATTTCCTGCAACAGAATCGTACGTACCCCAGGGAGCGCCCAGCCAATTTTGAAAAGCAGCCCACAACTAATCAACGAACCGCTTACACCGATAACTAACAACCAAACTCATACCGGGAATGTAGTATACGTAATCATAAGCATTTATGAACAATGATAGTATAGACAACGAATTAAAAGCTACGAAGCCATCCATAATTACTAAAATCTAATCAGGGGTTCATCACAGTGAGAACCCTTCTCGAATAATCCTCTCCATCGTTAAGACTTGCCACTTCTTCCTTCTCGTCAAACCGACCAACATCTAACCTCTGATCCACATATGTGCTATCACCTTTCCTGTCGATGATCGGTATTCCGAAATCTGTAGATTGCAGAGAGACCTGTCTCTTGTGTTTTTTATCACCCACGACGGTATCATCGGATGAATCATTTGGATCGATGGAGCCCTTCGTTGTGTTTGGATAACCGACAATAAATCTCTCAACGTCTTCAGAATCAGAGTCATTATCTTGTGCGGTAGCTTTGCGGCAACAGCAGCAGTACAATATAGTTGCGACTAGACAGAAAACAACGACACCGACTGCAGCAAATACACCTGCAACTTTGCCGGTTGATTGGAAAAACCCATTATTTTTGTTCTGAACAGCAGGAGATTCTGTTGAAGTTGCTCGTGTATCTGGTATTGATGTACTACTGATCACTAATGTGGTCTGTGTTGTAATCACTTCTGTCTGTTGAGATAACCGCGTGGCAACAGAGGTAATGTAGGATGTGATAATAAACTGCGATGTTGGTTCAGCAGGTGTTGACGTAGTCTGCGTTAATGATGTTGTTAGTGTTGTTGATGTGGTCTTCTGCGATGTTGACGTGGTCTGCGCTGTTGGTGTAGTTGCAGCCGTAGCGGTATTTGTCTGTGTTGTTGATGTTGTTGATGTTGCTGATGTTGCTGATGTTGCTGATGTTGCTGATGTTGTTGTTGGTGTTGCTGTTTGTACTGTCGATGTTGGTGTTATTGCTGCTTGCACTGCTGATGTTGTTGTTGATGAAGTCTGCGCTGTTGACGTGGTTGAGACAGCTATTGCGTTCGTCTGGGTCGTTGATGTTGTTGGAGATTTTGATGATAAAGTAGTTGATGTATCAAGCGAGGTTATTGTACTCGCTGTCTTTTCTTGTGAGTCACTTTTAGGGTATGTTGTCCCAGATGATATGGCTGCAGTCGTGGAACTCCCGACATCCTTCAATTGAATGTATCCGAAGTATCCAGAACCAGCACACTGTTCAGCAGGATACCCAGGACATGCTGCTGAGCAGTCTGAAAGACTCACAGTGATTCCTGGTTGTGAATTGGAACAGTAACACTCCTGTCCATTGACAATAGCAAACGTATACCCGGCACATGTGTCATGACACAACCCATTTGACATATATTGGGAAGATGAAGATGTAGCCCCGGTATTCTGCGTAGAGCATAATGAAAGAGCACCCAGTGCAGGCCGTATCAGGACCACAGCAATTAGATATTGCTTCATTGTTCTTTCTCCACTGAATTTCCCCTTTGCTACTGGTTGACGCTGAAGGTGCTGCCCCTGGTTGTTTATCTTCTGGGGGATAAGATATCAGAATCTTTTTATACCAAAAATGAACAATAGTAGGACGGAATCTCTGAAAGAACAAACTAAGTGGTAACACGTAATGAGCAAGGATGGATAAGAATATCTTCTTATAAAAACCCACTAGTAGACGCAAAAGAAAAGGATGCCTCCTTTTGAAGTTTCAATCTCCTGCAGCGCATGACGTGAGGACATTCGATCGACAGTTGAGTTCAACTCTAACGGGGGTTCCAAGAACATTGGACCAAAAATATGATTGATTGGCCACATCTGGTGTTCTCATTATCCACTCAGATCCGGCACTATACTATCCTTCTTTTCAGTTAAGGTTCTGTTCTACTAGAAATGTATTTCATATCTGCTTCATTGACATGTATGGCAACGTGTGTTGCTGCGACCAATTTGACCAGAAGAGCATACCGCTATAAATGTAAGACAAGGTAGAGATGGGAGAATCAATTGACGCTTGTGTCCTCTCGACTTTTCGAAGCCCATTCTGCATATGAGAAGTCACAAAATGTCAACAAATTCCTGGAATAAGCTTCCCATCTCAGGCGGACCTGTTCTGCACAGGATGCTGATTTCAGACAGATGTCAACATCCACAAATCCCGTCCCGAATCCCTTGGTAAATAGAGACCTTCCTAATCTAATGCTCAGTCGGTACCAAAGTTGTATGCTGTCTATTCAACGAAACTTTCAAGTCATCATGTGAGCCACGCACAGAACAACACGAGGGTTGAAGGAAGATTTGAATCTGGCCAATGACAATGTGGCTCTGTGAGATAGACTTTAAAGTTTGCGATGTGCTCGCTGCTTCAACTCTAATTATGAAAAAGTACATGGCCAATCACGGAGCAGGACGGACGATGCACAACTCGCAGCGAGATAATTTTTGACAGCTATAGCAACTATTATTTGTCTGGTATTTTGAGGTCATATCCAAGATTCCAAATTCGGAATACAAGAGGCCACTTAGATTAACGTTAAATTTCAAGTATTTAACGGACTCTAGATATGAATAATTGTCATCAATTCCAAAAATGATTTGCATAGCTGTAGCTCATGACTAGTTAGGATTGGCCGACAAGTTGGAGTCGAACCTTTATAAACAGAGCTCAAAAACATAGCTAGAGAACATGCTCGCCCTCAAGAAGTGCAAAAGCCAACAAAAACTTTCATTTGGAAAAATAAGTAGACTACCAAAAAAAATGCTGAGCGGTGGCACTTTCTTGACGCTTTAAACATTCTTGAAGTTCAGCAAGAGGAGGCATAAATGATAGTCTGTGTTTTAAAATTCAAGATTAAGGACACTAATTCGATGTGTGAGGAATTTGCTAAAATCGATCATACTGGGGATATAGTTCGCTGTCTTTTTTTCAGAAGCAAATGCGATCTCAGAATAGGTCCTACTCATATATTTGTACTAGAACCAGTATAATTGTGGATATGCATTAGAATATGTCGTCTACCCGATACCAATGTGTCTACTTCACAATCTGGAGATAGAGTAGTATCAGTTGCCACGCCCCAAAGGAAAATGGTATATATTGCTGCTTCACAAAAGCCGATATCGAAACCATCTCCAGAAGAGATAGACGGTACTCATGGATCGGATCTCCATCCCAGAGAGCCATTTTGTTGTATTCGTTTATTTATAATGCACACCCATTTCTCTCCCCCTTTACAACCTCTCTTTTTGGTTTCCAGTCAGGAAAGCAGATATTTGGCAGGCCATGGTACACCACCTATGGCCAGCGCAATAAGCTTATCACAGATTTACTGCTATAACAGGAGCGTGATTCCCCCAAGAATATCGTGTATGAAATTGGTTAAACAATAGACAAGATTGGGCACATCATCAACTCCGGTGTTAAGGAGCGATTAAAGACGCCCCACAGATGAAAAGAAAATTAAACTGTGAAACGTCACGGCTGTCCGAAATGTGGAAATAACAGCCTGGCCATAATGTAGGACTCCGAATGGAGCTGATCAATGTAGTTAGAAGGTTCAATGATTTATGGCGTTTAGAGCAAATCTTCGTTTGAAGCTCCACGACAAGAAGAAATGACAGCAGATCTTACTGATGTTCTACTCTTGCTCTTAAATCCAGATGTTACTCTCAAATCTAGCTACTGTATAACAGGGCAGGATTTTTGTCACAATCTACTCGATAGGACAGAAAGCACTGTCTTGACTTGACTGCTATCGATTCTTGCACTCGATGTTAAAGCCCTCCCACTTTGAACAGCACAGCTCTCATAAATTGCAGAAACGTGATGAATCAAGTCAATCAGCTTGAATCATGAATCATAAGATAATCACTAAGACTGAGCCCTGGGCAAGCCGATGCAGTTGAACAAGATATGTTGTCCGGATTGGAGGGGGTCAACTCCGAAATACGCTAAACGCTTGTGCCTCCTGACCGTGAGAGCGGTGAGTTCTGTGATAAGATTTTCTGGTGAGCAAGTCTCCAATGAGACGAAGAGGTTAGAAAAAAGATCTTTGATTACGACCACTGCAGACAATAACCGTTCCTTACCATTATATCAAAATAATTGCGTCTCTCATCTCTTTCAAAACCTCCAAGACCCTTCAAAAGCTCGTCGGTTAGCCGTACTGAGTTGGGATATCTTCGTGCACCACAAAGTGCCCCACTATTACGTAATCCGGGGACCTTTTAGAATCATTTAGTGAGGGGGAGGTCCGAGTGTGGGCAGCGTTAGAATGTGTCGTCTGAATGATATTATATTTCCAAGACTGCGGAAGGGAATTGAGTCTTTATGTACATCCTGAACTTTAGATATGGCCAGGATACCCCAATTGCCTACTATAACATCCTCCAACTCCGAAACTGCCATCCCGATTTCGCAGGTGTTTGTAAGTCCGAAATGCGCACTGTGCTTCTTCGTACAACGCACGCCCAATGGAAAATGTTGTAAATCCCGTCAGAGGTATAAAAATGTCGACATTTCCCCCTTAGTCACTTTACTTCATTGTCTAGCTCACCACACACAAAATGCTTAGAACAATCTCCAGATTGGCCAACAAGAACGCCCAAAGAGGTTTCGTCAGATTTCAATCCACTGTCCCAGAGACCCAAAAGGGTGTTATCTTCTACGAGCACTCTGGTAAGTTAGAGTACAAGGACATCCCAGTCCCAGCCCCAAAGCCAAATGAGATCTTGATCAACGTTAAGTACTCTGGTGTCTGTCACACTGATTTGCACGCTTGGCACGGTGACTGGCCATTGCCAGTTAAGCTCCCATTGGTTGGTGGTCATGAAGGTGCTGGTGTCGTTGTTGCTAAGGGTTCTGAAGTTAAGAACTTCGAAATCGGTGACTATGCTGGTATCAAGTGGTTGAACGGTTCTTGTATGTCCTGTGAACTCTGTGAGAAGGGTTACGAATCGAACTGTTTGCAAGCTGATTTGTCTGGTTACACCCACGATGGTTCTTTCCAACAGTACGCTACCGCTGACGCTGTTCAAGCCGCTAAGATTCCAAAAGGCACTGACTTGGCTGAAGTTGCGCCAATCTTGTGTGCCGGTGTCACCGTCTACAAGGCCTTGAAGACCGCTGACTTGAAACCAGGTGAATGGGTTGCTATCTCTGGTGCTGCTGGTGGTTTGGGTTCCCTTGCTGTCCAATATGCTAAGGCTATGGGTTTGAGAGTCCTTGGTATTGATGGTGGTGAGGACAAAGAGAAACTTTTCAAGTCCCTCGGCGGTGAAGTCTTCATTGACTTCAAGAAGACCTCCAACATTGTTGAGGCTATCCAAGAGGCTACCAACGGTGGTCCACATGGTGTCATCAACGTTTCTGTTGCTGAGGCTGCTATCTCTCAATCTACTGAGTACGTCAGACCAACCGGTGTTGTCGTCCTTGTCGGTTTGCCAGCTGGTGCTGTCTGTAAGTCCGAGGTCTTCTCTCACGTCGTTAAGTCTATCTCTATTAAGGGTTCTTACGTCGGTAACAGAGCTGACACTCGTGAGGCTATTGACTTCTTCACCAGAGGTTTGGTCAAGTCTCCAATCAAGATTGTTGGTTTGTCTGAGTTGCCAGAAGTCTACTCCTTGATGGAGCAAGGTAAGATCTTGGGTCGTTACGTTGTTGACACCGAGAAATAAATTTCTCATCCAAGTGACTCTATGATTTGAATGGAATGATATATAAACTGATAAACCATTACAATAGTAGTCATTAAAACGTTCATTGAAATTCATACAATTTAAGATTTCATTCTGTCCTTAGTGCTTTATTGGCACCTTGTTCACTTGGATCAACTTCATCAAAGGATCTCTTCTGACGTGGTTCTGAGAAATCAGTAGCCAATAATCTGTTTAATTCATCATCGTCCAAAATTTTCTGATCATCAGCTTCAAGACCTGGGGTAGCTTCCTTGGATAAAGACTCCAGAACCTTATCGAACTCAGGATCATTAAGATCATCAAGCTCAATTGTAGCAGTAGTTCTTTCAACATCTCGATTAGTAGACGAAGAGCTCTGTACTGGTGCTGGTTCAATCTTAGCTGAAGGAGCATTCCGTGGCTGAGAAGGTGTAGACTCTGGAGATGCAGCATTGTGCACATTTGATGGCAACGCTGCTGGGGCAACAGACTGGGATGGTTGTTGAGTAGCAGAAGGCGCTGATATTGTAGAGCCAGATGGTGAAACAGATGACTTTGGTAGTGCGGCTAGGGAAATTGATCCAGTACCTGAACGTGATGATGTGAGATTGCCTGGAGCCGAAGGTGTCTGAGAGTCCTGTTGTGGTGGTGGCGTGTTAGAGGGAACTAGTATACGTTGAGTTTGAGCGCCCACAACTTTATGTTGAGACAGTAGAGGCTTCAGTGGCATTGGTTGTGTTTGTGGGGTTTGAGAATGTGCTTCAGATTCAGGAACAGGATGTAATTGTTGTTGAGGTTGCAGTGGGCCAGACTGAGGATGCAGTTGTGAAGGAATATATTGTGGATGTGATTGCGATGAAGACTGGACCTGTGGAGGCAGTTGTGTCTGCTGTTGAGATTGTTGAGGTTGAAGTTGAGCTTGCGGCTGAGGTTTGAGTTGTGATGGAGCATGTGACTGAGGCGAAATATATTGAACCTGTGGCTGCCTTTGAACTTGTTGTGGGTTTGATGGTGGAGTAGATATACTTGGAGTGGTAGCTCTACTTGAAACACCTGATTGAGGAACACTCAATGGCGCCTTGATACGACCATTAGTGACCTTAAACGTTGCAGCGTTCAACGCCACCGTCAAGATCCTTGTCAGCTGTTGAGGATTTGTTTCAATCAAGGTTGCTAATGGATCGGTTGTTATTCCTTTGGCCTTTGCAGCTTGCGTAACTTGAGCAATTGTCATAGCTATGGCCTGTGTTAATATAGCGGAGATGGTTGGCTTATCCACAAGAGTTCTCAAATCTTTAGACAGAAGAACCAATTGTTGCTGCAAATGGGCCAATGCCTTTTTAGTATCAGCACCCAATGGGTTTGACTTTTGCTGTTGTGACGGCGACGAAGCTTGTTTTGCAAGATTCTGGATCGGAATACCACGATTGGCAGCCAGCTGAGCTTGGATACTTGGTCCTTTACCTTGCTGTAATTGTTGCTGAGATTGTGCACCAAGAGTCTGAAGAGGTTTCTGGTGTGGCTGACTAACTGGCAGCTTCTGAATCAACTGTTGCTGCTGTTGATACTGTTGCTGCTGTTGCTGTTGGATATGCTGTTGCGGAGTCGAAGTCAGTGGTTGCTGTAACTGCTGCTGGCTATTTACGCTCTGCAATGGGATATTCTTTACCAGTATAGGTTCCTGCTTCAAAGGGTTTACCAAGTTCTGTGGCTGGAATTGCTGTAGTTGATGAGGTTGCAACGGTTGCTGTTGTATTGGTAATTGAGACCCTTGAATATTAGAGAGTTGTGGATTGAAATTTGCGCCAGGTACCGCATTCTGTTGTTGGAACTGTTGTTGAGCTGCCTGTGCCATCTGTAACTGTTTCTGATGTTGTATCTTCTGCTGCTGCTGCTGTTGCTGTTGTTCTAATTTCAGGGCAGCAGCCTTAGCCTTAGCAGCAGCGGCAGCAGCTTGTTTTTTCTTTGCCCTTTCCTTCTCTGCACAGTACTCTTCATCCAAACCCCATAGCCAGCCCTTACCTTCTTTGGAGACCTTACGGAAGGCCTTGTTAAGGGATAAATTATGACGAACAGAGCTCTGCCAACCATCCGGACAATACTTGTAGTAAGGAAAGATATCGCGAATGGACTTATAGATCTCAGCAAGGGACATACCTTTCGGAGTACCATGTGTTCTCAAACATGTAGCGATCAAATTGGAATAGGAGCAGTTTGGTTTCGTTCTATACTCTTCTGGAATCTCCTCCAAAGTATACACTTTTTTTGGAGGTTTTGGAGGTTTGGGTGGCTTCTTTTCTTTTGCCTTTTTTTGTACAGGAGCAGTAATATTAGAGAATGACGCCGAAGAAGTAACTGTAGTTACACCTGTGACAGGTTCAAAGTCCTTGCTTGTCAATGGTGGAGTATCATCCCTAGAATTGCTCAAGCCGTCAGTGCTTCCCTGGTTCGTGTAAAGTGTAGATTTCAGCGAAATAGCATCTGATGGATTAATTGGCTTTGATGGACTCTCAGTCTTCTCTTGCGGATTAGCACCAGGCAACACAAATCTGAAAACGATCTGACCGATCTGTATCTTGGATTTATTAGTCAAGGGTACGGTCGCACCCCGTTCCACAAAGACATCATCGACAAAGGCACCATTCTTGCCCTGAATCGAGAGCTCGAATCTTTCAGTACCAAAATTATAGAAGATCTTTGCATGTTTCCTCGAAATGGCCTTTGAATTACCCAGATGGACATCAACAGAGTGAGATTGATCGTTCTCAGATTTTCTGCCCAATACGACTTGTAAGGTCTGCACGTAAAATATGAAATTCTCAAATTCTAACCTAGCATACGCACTCACTTTTGCATTTGAACTTTCAAGACTATCAGCTCTGGAATCCGGTTGCTCTGCCATCCCTGATGCCGGCACCGTGGCGATGGCTTCCGTTTTGCTTGCTGGAGTCGCAAGTATACCAATC
Organism: Williopsis subsufficiens; assembly: GCA_017948575.1. NCBI lineage: Eukaryota > Fungi > Ascomycota > Saccharomycetes > Phaffomycetales > Wickerhamomycetaceae > Williopsis > Williopsis subsufficiens. Next base: position 26,717 of record JACVEX010000070.1, read on the forward strand.
ATCTGTGATGACAATGCCTGAATCGGAGGCTTCTTGTCTGGTGAAGCAGGTTGCGTCACAATTTGTTGAATAGTATCATCTCCTGTAGATAGTTCCAATTTGACAGGATGCGGTTTATCGCTTAGCGACGATGATTCTATAGAAAATCCTTGCTCCTGTGGTGTTTGTGATGCGACCGATTGGTCTCTGTTTAACTGCAGAGAGTTTACTTCAATTTCAGGTGTAGATTTGATGGAAACCAGCGAGTCTAGTGATCCCGGATGAGTAGACGCCATTGTTGTTGACCTTTTTATGCTCTCTTTATAACCACTTGTCCAAAATCACACTCAAATCTACGCCACAAGAGCCTTTTATATGGTGTGAACCTTCTGTTGATGGGTCGATCTCTTGGAGATGGGGAGATTCCTGGAACGGGCAGTTCGTGAATGTTACGCACCTGACTTGTCCTCTTTTCACCAACTTCCCTTTAGGTTCCTTTAAAGCACACAGACGAAATGCAATAACGCGAGTTGAACAGGTCGGTCGGCAATAATCAATGAAGACAGCCGATGAAGATGTGCAACTGGCGGTGAATGTAACGGTGTACAAGGGTTGCGTCTGCGTTTTGTCCTTCTAATTGCGACACTTTTGATAGTATTTACTTTCCAGCGCCATACAAATTTTCTTGTGGTGGTTACCAGAACAACGCGGTAAGCAGCAGCATGAGAAGATGAGGCGAACGAGCACGGTTTGCAAAGAGAATTTCAAGGGTCAAAAGATTGACCTGGGGAAGTAAGTTTCTACATTACATGGGTACGCAGTTCGCCTGACTTATTTTACATCAATTTATTCATGATAATAGCATATCTCTCTAGTCGTTTTATCGGATATGGTACGGACAGTATATAATTTTCAACTATAGGACGTTGAGAGTTGGAACTACGAACTGACGTATCAGAAGTTAGAAGTCAAATGTGTTAAAAAGCCATGTAAGAGTATTCATTCATCTTTTTTTGCCGCGCTGGTGTACCAAGTCAGTGGATATCGAGTGCGATAGTCCTTATCGATGGAACAGTTACACCCCAAGTGACGCCTGAATCAATCGAGAGAAGATGATAGGCTTAGACATTGTGCGTATCATTTCATCTTTACTCCTGCAGAGGTGAGCGATACTAGCGCTTCTCCAATGACATTAGCTGAGAATTCAAGATGCGGATTCAATCTCTGATAACTGGCTCTTCAGTGCTGTTCAAGAAGAATTCATATTATTGATTACCAACTCAATTCGAATCATCAAAGATCTAGTCAGCGTTTCATCTCTATAGCATTTCTTCAGATTAATAAGTACCGCTTGCTAAGAGCTCTCAATCTCTCTTCCCTATAGTCCATTCGGTTCATCAAATTTCATCACATTCCCCATCCTGAAATCAACCTATGGTGATACGAGACTTTTATTATGAAATACAACCAGCTCAATGAGAAGTCATTGATGTTTAATAGAAGCCTATCTTGGATTCCGGATCTCGACATCAACAGCATATCCCAGCTCACCTCAATCAATCGATCTTGCATTGATATCTTCAACAAGCTTCAGTTCGGCAAATCGAACTTGTTAGTATAAGCTGGATGTGTCAAAAAGACTCGGATCGACAAATCTTTTTTTATTCAATTACCCATCCAAATACACCATTGAATTGTCATACTTATGGGAGTAAACCCCTAATTTCCAATCTTAACCTCAACTATCAGGATATCGTTCCTTTTTTGTATCCGCGCACTGAGCGTTTTCTTTTGATCTGTTTAGTTTAAGGTTGAAACGCACCGGTCCAATCAGGAGCCGCTTGTCGGGTTTGGCTGTTTCTTTTTCTGGATATGAGGACCGGGAGTGGTACAGTCTGTGAATGGGTTTGGTATGTCGTTGTATTACGATTCTGAAGATGATCTGCTACGCAGTCTATACATAACAGTAAGGTTTATCAAGCAATCCCTCCAAAAAAAGAATTGCCTCCAATAGGGCCTCCCCAGATTGAGAGCGATATGGATGAGATCAGAAGGGCCCCCATACATGAAACCGTTTGCAAGAGCCAACCGACAGGCCGGTAGGGGAAGCAGAGAGGAACGAGTGATACCACCACTAAAGGGGAAGGGCGCCATGCAGAGAGGAGACTTCTTTCGATGGTAGACACATATCAAAAGCGTTACTCTTGCACTCTTTGATCAGTGCTGTCTTATATAAGAAAGCAGGCCTTTTTACCATGGCACAGTCGCATTGTGACAGAACAGAATCAGTGCCAGTGAGACGCGGTACTCGCACACCCCCGGCAAGTTCCTCCATGGCGGGCCAATCGCAGCGGCCAAATTCGCGTCGACGTTGAGCGAAAAAAAAGTTTCAGTATAAAAACAAGCAGGGATCCCCTTAAAAATTTCACCTTTTCACCCCCCCTTTTTCCCTCTTCTCTGTACGCTTACCAGCAAATCTTCCTACACAATGGCTGACCAAAAGCAATCTTCTTTCTTCATCGACTTCATGATGGGTGGTGTCTCCGCCGCCGTCTCCAAGACCGCTGCTGCTCCAATTGAGAGAGTCAAGTTGTTGATCCAAAACCAAGATGAGATGATCAAGCAAGGTCGTCTTGCTAAGCGTTACGAGGGTATCGGTGAGTGTTTCAGAAGAACCTCCGCTGAGGAGGGTGTTGTTTCCTTCTGGAGAGGTAACACCGCTAACGTTATCCGTTACTTCCCAACCCAAGCTTTGAACTTCGCTTTCAAGGATAAGTTCAAAGCCATGTTCGGTTTCAAGAAGGATGAGGGTTACTGGAAGTGGTTTGCCGGTAACTTGGCCTCTGGTGGTCTTGCCGGTGGTTCCTCCCTTTTGTTCGTCTACTCTTTGGATTACGCCAGAACCAGATTGGCCAACGATGCCAAGTCCTCCAAGGGTAACGGTGAGCGTCAATTCAACGGTTTGTTCGATGTCTACAAGAAGACTTTGGCTTCTGACGGTATTGCTGGTTTGTACAGAGGTTTCTTGCCATCCGTCGTCGGTATTGTTGTCTACAGAGGTTTGTACTTCGGTTTGTACGACTCCTTGAAGCCAGTCTTGTTGACCGGTGCTTTGGAGGGTAACTTCTTGGCCTCTTTCTTGTTGGGTTGGTGTGTCACCACCGCTGCTTCTACTGCTTCCTACCCATTGGACACTGTCAGAAGAAGAATGATGATGACCTCTGGTCAAGCCGTTAAGTACGCTGGTGCCTTCGATGCTTTCAGAAAGATTGTTGCTGCTGAGGGTATCAAGTCCTTGTTCAAGGGTTGTGGTGCTAACATCTTGAGAGGTGTTGCCGGTGCCGGTGTCATCTCCTTGTACGATCAATTGCAAGTTATCTTGTTCGGTAAGAAGTTCAAATAAGCGACTTAACCAAATTAGATTACAATCTAGAAAATTCGGTTAATATTCATACGTCATTTGTACAAATTATATATTGAACACTCGTAAATAGCAATTTGTTCTAAAAAGTCTGGTTTGTAGAAGGTGCTGAGTTTAGATTGTGAAAACCCTCCACCACATATCAGTCCTGCGATAGTGAGAAAATGAAAAAACTTGCAGATCCCTCTGCTTCAGACATACAATTCAATCGCAATCAGTCTTCCAGATTTTCGCTGTTTTCTTTTTTACTTCACCGCAGATCTTGGTTTTAAAATCTGGAAGCATCTTCTATTTTTTGTCTCCCCCTAGGCAAATGGGGAATCCGTAAGAAGACTGAAGACATAGGGAGCTTCCGGAACATCATAGTCTAGCTCAGCTTCCATCTGGTTTGCACTTTCGAGTAGTGATCGCCTAATGTATATTTCTATGTCGCTGGCGTCATGCAGGATGCCGGAATTCGTTGTGACTGACGCTTGATGCTAAGGCTCTTATTCGTGCCATGTCTATTCTTCTTCTATACGTGGTTGAATTACTACAGTCTATTGTTTCGCCTATGGAAATGTTACTGACTGATAAACACTATCCTAAGAGTCTTTATCTCCCTCCTATATTCTAGTCGTTGTCAGTAGTTCCAGTAGGACTAGAGCAGTTTCCAGTACGCATGGTCTAACAAACAGAAGTACGCTCAAGTGTCGCGATTGAACCGGTTTGGGTTAACAGAAGTTATTACATTTCTCAACCTAGATGAGGGATCCACCCCCTTCTTCCCATAAAGACCGAACTCAATCTCTCATGAGCCAAGTTTGATTCCCATTCAAAGGCAAGATCGCAAGCATAAAGTAAACCACCTGATTCTTCACTCGAGGATTCACTGTCCTGATATTTGAATTTTTCAAATGTTGAGGGTTCAACTGTCAAAGATTGGATGGCCATACAGTTGTAATATCTGCACTTATCAAAAAGAAATGAGTTATTACGTCGTTTCTCAGGTGGTGTCATCTTGAGGATATTCTGGAAGACAACGCTGACTACCAGAACTATTTCTAGATAGGCTGCTGTGTGGATCTAAATAAATTGAAAACTCTCCGCATCGATCGTCAGATCTAGAGATTAGAGCTTTTGGCATTCTCTTTTGATCGTATCCTAAGTACTTAGATCTCACATATGATCGCCTCATAAATATAGATCCAAAAGGAACGAAAAAATGTCCAGAATGGTTGTAGGGCGAATTATTTTCTTGTGATTGAGTTTCAACTCTTTATTGCTATCTTCGTCGGTGATTCGGGAGTGCTGTACGTATGATTAAGCTGCCGACCCGAGAGGACGGCCATATCACCATCGGTACTATTGTTGCTTCGGCTTGGTGATTATAGGCCCGAACACTGTTTAGCGAACTTCTCACACCAATTATGAGCCTAGATATGTACCCCAGGATACTCGAGTATCTAGAGGCTTGAAGGAGGCGGAGCTGATTGTGGCGAAGGTGCACATATAAAACTTATTACAGAAACACATGTCAATTTCTTATCTTGTTGATCTACAACACGTCAATAACCCTTAATAACTTACAGAGACATGGTTCGACTTCAACAATCGCCTTCATAGTAGCCTCGTAGAGCGATGACAGTGAAAGAGCAACCAAAAGTCATCGATAAAGCCAACATATATGTGACCCATAATGTTCTGGATTTCCTGTAGTCCAAAAACAGCTTAAACCCGCTTCGCAAATGAGCATCTTCGGCCGTAACGATCCACTAACGGATTTAAAACACGGATTTACGGGGTTACCGGCTCCGGCTTAGTTGTATCCGTCCTTGTCGCAATGTCCATCAAATTACAAATTCATCTGAGGACTGGATTGTATATATAAGAGGGTGCGGCCATTTTTGGGCAACCCAAATGGGTGGCGATAACGTAAGGGCGAAAAGACTTCGGTGTCACTTTGGGCTTTTCGTTAAAGACTCGTCAGTGTGTCACCAAGAACAGAGGGTCATACACGCTGTGCAACACAACGCGTGAGATATCAAGTTGCCATCAATTAATTTTACAAGCAAACTCATACATGATGACAACATATCAGTCAAATTCCAACAATGTGGAGGCAGATCATTCTATGACTCGTAGAAGAATATCGAAGGCTTGCAATTACTGTCGTCAGAGAAAGATCAAATGCAATGGCACTGCACCTTGCACAAACTGTCAGAATCATAGCATTGAGTGTATCTATACAAAGACGATCCGGAAAAAGAAGAGACCACCGGTGAAAAAGCTCACCATGAGTGAATTGGAGAAGAGAGTGAATAAGCTTGATGAGAAAGTGGATGCAATGAACGAGGCGTTGATGTCAATTCTACAAATCTTGAAGAAGAGCAAACTGGCAGACAACAAACTTTCACAAAATCTTGATGCTTCCATGAATGAGCTTTCTAGTGAAGAAGATCAATCGGAGGATGAGGAACTTAATACTCAGTTTTCGTCACCTCTATCTGATCACTCAAGCCTACAGAACCCTGAAGAAGATAACAATGTGCTTACGCCACCAGATAGTGAATTTCCATTGTTACAAGATACGCATTTCGTATCGGTGGATGTTCCAGGACTGGGATCTCAGTTCACGATGAACTCTGCTAGTGAGCAATTAGATATAATGGAGGATAAATTGGCTATGGGTTTCTTTCCAATTGGTCAGATACAGCAGGATGCGCCACTTTTTTAATGAGGGTCACTAATGATGAGTTTTATGAGTTTAGTTCTGGGTTTCAGGTGTGTTTTGCAATGATTATGATGTTCAATGTCTATAGATGGGTGTGTTATGTTAATAGCCTAATGTTTTTCTCTTGATTGATATTACTTTATAGCTTTTCTCAATTTCTGGATGAAGTCTTATTGCAGCCTGAACAAAGAAACCGATCACCTCGTTAGGTACTGTCTGAATCATAGTCATAGGCCGAAAAGAATTGAAAGACTGGGATGCGAAGCCCGATAAAGCTTGATTAAACCCGCTAACACCCCTTGAAATTATTAGAACAGGACGGCTTCTCCTCAGCACTTCAGTCATCATTTGTCACACTTGTCAGCATTAAGCGCACTGTAATTCAGGGCTTGCGTATTAGTAATTTATATATCGGAGTTCCACGATGATTCAGAAATTAGTGATCTGGTCTAGAACAACAGACATCCTGATTCTTGGGAGAACAATCGTAGAGTGTTCAATCTTTAACCGTAGTGACGGAGTAATGATCTAAGTAAATGTAATACGTATATATAGCTATCTCTATAATCATCTTGACGGGTCGGGGGACTGTATTCTGTGCCAAACATTGAGGCCGGATTTTATCGCTGAGTAAGCGGTGATGGAATTTTTGGAGATTTATGGCCCATACAACTTCACAGTCTTCAGAATCGACACAAACAAATACAGAAGATGGATCTGATTGGTGATATTGTTGAGAAAGAGGTGGAATCTCCAGTAGCTCCGACCTTCCCATCTGCACCAGCTAGAGCTCGTGGATTTCCTAAACCAAAAGCGAAGAGTTCATGGAAACAAAGACAAGAGAAGAAACGCGAAGAAGATCATAAGACAAAGGACGGTGAATATGAGGTTGATGAATCAACTGGTATGAAGAGACTACCGAAAGATCAACAGAAACTGAACTATGATCAACTTTCTGAGGCTGAAAGAATCCATTTGGAGAACATTGAAATTTTGAGTAACATGTCAGATGCTCAGAGGCTTCACGAGAAAGAAGAACTTATAGGGAGTATGGACCCTAAGATCTTACAGAGTCTCCTATTAAGAAGTGAAAAGAAGCTCTCTAAGAAGGCTCAGCAGCCAGACTATGAGGGCTATGGTGATTGGATCGGTGGTGATAAGGCTGGTGAATCATGGAAGGAACCAACACTTAATAAAAGGGCAGTGGATGACGCACTTGGTGTCAAGTCAGCCTTTAAAAATGGGAGCTCAGCGCCGAATTCACCGAAAATGGTGAGATTTGATCCTGTATCCACTGTGAAATATGACGAAAAGCACCAAGATGACGAATGGGAAGACATTGAAGATCTCGATGAAGTTGCACCACCTTCCTATCAGATTGTTAAAGAAGCAGATGAAGTCGGTAAAGAAGAAGCCATTTCAAATGTCCATTTCCTGAAACCAAGAGCTGAATCTGAAGAGGATTACAGGATAGATCTCAATGATCCAGACTTCAATGAAAAGTTACATGAGAAGTACTTTCCAGATTTACCGAAAGATACCGAAAAGCTAAGATGGATGGAGCCAGTACCACAACTAAGTACAGAGAGCTTGGTGTTTGATAACGTAGCGGACTTGCGATTTGACTTCAAAGGTGATTTGATCGTTCCTTCTAATAACGACAAGATCGAAACTTCACAAGGGTTACACCACCATTCTGAAAACCCGGCCTTAGCAGGCTATACCCTCAAGGAATTAGCTCATTTGAGTCGGTCGACCATGGGAGGACAACGCTGTATCGCTATTAGAACACTGGGAAGAATCTTGCACAAGCTCGGAAAGGGTAAGTATAACATCGTTCCAGAATTTATTGGGGATGAAGACGAGAAAGGTGAAAGCATCGTACTCCCAGACTTTAATGATTTAAAGAAGGCCTCTACAGAGTTCGATCAAATGTTCTGGGGCCTCATTGATGAGCTGCGCATTATTGAAACCTTGGAGGAAGCTGCCGATGAGATGTTTACAAAGAACGTCAGTGTTAGAAATTATGCAATTGAAGCACTCTGGTTATGGAAACAAGGCGGTGGTAATACCAGGCATGCTAATTGAACTGCCTTGTCCATATTAAATGGCCATGAACCCCTATTTATCTACCGTCATTAACGTAAGTCAAAGCCTCTCATAACTAATGCTCACCCGGGCGCTAATGGCAGATTTTTTGGTCCTTTGCCTTTCTGGTGGCGAAATCCCAAACAGATATCTCTTTATAACAACAAAAGAAAACGAACTATTACCAACGAAACGGGTTAGAAATGGAAGCCATTGCTTCAAAGTACACGCAGAAGTCCAGCGTACTGGACTCTATGGGTTATGACAACGAGAGCATGAAGCAGGACTTTGTAACGGGTGTCGACTTACCATTAGCACCATCAATCACCATGCCACCAATTGCACATCCAACAGAATTTCTCAGAGCACATACAGACGATTCTAAGAACCCAGATTGTAAGATTAAGATTGCGCATGGTACCACTACATTGGCATTCAGATTCCAAGGTGGCATTGTTGTTGCCGTCGATTCTAGAGCCACTGCTGGTAATTGGATCGCTTCTCAAACTGTGAAGAAGGTCATTGAGATCAATCCATTCCTTCTCGGTACTATGGCAGGTGGTGCTGCTGACTGTCAATTCTGGGAGACATGGTTAGGCTCGCAGTGTAGATTACATGAATTGAGAGAAAAGCAGAGAATATCTGTTGCTGCTGCATCTAAGATCCTAGGTAACTTGGTGTATCAATATAAAGGAATGGGTTTGTCTATGGGTACAATGGTTTGCGGTTATACAAAGAAAGAAGGCCCAACCATCTACTATGTGGATTCTGACGGTACAAGATTAAAAGGTGATGTGTTCTGTGTTGGTTCAGGTCAAACGTTTGCCTATGGTGTCCTCGACACAAATTTGAGATGGGATTTGACCGTGGAAGAGGCATTGTATTTAGGTAAGCGCTCAATCTTGGCTGCTGCTCATAGAGATGCCTACTCTGGTGGTTCTATCAACTTGTATCACATCACTGAGAACGGTTGGGTATTCCATGGAAACCACGATGTTGGTCCAACCTTCTATGAGATTAAAGAGAAAGAGGGCTCTTTCAACAACGTGGTTGGCTGAAAATTATATGTAATACAGCTAAAGAATAATCATCAAAAAGAATTATATGGTATTATGTACTTCATCTCCATGCCGGTTTTTCCTGTTGCTTGAGATTCATGGAAGATGGCATTCTTGGTATCGATAGATTGTTCATAGATGGGGTAGACCGTATGAAATGACCCAAATTTCTATTAGAGGTGGATCTCTGTAGACTCGAGGCTGTTGGCTTTGTCAAACTGTGTAGGGTTGTGGATCTCGGAAGTTGCTTAGACTTGGTAACAGGAGTGATGTTAATCAAAATGGTCTTCGATTGAGCTGCTGAAGAATCATTTAAGGCTCTAGAAGATGTGGAGCTTCTCATAGTTGCTGTTGCCTTTGGTATACGAGAAATTGTTTCTGTCATCCTATTATCCTTCACAGATCTTTGCAATCCGTCCTTGAGGTTGTTCATTCTCTTCGAACTAGTCAATGTTGAAATCACCTCTTGATGACCCACTGCTGTTCGTCTTCTCTTTGCGACGTTTTCAAGAGATGAAGTACCGGAACGTTTAGAATTCGGATCGTAACTTGGGATATTCTCCTTCTCCAGCTCGATTTCCTCCCTACCTATTGTTCTGATTGCAGCATAGTGCGAAGATATGGATTCCATCTTTGAGAATCTTGATCTGTGTGAAGCGTTGAATCGTGAGCCTCTTGGACTTAGGACACTTTTACCAAAAGGACTTTGTCTTGGATTCTTTGTAGCTGCTCTTTGATCCAGCTCATGAAGAACATTGTTACTTAGTTTCTTACTATAACCCAACTGTGAACACTGCTGTTCCAAACTTGATGGCATATGATCCAAACTTGATGGCATATGATCCAAACTTGGGTACAATGGTTGCTTTAGCGGTGTTCTAGATGAGAATGTGAACTCCGCTTGTGTTGGTGGCAGTCCATGCGGAAACCCTCCTGGAATGTTCTCCATTATAGGAATGTGGTTAGTATTTTGAGTCACCGTATAACACCTGTTCCGTGAATACGGAAATGGTAGTAGAAGATCGTAGATCAGGAAGCTATAACTGTCCTGCGTCTAATCCTCTGAATCCCTTCAATTCTTTTGTTTTTCCTTTGTGAATTTCTGTGATGTTCATATGACTTCCTAATCGGGTGAAAAGTAAACAACTGACAGACACAACGCACTAACTACAACATATGAAAAAGTTAAAAAGCCATACGTTTCCTAATAGTACAGAGTTCGTTAAAGTTGAAGTGAGGAACGGACACAGACACGGTGTAAAAGAAGAAGTAGCTGTGGATAAACATAGTCTCTTTCTTCTACCCATCATCTTGTAAAAGAGCACAAATTAACACATAACCTCATAGACGTCAAAAAAGCAAATTAGATAGGGGGGAAGGGAGCAATAGTATAACAATAGAAATATCAAAGGTGAAATACATAAGGATAGAATAATGTCTGTGGAAGGAGTGCAATGGGAGAACGAATAATGAATCACTCTTGTGACTCTGCAAGTCTTGCACGACGCTCTTGTTCTCTCTCCATATTCTGATTTAGGAACGAAAGAGCCTTATCGATAGATCTTGAGGGACCCACAAGCGTGAATTGACGTTGACCCTCAGCATCATCAGATGGTGCAATTGTGATTTGGGCACCAGAAACTTTACGGATCTCTTGGATACGTGAACCGGCTTTGCCAATAAGGCAGCCAACCATCTCACTTGGGAATTGTACAGTTCTTGTCTCCTCGCTGCTGTTACTAGCACGTCTGTTGCTTCCCATTCTTGGTGTTGGTGTATAATACGACGTTCCAGTGATACTGTGCCAATCTTCCATTAAACACCGAGCTAAGATCTTTGTAGCATTCTCAATGGCATCAGGGGTACCTTGCACCTCAACAAGTCTCTCTGTAGAGTTATGAAGGAAGTCTTTTGAGGCGACGATCTTCACATCATAATTCTGTTGAAGCTCTTTGATTCTTGCCCCTTGTTTCCCAATTATAGTGCCCATTTGAGCATTTGGTACTAATAATCTTAAAGTCATTGATCCTTCTGGCCCTGGTGGGAGCAGTCTCTTCAATGGGAAGTATTGGAAGAGGGATTCATCCAATGGGTTGGACAATAGGGCCTGAGCGATGAGTCCTAATGCCTTCGCGGTATCGTCTAGAGCACCTGTAACGGTCAGGATTCTATCAGGAGTACCCTGAACAACTTGGGACACACCAGCTTTCACATTTGTCTGATCTCTAATGTCAGCAATTACAGCGCCATTTCTTCCAATGATGATACCAGCCTCTTTTACAGAGACAAGGATACGAAGGCCTATTATCGCCGTGGTGACCTCCGTAGTTGGTAGCACAGAGGAATCCTCTGTACGGACATTCGATGTCTCAGGGGAAGTAAAGTTAGTGTCGAACAGCGACTCTGATTGTGTTGTTTCTGGAACAGCGCTCATTGTTGATGTAGTTGTTAGGGGTGGCAAAGATGTGCTGTAAGAGGATGAACGAGATGATAGGAACAAGGGCACGGGAAACGTGAAAGGTATGAAAAAAGGTGTCAATGTATGAGTAAAGTGTGTGTCTGTATGATCTCTTTCCAGAAGTCAAAGATTGGATTCTTTCTGTTTCTGTCGTTGTTCTCTATTTGTTATTAGAAAGTTTTGCAAAATCTTTTCGCAAATTTGCGGACGAAAATTTGCATTTTCGCTGAGTCAGCTAATCCGCGACGACTGACAAAGCACAATAGACGTCATTTAAGGATTTCACCTCCGTCAACGTTGTGGTTCAGAAAGGCACTTTCCACGGTTTTAAGGTACTTTCCACCTCCTTGAACATACGCTGCTCCGAGACATTCAGCATCTTAACTTTCCTGGTTCCTCTAGTGATGAACTGTTCCAATGTGTAACCTGTAGATTCCACTGGCAACTTTGATAGATCGCCATCCCCATCGATGAGGATATCCAGCGCGATATGTAGTCTTTTCTCCAATGGATGACACCCATTGTTATCATCGAGGGTATAGAACAACGGTTCTAAGCCATTCACAGCACACGGCTTAAAATCAACGTAATGGAACTCCAAATGTCTCTTCAAGGCAGTGCCTGATTCATCAACCGTGATTTCAAACTTATGTAATTTATGTCTTCCACCCATCAGAGCGAACTTTCCAGCATTAAAAACCGTGAGCTTCTCGGATTGGACCATCTCTGTGATATTTGTTGGTGGATAATTTACAAATCCTCCATCCATTTCCAATCTCAGAGTACCCAACCCTGATGTTCGTTCATGAGACGTGAAGGCCAGCTGATAGTTGAATCGGCCAGAGGGTAACGATACAGTCCTATTATAGTAAAAAGACCTTACATGGTCTAGTTTCAACGTGGAAAAGGGCCTCAATATCACTTCATCATCACACTGTGCAACAACTTCATCACCATGAAAGAATAGTTTTCTGTTGTACAAAAACCCCATGGCAACACTCCAAAGAGGCTCAGGGCTTACCATGTATTGCAATGCGCCGTTATAAAACTCTAGACCTTGTAGATAATCCTTTAAAACTGGTAGAAGTTTGACAGTGTTGTCTACACCGACCAACCGTGTAAATCGTGCCCTCTCCAGCGCGTTGTGTATGCTGTAGAGCTCCTTCGAGCACCACCGAAGATCAGGTGCCAACTGAAGAATTCGCCACTTGATCTCAGTAGGCAGCCTATCCATCGCTTCTTATGGATTGTCTGTGGCCTCTTCTAATTGACAGCTAGACCCTCTTACAGAAGCCTCTCGAGCCCATTGATCCAGAATGTTCGCGGGCTGTCACAGATAAAAACACGGGGGCAAACCGCCACCGAGCAACGAACTACCAAATACTATCGAAAGTAAAAAAAAACAGATGCCAGTTTCACCAGAAGGTGAGTTGTTGATTGGAATTGCTTTACCGGAACAGAACTAACCGGCACCTCAGTGCTTTGGGCGCAGAGATCATCAGCTACTGAGGAGACGAAGAACCTGCTCTTCGTCACCATCAGAATCCCAGATTGTAAGAACGTCAAGATTGACCTGACTGAGACTCATTTGCACCTGGAGTCTGACTCGGAGGACTCTGATAACCATTATCTTCTCGACATTGATCTTTACCAGTCAGTTGATCCATCTTTGTCCCACCATACCCACAATGGTAACAGCATCTACTACGTGATCCGTAAGAAAGAGAAACAAGAGGATTACTGGCCAAGATTGACCAAAGAGAAGGCCAAGTTCCACTACATCAAGACAGATTTCGACAAGTGGGTTGATGAGGATGAACAGGATGAGCATGAGGAGGAATTGGATCATGGTGCCATGCCCCCATTAGGTGGTGATAACATGTGGGAGAACATGATCAAGGAAAACCCACAATTGGCACAGCTAGGTGCACTTAACGGCGGTGATTTCAATTTGCCAGAAGGACTTGGCGAGGGTTCAATAAACACCTCTGAGGCTACAGAAAAGGACTTCAGCTCTTCTGATGAGGAAGATGGTGATGAGATCCAAGTCACTGATGACGCTATCCAAGTTGATTAAAGATATATATAATCCCCAAATCAAACAGCTTGGTACTTTAGGAGATCCTTGTAGAGCAGCTGCGAACCAGTCCATTTGTCACCTGGTGCCAATGTCTTGAATTCATGGACATAACCTGGTTCGATACACACCATCTTCTTATACCCGTCCTTTGGCTGGAAATCACCCATCCCTTCTGACTTTTTGATCCATGGATTCCACACAACAACGTCAGGTAGCCCCTCTCTCTTCACTGTGTGGATAGGATGACCAAGAGCAACCACTTGGAGCAATTTCGATTCAGAAACGCGTTGGTAAATTCTATCAACTTCCTCGTGGAACGTGACGACTGGTAATCTCTCCTGATATGATTGCTTCAAAAGTTGATCATAACAGAGTTCTCCTGGAAGATTGGACACCATCGTGTCCTCAATATCGTCAATCTTTAAATATGTGTGGAATAACCAGTTGAACTCCCACGGATGGTTATCCACGTTTTCAACTTCAATGGTGGTCTTCAAAGACTCTTCAGATAGCTCAATTGTATAGATCAACGTGAAATCATTTCCTGGCCACTTGGACAACAATTCACTGTCAACCTGCTCTGGACTCAGGGCAAACTGAACGCTCACCGGGTTCTCCCTTGTCTGACCAAGGAACTCCCACGTAGAATTTCTTGCAAACCCATGCTGCGGTAAATTGGCCGTTGGCCCACTTTCTTTCTTACCAAAAACAGGGAACACTAATGGGATACCACCACGGACAGCCTTGGAACCGTCCAGCTTAGCACTTGATGATAACCATAGTTGCTCCTCTCCAGAGATGGTCCAAGAGAGTACGTTGGCACCGTATTTGAGAATTGAAACCTGCGTATTCGGGTTTTGTGGATGCGTGATCACTACGCGGTCCTCAAGATCTTCCACTGGCATTGTCCTTTGCGTCTTCAGCTGTAAATGAAAGGTTGAATCATCAATTCGAAAGAGAGAAATGTGGCCCTGTGTACTCCGTCTGAGGTGGAAGTTCCGGGATTCTTCACCGGAATTCGCCAACTACCACCACAAACTTCAGGGGGGCCTTCAAACTTCAACGAAGACAGGAACGACGAACAAAGGAAAGACAGCAAAAGGAAACACCCGCAACAATGTCAGGTGTCGTCCCATTCTCCGCTCAGAATAGACATGTCGTGATGACGTTGTACCGCCGCAGTCTAAAACTTGCAAGAGATTGGATCAACAGAAGAGACCACTACAGAACTAAGGCGCAGGAGATCAGAGCACAGTTCGACTTGTACAAGAACGTGGGGAATCCAAAGGAAGTCAGCGTACGTTCTATCCTTCCTTACTATGTCGCAATGTACTAACAGAGGCCCTAAGGAACTCATTGCCAAAACCGAAGGAATGTTGGCCAAATATAAACACCCAGATCCATACATCCCTCCAACTAGACCAGGCGGAACGAAGTTTGAGAGATATATTGCACCATCATTGGAAGAGCCATTACCATATAACTACTAAATGGTATCTCTATTTATTTACGTTCCTTGTTTGGGCCTATTTATTCCTATTTATTCTCTTATTTATTATTACACTGCAACAAGCTACTACGATATCCATTGTAAGTTCGTGAAAAAAGTACGTCATAACTTTTACGTGCGATACTTCAATCGCTTTTAAACAACTCCATGATCTTCTCATGAAGATGATCAATGACATAAACTAGTCCTGGATCATCACATATAACACCATTAGTTAGTGGAACCAGCTTGAGAGGACCTTTGTTCGCATAAAGTGAACCTTGGAATGACAATTCCTGTTTCAATCTATTATCACTAGGCTCAAAAGAGATCAAATACTGAAACTTCTTATCACCACTGTTCTTGATCTCGATGTTCATATTGAGCAGTTTTCGAGGTTTGGCATTAGAATAGTATAGAATGCTGAAATACGTGGCATTCTTCGAAATCACTTCATATCTCACCTTGTTCAAATCACAATCTTGAAAGTTCTGCTGTCGCGCCATTTGCGTAAGCTCGTTGAGTTTGGTGATTAAGGTATTGGAGTTCTGAAGATACCTGAATACAGTACCAACACCATTGGTGACCAGATATCTCTTGATGCTTGGGAGGCAAATGTTATGGGGATTTGCCTTCGGTAACTCCATGTCAAAGTTATCCTTGAGCGTGCACAGTTGATCACCATATTTGAACACGACCTGATCTAGCTTCACACTGACAAGATTCATCTCCTCCAATTGAAGATATTCAACCAATTCGATAACCTTCGCAAGTTTCTCCAATTTAGAAACAATATTGGTTAAAATATTAGATCGTTTGAAATTGACACTTTCAAAGATTTCGAAGACGCCTTGTGGATCGACAACGAAATCCTCTAATGCAATCTTGGTGTTTAATTTACCCTTCAGTTTCACCAATATACTGTTGTTGTTAGGTTCCACAGCAAATGCAAGGAACACAACTTTTGAAGCATTTGGAATCCTAACAAATGAATCTGTTTGAATGACCAGTGCATTATCAGAGACATGTCTATACTGTGCACCTTGCAATTCCTGAGTGATCAAATGTGTCATTATCTTCTTTGAAACATGATCAATAACATCCTTAGAGTTTTTGTAATCGAACCATTCTATGTTCAATTCTGCAGCATTAGAAAGAGACCATTGTCCCATTTCAGAGCTCACTCTTCCTATATAAGTCTTAATCTTTGTATCAAGTGTCAAAATAAGGAACCAGTTAGATGGCCATTCCTTCCTCGTGTAGAATTTGAGATTTCTTGATATAGGGGTCACACCATCTCTCAAAAAGACATGATTAGGCAGTTTTTGAGCCTCATTAGGTGGCAACTTGATCAAATCGTTTTGTATCCAGCCAGTGACTGATAGGACAGTTGCAATCTCAGCAAACTTGGCATCTGTGCGGATGGTCTTCAGATTCTGGTTGATATTATTGAAGTCATCAACATTGAGCTTCTTTAAAGCATTGTTCAAGAAGGGCGTTGAGTTCTTGAAATAGAAGAACCCGGTGAGTTCATTGATCTGAAGAAGAGATTTGTTCACCGTGAGATCTTCAACCTTGCTTAGGATATCACTGGCATGCTTATGATAGATATCTCTCAACAGCATTTCGATGTGTTCCACTTCTTCGAAACTCTGGATAAACTCGCCTTGCTTGAACCATCTATGAACTATTTTGTTTTGTCGATTTACGCCAATTTCAACATACGAGTACTTGAAAACAAAGCTATTGATCCAATAGTGGACCGTAATACGGAATTTGTCTGGCTGATATTTATGCTTCACATTCTTAGCTTGGCTCAGCTTCTTATGAATCAGATAAAGCTTCATAGTTAGCGTAAAATTCGTCAAAATCTTCTTCAAATCTGAAAACCCGCCATTACGCAAAGCTTCATTACTCGCACGCATGAGTTGGCGACCTTGTTCAAATTCGCCAAGTGTGAATCTGAAATCAACCATAAAAAAAGGCGCATTTTCGTCAACTGCTGAGATTTGGAAATGATAGTCTGGCGTGTAAATGTAGATTCTTCCATCTTTGATCTTGTAGTCAGTGAAATTTTCAGGTAAATCGTCCACAAGGGCGAATTTTATCGATAGGACAACATTCAAGTTCTGTAATGTCTGCAATACTTTTTTTGCAGAAATTTTTGATTCAATCAAGTGACGAGAAGGTAAAGTCGGTCTCCCACTCGTTAGCACTTCCAATGCAGTGATCAGATCCGGGTTTGGGAGCTTTGCACTGAGCAAGTTCTGGTTTAAACTTTTAGTAGACCATATGAGATTTGAAAAATGGCTCGATTGCTCTCTCAACCACGCAAGGATGTCAACAAATTTGGTAAAATCGTGTGCAGAGGCCTTTGACCATTTGGTGAGAACATAGAGTCTAATAAACTCTTTACGAAGTCCCACAATCAACTCTAGCAGCTTTAGCTTCTTGGACTCATCGCTCGGTTGTATCTGTATCACATGCGAAAGCTCTGCAAAGGAGAATTCTGCAAATTTCCTGAGAATGGTGGACAATGGCACAATATTCGTGGTGATGTGAGGTAGCTCTGGGGGAGCAATGACATGTTTTGCAGGAACATCCATCGTGTCAAAACGTGATGCAAGGAATATGTGATATATAAAGGGTCTCTCGTGAGATAGCTTCAGTTCTTGGTGTTGGTAGTCACGTTAACCACTTGATATATCTCGTCTTTCTTCTCTCCAGACTCTTGCTCTTAATTGTTCCTCTCCCTTCTTTCACGCACACCAATCCAAGAATAACCAGAATCAGCTCAGCGTCAGTTTGAACAATGTCTTGTCCCTTTAGCCGCTTCGTGGATTTGATTATTTGATGTAGTTCATTTTCTGTTAACAAAGAAATCTCAACAGACTGAATTTCCCATATAAAAAGAAAAAAGGTTCGAAATATTCAAAAAAGGAAATACTGCAAGATAGGAAAGCGTATGTGATTATGGAGGGCCTTTGGTGAAATCCCTGGCTAAAAATACATATTGAGCCTTAAAAGCCCTGAAACCTGTATCAAGATAAATTCTTAAGTTTGTTTGACAGTTCCATCACTTATCGGGCAGCAAAAATCTTTCAATCTCCTTGCCTCTTCCCTCTCTCTCCTTATCAATCCTCCAACAGCCAGGAGAAAAATTCATTTGACAAGACAAACGATACACAGAGGCCCCACTTCTTCGTAAGGGCCTTTCTTCGGCATTGTGATAACGCTTCAATTGCTACTGGAATCTAGAAAGATATTAAAGTATCCTAAGCCGCTCCATTCAACCCAGCCACCAGTGCCCATCCACAAGCCCTAAAACAGAAGGCAACGAAACAAAAACAAACACTACGGCCAGTTCCGTCCTCCAACGCAAACCCAAAAACAAAACAAGGCTGATTTCGCTCAACCACCCAGAGAAGATAGCCATGGATAGTCATGGCCATGGACAGACTGTTTCGTCAGAAAGGAGTAGGGCTTCGCCCTCGAAGAAGGAATTTAAGAGTATCTTTCAAGCTACAATAGATACACAAGAGCAAGGTCAGCGGATCCCATTGAGAGTCGAAATTAATAGACAAATGTCCCCTGTATCTCCCGAATTCGACGACATATCGACTTTACCAACTCCCGTTGTATCAGAGGCATCACCAAGACTCTTCAGCTCAAGAGCAGACTCACCAGCTTTAACCAACGCTAAAACGAATGGAAAATCATATGGCGGTCTGATAATGAGACCAAGTTTGATGGAGAGTTTTCAGAAAGAACCACCCTCTAGTCGTGTGGTCTCTGAGTTGGGATCTATGCATTCCATGGACCGGTTGTCCAACTCCATCAACAGCGTATTAGACTCAAAACAACAGGGCCCTAATAGATCCCCTCCGAAGAGAAACACCTCCACGCCGCTGAGCAATGAGACAGTTATTCTGGAAAGAGAAAGAGTGGTGAGTGATGTAGTATCGGGGCAATTTCAAGAACTTTACAGCGGTGTCGATAACGATGGACATATCCATAAATGGAGGAAAGTTTCGCAATTAGGCAAAGGTACTTTCAGCACTGTCATCCTGGGAGAGACTGTGGATAATCAATGTCCAGAGCATTTACGAAAAGTGGCCATAAAGATTGTTATCCTTCCGCATCACAGAGAATCCAGAAAGCGTATTGAAAGCTCTCTGAGAAGAGAACTTGAGATCTTGAAATTCACTAGACACCCGTGCATTACACGCCTTCTTGCAATGGACATCACACAGGATAGATATTGCATTGTTACTCCATTGTCTGAGGGGGGTGATCTATTCGAATTGGCTGCAAAACATCGCAAGAATTTGAAACCAAGAATGATACGTCGTATCTTTGCGGAGCTAGCTATAGCAGTCTCATATCTTCATAAGAAGAACATAGTCCACAGGGATATCAAATTAGAGAATATTCTTGTCAACCTTACGGTGGATAAACTATTGAAACTTGATGCATTCGACAGAACGCCAATTATTACTCTCACAGATTTCGGACTTTCCAGAACCATTGATCCAAATAATCCAATGCTTGTGACGCGTTGTGGATCTGAAGACTATGTCCCTCCGGAATTACTCATCGGATTGCCGTATGACGGTCGTCAGACTGATGCTTGGGCCCTTGGTGTGGTCCTCTATGCCGTTATGGAATCTCGACTCCCGTTTGATCCACCACCCATGAAAATCATGCGTTCAAAACCAAGGGTTGCCCATAGAATAGCAAGGATAGAATGGAGCTGGAATAACTTCTCAGATGAGGATTCTATGTGGTCTCGGTCAGATTGGCTTGGTGCCAAAGAGATTGTTGAGAAGCTACTTGTGAGAAGAGAGAATAGAATGGGTACTGAACAAATCATTCAAACAGAATGGGTGAAGGGAATCCTACCCGAGCAGTTTTACGTGGATTGATGATTATTAGATGTAATAATATAATAGATTAATGACAACAAGTTTATATGTGTATGCCGTGGTCTGGAGATGTTGAGATGTAATTTTCTAGTGTCTTGGTGTCAATCATGGTATTAAGATTATGCATTCATCTGAAGCCATACTTTTTAATGGCTTTGAGAAATTCGCTTTTTTTTTTTTTTTATCGAAAAGACCATGTTGCTTTATTCAGTAAAACTTTGAGAGATGAAGGAAACAAAAAAATAGCTTGTGAATTGTGCTCTATTTGAACGTTACTTCAAAAAAAGAAGATATATAAACGAAAATATGCGAAAGAGTTACTTATGAGGAGCTCGTAATTAATTAACAAGTTGCTAGCAAAGTATCCTGGTCCTCCGTTCTCTTTTTTATCAGGGGCAAATCGACAGGACCCAGTTTTGTGTCAAAACCCGCGCTTTGAGATCATCGCACTTCACCTTCACCAACTACGGCGGCAAAGAGAGAAAGAACTCTCGTTAATGATCTTTTATTCCTCTCCTCGAGCACAGTTGAGTTACGGGAAACGAATTGAAAAATGTCACATATCACCTCTATTTTCAACTTCTTGTGGGACAACGCCATTTATATCTGGTCGGCGGTTATCGAACAGCTGAATAGAGAATATAACGTTGGTGAGTAAGCTCAGTAGCGGTACAGCCATCTCTACTAACGTGATCGCTGAAGCCCCAAAACTGATTCAACCTGCACCCGCAGAACCTATTTATATCTCAACTATTGAAGAATATGATGGGAGTCTGAGGGAAGCAATCTTAGAGTCATGCAATCAGGTAGTTCCAGTTTTTGCTTTAGATACTTCCTTCAGATCTGTTTATGTTGATGATGATGATGAATTAGATTTGACTCATGAACACATTGCTGAGATATTGAAGATAGCGGAGGTCGAAGATGACATTATATTGCCCTCTGATTTCCACTTGTTTTGGTCGGCGGCTATTTTGACAATAGCCTTGCTCGCCTTTGCAGGATATTACACTCATCAATCGTATGGTTTGACCTTATCTCCTGATCTTTGGGATGATTTTATGGTAACAATCGAAGAGACTGTGGAAGAGACTGGTGAAGTGGATGAACGAAACTTGTCGGATTACATCGATGACGTTATTTTGAAGGGCATTAACAATGAAAATAATGAGAGTGATACAATCGCCGAAAGAAGTGATGAAGAAGACGAGAGATTCATCAATAGAAGCAAAATTATGTTATCATCCCCTCTCGAAGAAGATCTAGGGTCTCCAAAATCCTTTAGTGTGGAGGGAGATGAAACGTCACCTTTGAACCTGTCAGTTCTATCCGATGAAATCGAATCTTTTTTATCCATTGAAGAGTTGAAACTTAATGATGACTCAAATTCTCAAAACTTAGATCCTTTAAGTATTGATTACACCAATGAGCTTGAAGAAGTTGCCATTGAAAATGAGCGAGAGAGAGCACCAACCCAAAATCAGAGGTCACCCATAATGGATGAGAAGATCAAGAAATCCAAGTTTGATAATATGCCTTTTGATATATCTCCAGCTTCGTTTTCAGTGCCAGAAACAGTTGGGAGTGTAATTCAGGATATGACAACTCAAGATGCTGAAACAGAAGAGATTTATTATGTTTCAGCCTCAAGTTCTGAGCTCAAAGAAGTCACGGATACCGATGTTATTGATGTGACCAAATCTAGCCTTGGTTGCAGAAAATTAGCCACAACTGATTTCAACTCGACAACTCCAAGAAATCATGATACCAAACTCAAAAATCGAAGAGCCTTTACTTCATTACAGAGCAACGACTTTAGTGAAGATGTCACTGAATCTCATCTTATCTCAGAGCTATGTTCCCAGTCTTGTAATGGGATTGAAGCCGATATCAAAGACGAAAATGCAACTAGATATGGCTTCTTAACTGCTGAACTTCTTCCATGTGATGATGAGAATACACCAGTGGAGGAAGTCTCCCAATCGCACATTTTCTCGCAATTAAGAGTGGGGAAAATGAGCAAGGAAGATGGTTTCCCATTTCTATCTCATACAGGCTCTACACCACCACGTAGTTTTGAAGCTCTTCCCGTGCCATCAGATGACAGAGCTCCTGCCAACAATCTTCTGTTTGACGAACCAGCAAATATCAAAGCTCATGTGCTCAAAGATCAGACAAATAATCTACGGGCCAATGTATCACCTTCTAAGATTCCTCTATTTTCTCCAACAAAACCGAGATCACATACCTTGATGCGAGGATCTCCTACACCAAAACCGAGACTTTTACCACAGATATCAGATCCAGTTTTAAAATACTTCTTTGAATCTGAAGACAGCAATGGTGAAGATTTCTTGTGCTGTGTGTTTGGTGATGATCCGCATATAAAGTTCAATATCGATGTTCTTTCGAGTTTGACCAAGGAGGAGATTGAAGATATCATAAATATCTATATTGGGAAAGAGACATCACAAAACTGGTCTGAAAGATATGCTAAGCTTGATATGTTGATTGGTAACACAAGGCTTCATCTTCCGGAGAGGAACTATGTCTATTTTCAGGAGAAGATTGGTGAGAGACTAGACGATATCTTTTTAATGATTCGCACTACGAGAAGTAAACTCCTTGGAAAAGTCATTATATTGGCCAGAGATTTGGTGTTCTTTGGGAGTGAAATTGTGATGTCCAGTGAAACATACGTGAATCTCATCCATGCACTCTTATCACTTACCCGTGAGTCCCAATCTTCGAAATATATCCAAAAACTAACTACGAAATCGCTATGCGTCATGTCTCAGGCGCTTACTCCTTCATCTTTCATAAACTATTTCGAGCCGATGTTTGAACATATCTTGAAGAACAGAAAGATGAAAGGCGAGAAGTATGCAAGCCTTTTCATGATAAAGTTCTCCATTTTGATGAACCGGGACAAGTTCACAAGAGAACAACTTGCTACAACGGTGAAAAAACTTATTCCTTTGATCCCAACACTAAGCATCGATCCATATCAAAAGACAAGATCAGAGATCATAGAGTTGTACTTGATCTTGAACAGACTCAACGTGCCATACGAGGAGCTCAATGCTTTCTATCAAGGGCTAACTACGTTCTTAAAATCTCAAGTGGGCCCACCTGCTATTCCAACAGATAACTAGAATTCTGCTATAGACAAAATCATAATTGCAATTGCTTCAATGCCTAATCATGATATGTAGGTGATGCGATTCTCGGAAAAGAGTTGATGGTGGATGTGTTCTGTGCTGCATGGAACAATTCATTAGCTGCGTCGCAAAGAACACAGCGGGGTAAATCTGCAAAGCGTGGCACAAGATATTGTTGGAGGCGATTGCCACCGAACGCTTGAAGGAGAAGATCAACAGTAAACTGTAAAACTTAAGGATATAGACCACAACAAGCAGAGCGCAATAGAAACACAACTTTCGTCAGCTCACATTTCAGCTTCTTCTGGTCTACCCTTCGTACATGTATATGTCCAGGCTTTCGGATTCTTGCATCGGAAATAGGAAATACATCTGTCACTTTGCGCTTTCCCTTAGATTGAAATTTCAAGAAAGGATAAGGTACTAGAGCTTTTCTCTGTAACGCCATTTGGATCAAATCAAATCCTTACAAATGCTCATACGACGGGCCCAAGGGTATTTGAGCCAGTATGATCGAAGCCAGGTGAACGCCATACATGCATGTCAACTAACCAGTTCAGTTCTGGGGTTCTTAAGTGGGATAACCAGCATTACATTATGGGTTAGAATGAGCCCATCACGAAGAGTGTTATTCAGACTAAGAATATTTCTGGCACTGATCGCTTCTAACTTCACCAGGGCGCTTTTCTTGATGATTATTACTGCGAGAAGAATGGCTTATCTGAACTCCGCAGGAGGTGAGCCCGCGGGGCCACAGTTCTGTGACGGCTGGGGTTATTTGTTGTCAATCGTTGCTATTTACTCCGATGTGAGCATCTTAGTATTGACTCTTCAGAATGCTTTAACAATTTTTTGCCCACGATTTGTGAAACGATATATCATCCCAATTCCATCGTACAGAGCCATGTACCAAAATTTCGGGAAAATTATCGTTGGAAAAAGAGGCATCTTCGAAAAAGGATTCACTCATTACGAACCCCCAACTACGGAAATCGTCTACGAAGGCGGACTTTACCGCTTTCGTAAATACATCTTTTGGATAACTCTTTTGGTGGGTGCCCTGTTACCAGCTTTGGCCTTTATCGATGATGGGCACTATACTAATGACAATCTTTGTGGATTTCCGATCCAACCAATATGGAAACGCATTGTTGTGATCTATGGAATAAAATACTTCAACATTATCTTCATCATCACCGTATACACCTCTATCATGATCTATCTGCGGTTCAACTTGTATAAAATCCATAAGGCAAAGAGCTCCGTGATTCAAGAGGCAGATAAATCAGACTCAGGCACCGATTTGAGAGTCACGCTTCAGAAAGAGCTTGTCGATCTCACAGCTGATGACGATGCCAGGAGGAGACAAGTTATGATGAGAGAACTCAAGACTTTTGCCATATATCCCATAGGATACGTCCTAATATGGACTGTTCCTGTGATTGTTCAAGTGTACAATTATACGGCACACCATGCCAAAGTTGTTCCTAAACCCTTTGGTCTTATACTAGCTTTCTCTATCATGCTTCCTTTGAACTGTACTGTTGATACCATCATCTTTTTGATACGCGAGAAACCGTGGGTGGTGACTGAAAAGAGATTGAACAGAAAGCTATCAATGGATCAATTTGGTAATAAGCTGGCTGGTGAGCTTCAAAATGTCCTCGATATAGGTAACGAGGACTCTTTTTTGAAAGGCGAGACCGATGGCCGCCACGAATCTGTGTCTACGTCAATGAATGGCAACACACTTGTGAGTGCATCACGACAATCCTCTGTTGCGGTAGATTCTTCAATACACCCAATGTTCACAGGCTCACTCTCGCCGGTGCGGGATGTTGATGGCGGTGCTTCAAAGACGAAGGTGGAGTTTAGTGACGATGAGGACGATGTTGACTACGACAATAATGATCATTATGAGATGATTGATTTCCTGAAAAAAACTGGGCCTCAAAAACGAGGTTAAAGAACTAGCCATTTAATGATAACGTCATGAAGACCTTTAGCACTTCTTCGTAGCTCATAGAGGATTGTGTTCTAGATCTTTACGGTCACCACTTCCCCTTCATGCACCCCAGAAAAACCCACTGGCCTGCTTCTTTCAGAAAGTAAACAGCGGAATTTCCCACTCCGGAGGTGAGCTTTGTGGAGGGACAATAGAGCAACTTTCGCTATAAAAAGGGCTAAAGAGTTAGGAAATTTCAAACAGTAGATTCCACAGTCAATCGCAAAAAAGAATATGTCTGACAACCCATCTGTGGTGCTAAAGAAAGTAGGTGAAATCGTACTCGAGAACAGACCTGTCCCACAGATCACGGATGGTCGTCAAGTGAAAATAGCTATAAAGCGTACTGGTATCTGTGGCTCCGATGTCCATTACTATACGCATGGTAAGATCGGCTCCTTCGTCGTCGAATCCCCAATGGTCCTGGGTCACGAGTCCTCTGGTATCGTTGTCGAAGTCGGTGAGCTTGTCACCAAGGTTAAAGTTGGTGACAGAGTCGCTATTGAGCCAGGTGTTCCAAGCAGATACTCTGAAGAATACAAGACTGGAAACTATAATTTATGTCCACACATGGCATTTGCTGCAACTCCACCTTATGATGGCACCTTATGCAGATACTACTTGTCTCCAGAAGATTTTCTCGTTGTGTTGCCTGACAATGTCACTTTAGACCAAGGTGCACTCGCAGAGCCATTGAGTGTTGCTGTGCATGCTTCTAAACTTGGTGGTGTTAGATTCAATTCAAAGGTCGCCATTTTTGGTGCTGGTCCTGTTGGTCTGTTAACTGCTGCTTGTACCAGGGCCCTTGGTGCTACACAAGTGATTGTCTTTGATATCTTTGATTCGAAATTGCAGATGGCCAAGGATATGGGTGCCACTCATACGATTAACTCACTGCAGGTTAAAGATTTGAAAAAGGCCGTAGAAGAAACCCTTGGTGGTTTGCCAAACATTGTTATTGAATGCTCTGGCTCTGAGATTGCTGTTAGTAATGGTATTGATCTTTTGAAACCTGGTGGCTCCTTTGTTCAAGTCGGTATGGGAAAGGATGAAGTTAAATTCCCATTAGGTCAGTTTGTGGAGAAGGAGCTCACTATGAAGGGTAATTTCCGTTACTGTCATGGTGATTATCAAGACGCTGTGGACTTGTTGGCTTCTGGCAAGCTCAACATTGATCCAATCGTTTCCCACAGATTCGCATTCAAGGACGCCAGAGAAGCCTATGATAACATTCTAAAGAACGGTAAAGATGTTGTCAAGACCATCATTGAAGGTCCTGAATGAATCAGATTCAAATAGAGAGCTTTCCTTTTGTGCGTATAGAAATTGTAGAATAGTGTCCAAACCCAATATCGTATCAGGTATTTTTCGCGGGGTGCTTGGGGCTTGGTCAATGACACCTCTTTTACGACTCTTTCGATTAGCGGCAGTTCACATTTTGAGATGAAATTCGTTCTTGAGTCTTAAACGCTCTAAACTATTGATAGGGCGGCTAATCAATAGAAAACTCCAGTGATGAATAAATATCTATCCCTTATAGCTGCAATATCTGCGCTATTATCGCCGTGCTTAGCGGAGACTCACACCTTGTATTACAAGGCGGAATGGATGAAAGCAAACCCAGATGGGTTAAAAGAGAAGAATGTCGTGGGCTTCAACGGACAGTGGCCATTGCCCGAGATCCACGTGAACAAGGGCGACCGTGTGGAGTTATATTTGGAGAACGGATTGAAGAATCAGAACACGTCGTTGCATTTCCATGGGTTGTTTATGAACGGTACGAACTATATGGATGGACCAGAGATGGTGACACAATGCCCAATCCCACCAGGGGAAACATACTTGTACAACTTTACAGTTGGTAACCAGGTGGGGTCATACTGGTATCATTCACATACTGGCGCCCAGTATGGTGATGGATTAAGGGGCCCTTTCATAATTCATGACGACAATGAGCCATTCTCATACGATGAGGAGAAGGTCATTACCATCTCCGAGACATATCATGGTCAGTATGAAGAAATAACACGCGAGTTCAAGAACAGATATAATCCAACTGGTGCTGAACCAATTCCTCAAAATTTACTTCTCAATGAAAGCCAGAACATCACCATCCATTTCGAAGCTGGGAAGAGTTATTTATTGAGATTTATCAACATAGGTCTCTTTGTTTCACAATACATATACATCGAGGACCATGAAATGACCATTGTGGAAGTTGATGGTGAGTACGTTGAGCCGTTGACTGTGGAGTATTTGTACGTAGCCGTTGCTCAAAGATATGCAGTCATTGTCAAGAGCAAGAAGCATCCAGAAAAGAACTATGCTTTAATGCAAAAATTCGACAACACTATGTTGGACACTATCCCACAAGATCTGAAGCTTGCTGCCATGAGTTATGTGGTGTATGATGATGAGAAGCCTTTGCCGCTGCCATACAAACTTAAATCGGATGAAGCCTTCAACGAGTTTGATCTCAGACCATTGAAAGACATTGAGTTGTTTGATGAACCAGATTATAGAATTACGTTGGATGTGATTATGGACAATTTGGGTGATGGTGTCAATTATGCATTCTTCAACAACATCACATATGTTGCACCAAAAGTTCCGACTCTCTTGTCCGTGTTGGACGCTGGTGAGAATGCACTCAGAGATGAGATCTATGGTTCAAATACACACTCTTATATATTGCAGCCAAATGAAGTCGTGGAGATTGTGGTGAATAATAAGGATACAGGAAGACATCCATTCCATTTGCACGGCCATACCTTCCAGATCGTCCAAAAGTCACCTGCGTTTGAGGATGACGATCCCATTTCCTATGATCCTCAGAATCCTGAGCCCTTCCCCAAGTACCCATTAATAAGAGATACCGCCATCTTGGAACCAAATGGTTACTTGGTTCTCAGATTCAGGACAATTAACCCTGGTGTTTGGTTCTTCCACTGTCATGTCGATTGGCACTTGGAACAAGGCTTAGCTCTCACCTTGATCGAGGACCCATTATCGATCCAAAAACAAGCCCCTCCAGAAGATTTCTATCGTATTTGTGAGAAGAGTGGTGTTCCAACAAAAGGGAATGCTGCTGCTAATGCCAACGATTGGTTAGATTTGACTGGTGAGAATGTTCAGCCACCTCCATTGCCAAAAGGATTCACTCTAAAGGGTTATATTGCCTTCTTGATTTCAGCTTTCACCGGTATCTATGGGTTGTTGTCTATTGTTCAATACGGATTGGAGGACTCTGTTCAAGATGACAAGCAAGTTTTTGATAACTTGGAGCGAATCTTAAAAGAGAATGACATGCTGCAAACTCCCCTGCTGAGTGGAGAGAGCTGATTTTACCTTTTGCATTTAAGAATTGATGAAATGAATAATCTTTTGTAATGATGACAAACATACATGTAGTATTTGATCAATGCAAACTTTCATCAAATATACGATACAGAAACTAATAAAACAGGTCATAAAACATCACATGCTAAGGGCAGGTCTTTTAGCAAAAGAATCTTGCAACCTTGACGTACCATTTGGAAGCCTTGAGCTTGGCAGCTTCTTCAATATCCTCTTGGGCAAGCACATCAGCGTCAAAGATCTTTCTACCCTTTACTAAGTCAATTTCATCAGCTGGGATAAAAAGCCTCCAGTTGCGTTCATAGAGCTTACGGGCAACGTAGAAGGCCAAAGCAACAACGACACCCAAATAGTTCATGAAGAAGTTTTCAGCATCAGCACCAGAACCACCAATTGGGAATAATGCAATCCAGAATTGGGCAAAAAGAATCAACACGTTGATAACAAAGGCATACCATGAACCTAAGATACCAGTCTTGGAGACGTAACCTAACTCAGAGATAGAGTAACCTTGGACTTTAAGAGCAGCTCTGAATCTAATGTGAGACAAGACAATGCCAGACCAGGTCAAAATGGTGGACAACCCAGAGATGGCCAGAAGCCAGTTGAAGACAGTTTCTTGTTTGTCGTAAGCGGCAATGAAGGAAAAGATACCACATACGGCAGCGAATACAATGCAACGGGATGGTCTGCCAGCTTTGTCAATATAGTTGAAGAATTGTGGAGCGAACCCTTGCTCAGCTAAAGACTGCAAAGTACGAGATGAACAGAACAAGGCAGAGTTACCCACAGACAAGACAGCCAACAAGATGACAGCATTGACAATACTTGGGACAACATTCACTTGGGAGACTGCGATGACGAATGGAGAAGCATGTGTCTTGGAACCACCAGAACCCAACAAGTCTGGGTTGTTATATGGAACAAGCAAACCGACAAGGAATAATGGTATGACAAAAAGGAAAACAATACGGTAAACGACTTGCTTTGTAGCAGTTGGAATGGAACGACGTGGGTTTGGTTGTTCAGCAGCAGAGAAGGCAAGGAATTCAGTACAACCCAAAGAGAAGGCAGCGTTCACGAAGACAGCACACACACCCTTGAAAGAGTTTGCAAATGCACCTGGGTTGTGCCAATACTTGGCTCCAATGTAGCCTTGAGAGGGACCACCACCGCAAACAAGAACGACACCAAGGATACTGAAACCTAGGATCATCAAAGTCTTTGCAGTGTTGAGGAAGAACTCAAACTCGGCATAGCCATCACTACCAATGAAATTGACAACGACGATGACAGTGTAGAAAATGGCAATAAAGGCATCAGGGTTGATACTGGTGTTCCAGTACTTGATGGTCATAGAAGCAGTGACTAATTCCAGTGGCATCACACATAGCCATTGGATACAGTAGTTCCAAGAGACAGCAAAACAAAACGAAGTGTCAACAAGAATGGCATTATAAGCGTTGAAACCACCAGTCAAATCACCGTAAGTGACAGCCAATTCACCAGCAGCCTCCATAACAGGTACAAGCATGGTGCCGACAACGATCATACCAATTAACAAACCAGCAGGACCACCTTTACTCAAGGAACCACCAGAACCGACAAGCAAACCTGTTCCGATACCAGTAGCAACGGCGATCATAAACATGTGACGTAGATTGATACCCTTTTTAAGCTTCTCACCTTCATTTCTTAACTTACGTATTTCACCTTTTTCTGCCTCAGATAATGATGGATCAATATCATCGTCCATTCTTCTGAAGGAGTCTTTAAGCTTCTCCCATCTTGTAGCATTAACTTGTGGATTCGTCTCGATGTAGCCAGCATCCTGGACACTGGATGAGTCCTCAGATTTGATAAAGGAGGGCTGGTCTTGTTTCTTACTCATAGCGTTTTGATTGTTAGAGCAGTTTACGATTAAAAGTAATATATGAATCCCCAGCGGAACAAGAGGGAAGATTCAGAACTTATATATATGCTTGCCACTTTAAACAGGGCGGACAGGCGATTAAGCTGCAAAGTCACGAAGGCCGTGGATTGCTTCTGCGAATCCCACACTAATCGGGGTTCTGTCCAATCGGGTTGAGCAATCGTCACACCAGACAGCCATATAGAACTGTCAGCATGCAGCACCAGTTGGTGTAAAGTTTGTTGTATGCGGCCCTTTCCTTTTTGTGCCGTTGAAGGGCACTATTAGCGTGCGCGGAACGGACGGGGAGGGCACTAGAAATGCTGATAATAAAGGAGCGTAGTTGTCATAAATGTCACACAATCTGTTCCTGTTTATGTCGAGTTATGGGAATAAAGGTGCACCATCAATTTCTCTTTATAATCGCCCAATACTGGTAAGAAGTTTCCTGTTTCCGGATCATTTAAGCAGGTCCACGGAACAAAAAAGAAACGCCGAATGTGTCAAACTTTGCGTGGACGGCGTAGTGTCGGTGTGTTGGACGGCGTTTTGTGCATCAACGAGCGGGTCCAAATTTGTTCAGTACAGACCGGAAACTTCAGTTGTTCGAACTACCCAGGCGGCACCGCTCATTAGTAGACAAGCTTTAAGGACAAGAGCAATCCCTTTACTCAGCCCTCGTTATCCCCACCATTGTATTGCTTTTTTAATGGGGATTATGGCTGTAAGGGTGTAGAGGGTAGCATCGTTTGATCTATTTCAACCTGATGTCTGTAAGGTGTACAAAAACTCTAGAGTCGACCAAGAGTTGGTTTCAGAATCCAGTTGGGATAGTACAGCAAGAATATGAAGTAGCGCTCTGCAAGTGCAGGGGTGGAGGTTTGAGCTCAGATGAGGGTATAGCCTATTCTTATATATATACCTTCCCTTTACCATCTCTTTCCGAGAGATGAATAAAATAAAGTCGAAAGTGTCTATGCCATGGTTACCCGTGGGCCGCAGAGTTCATACTCCGACAGACAGAGTCGATTTACAGTCAAGTTTCATGACTCTGATGGAATGAGCACAAGTGACAAAGGATTTTAGGCAAGGCCAAAGTCCAGTCCCATGTTGTCTTGGTCTTTCCCAGGAGATCTTGTTGACAGGCAATTGTTGTTCCAACCGCTCAATGGTTCAAAAGATTGATGTGACTTGATAATGATTCTAAAACACAGATTTCCTGGGATGACAGAAGAGAACAAAGTCATTCTTATACTGTGACTGTTCTGTTGTATTCCATCTTCGTCCAATAACCGGGTTGCAAAGTGGTTTTAGGATAACCATTGGAAGAATGGGCTGAGTTTCAAAAGACCGGTATACATCTTAAGTACTGAGCCATATCTAATAGCATAAAATCGTCTGCCTCGTTTCCCCCTTGTCTACAATAACGTATCCCCAAGCTAGAATGAACCCGCTGTTCTGTACATTAAATATTTAGGAGAACTTCATACCACACTCAAGTCACCAAAGAAAGATACCTTCACAGCAATGATCAATCCAATATGTGCAACCAGCAGGGCACCACAGAGAATGACAGCTAGCTTCTCATTCCCAACAGCTAGAGAGCTGTTTTTAGTCACAGGATACAGTTTTACAAGGATGCTAGCACCACTAATCACACCTCCCAATAAAACGCTCATCCATTTCAAAGTGTTACTCAAGATCGTGTGGTTCACCAAAAATCCTCTTACGATACTCAAAATCGCAGCTGGAACCCAGGAAGCGTTGGCATAACCGTAAATAGAGATTAATTTACTTAACGGAAATAAACCTGTGAGCTTGAGATACCAAGAAGTGAGGAAGTAGTAGATCAAAGGAATGATAAAAGTATAACCGTACAACAACGAGATTGCACCAGTTAGTAGACTAAAGTTATACTTATAGGTAGAATCATCACCTATAATCCAGTTCACCAGAAGGCCAGAGCAGGTGTTGCTGAAGAATAGAATGAATATCACAGTAGCAGTAACCCAAAATGGACCATACATATCACCAGCGTCATCTGAAACATCAACTTTCTCCAAAATATTCACCGATGAAAGACAATTCTGAAAGAATTCCGTCGTGTTAAGGTTGAAGTAGCGCCTATAATGATTTAAAGAGAGTAACCCCCCCTCAAAGTTATTTGGAACATGCGGGACATCATCATTTGTGGATCTTGTAGCGGCATTAGACTGAGTTGGTGCCTCAGGTTCAACCATAAAATCGTCTGGTGGGATATAAGCCTGTGCAGACATATCAGCTATGAAATCGAGTTAATACCAAATCCAATCTATTCTATATGTCAATCCATACTTGGCTTCGTTGATAAATTGGTGTCATCTTCTAACCAGTTGTTCTACCAAAAAAGTTAGCTTATCAGTTCTGTGAGAAATAAATCAGCATGCATCAAAAAGCGACAACTCACATCATCGAGATCGAGAAGACTGTCGTCCTTGTTAGCCATTGCGTTTCCGAATTGTGCTTTGTTCCTTTCCTGATCATCCAGGGATGTCCAAAATTGAGCCCCCTCGAAAACACCCTCTGGGCCACGCTGCCATTATTTTCAGACGGCTTAAAAGGTTCTACAAGGCGAAGATGGGAAAAAGTTCACTTAAAAAGACCACTAGCAGCAGAATTCTCATACCCCATCTATGAATGAAGAGCTTTCAGTGCCCAAGGGATGAGAACCACATCCACTTGATTCACCTTGTACGCGAGAATCGGTTGACAGATCCACATCGCCTGTAACATTGGATGCCATCTTCAAAAGGACTGTCTCACAATCCACAGAAGTTGTTCCATACATCGCAGGATTCTGGAAATTCCCCAAGAATGCAACTGGATTTCCATTGTTTACTGCAGCATCCTCTGCAGCCATACGTGCTCTTGTGGGGAATCCATCATCTGGAGTTGTGCGTCTTGTATCTATTCCCATTGAGACTGCAGCGTTATCCGGCCCATCAACCAGCTTCATAATAGAATTAGGTCTTGAATGACTCACTTCTGAGCGTGGTTTAGAAACAGAGCTTCTTCCAGATGTGATATGGCTTTGATCTTCTAATTCTAACTCAATGCCCTCTTGTAGCTTTTCAATGTTGAAGATATTGTCAATCTGCTTTTCATTCAACTGATAAGTTTCTGGGAACCAGATCCCCATCACCACTGCACCTGCAAAGCAAAAGGCTCCAAAGATCAAGAATGTACCCCACTTGATAGTACTCAATAAGAGAGGTGCAAGGAATGTTAATAAGAAACTCAAACTCCAAGACACACTCATGCCGATAGCGGACCCTTTAGCCTTTGCCCTTGAGGGTAATATCTCGTTGGTGTACAACCAAGCTACGCATGATAAACTTGCAGCAAAAATGGCAACAAAGAGGAAACAGAGTGCAAGACAAAATGATCCTGGTGTTCCCCTGATTTCCCAAACTATACTTTCATTCCCATCAATAGGTGGAACTTCATGACCATAGATGCCCATGATTATACCAATTAAACTGATACAGAGACCCAAGGAAGTAGATCCATAGACAAGAACATCTTTTCTCCTCATCTTATCAAGCCATATGATAGGGACGATGGTAAAGACAACATTGATGACATACTGGATTGATGCAGACATGATCTTTGCCTCACCTTCTAATCCAATCATCTCACAGATGAACACCAAGTAGTACATCAATACGCCTATACCACTGAGCTGAACCACAGACTGTGTGATGATAGCTGTAAGTAGATGATATCTCAAGTTGGGACGAAGTAAGTCTGCATATGTGCACTTTCTTGCATTGTTCTCAAACTGATCAATCACACCTTGAATGGTTTCCAAGTTTGTTAGGGGGGCTTCTATTCTGTTCAAGCTTTCCAAAGGTACTGTCCTTCTCCCTTCCCAGGACAGCTTCAAGTTTTCCAAGACGTTTGTTGCATCTTGCCATCTTCCCTTCGAAGCGAGCCATTTAGGAGATTCCGGTAAAAGGAAGGATACAAAGAATAAAATCATTCCTGGAATACCTTCAATAGCCCAAGCAGCTCTAAAGGAACCATCATCTTCAATACTCAAACAAAGATATGAGATGTAAAACATCAACATGATCCCCCAGGTTAAGCACCATTGGAGAGCTGATGAACCTAATCCTCTTTTATGCGCAGGCAATACTTCGATAACGTAGACAAAGACACATGCCGAGAGCATACCAACAGACAAACCTTTCACTACTCTTCCCGCGATAAGTGTCCAGACGTTCAACAAAATTACAGATATGGCACTGCCAGCTATCCAGAAAAGGGAAGCCAACTGGATTGTAGGGATGCGACCAGCCATATCAGAAAGTGCACCTGCCATCCAACAACCAACTTGAAGGACATATTAGTATTTGTTGATAAATGGCGAAAAAAAGAGGTATCAAGGATACAGAAGGCAGCAGCAGGAGAAGACCCAGCGATGATACCTTGGAGGAATGGACTTGGGTAGTTAAAATACTCCTTAAACTCATCCTCACCAATGAAAACAGCCATGGACGTGGTTTCAAGACCAAGCATGAGCCCACCAAGAGCCATGATGCACAAGATCAGGTTGGCACTGTAGACCTTGAACCCCATAACACTTTTCTTAATAACTGTAATATGTAGAAATCTCAAGTAGCTTCTAATAGCATCCTCACAAAATCGAATTTGAAGAGTTCCCAAATGGTTTTGTGTCAATCGAGCTTATCACCACTGTGGGCTGTAGCGAAAACAGATGTAGACCAATGTTGGGAGTCACGTGCCCTGAATTGCCCTGGTTCGCACACGTTTTGGTATGGCCCATTATTTTTCACTTCCAACATGTCCAACCTTAAACAGGTTGACAACTATCAACCTTCTCGTCAGATTTCTCACCGTCGTCGATCTTAATCCACAATGTCCAAAATCTTGGGGAACCTGTGGAGCAAAGGTGCCCGTCAGTGGGTCGGTTGTGTATCACAGAGAAGAATGATTCATCAATCTGCCATTGTGCGTACATATGAGGAAGAGAAAATCTCCATCGACAAGATCATCGCCAACTTGCCAGAAGAGGACTTGAAGAGATCATCTAGGATGAGAAACATCGGTATCTCTGCTCATATAGATTCTGGTAAAACTACTTTCACCGAACGTGTCTTGTTTTACACAGGTAGAATCAAGGCTATCCATGAAGTTAGAGGTCGTGATAACGTCGGTGCGAAGATGGATTCCATGGATCTTGAAAGGGAAAAAGGTATTACCATTCAATCTGCTGCCACTTACTGTTCTTGGGATAGAAATGATGAAAATTATCACTTCAACTTGATTGATACTCCAGGTCACATCGATTTCACCATTGAAGTTGAAAGGGCATTGAGAGTTCTTGATGGAGCTGTTCTCGTTGTGTGTGCTGTTTCCGGCGTTCAGTCCCAAACTGTTACTGTTGATCGTCAGATGCGTCGTTATAATGTCCCAAGAGTTACTTTCATCAACAAGATGGATAGAATGGGTGCTGATCCATTTAGAGCTATCGAACAGATTAATTCCAAGTTGAAAACCCCTGCTGCTGCTATTCAAGTTCCAATCGGCGCTGAATCTGAATTGAAAGGTATAGTGAATATCATTGATAGAGTTGCTTTGTACAATGAAGGTTCTCAAGGTGAAACTATCAGAACTGCTGACGTCCCAGCCGATTTGGTTGATTTGGTTGAAGAGAAGAGAGCTCTGTTGATTGAGACCTTAGCCGATGTTGATGATGAAATTGCTGAGCTGTTTTTGGAAGAGCAGGAACCAACTTCTCAACAGATTAAGGATGCTATCAGAAGAGCCACTATTGCTAGAAAGTTCACACCTGTCCTTATGGGTTCCGCTTTGGCTAACAAGGGCATACAACCGGTCTTGGACGCTGTCTGCGATTACTTACCAAACCCATCTGAGATCTTGAATAATGGCCTGGATATTAAAAACAACGAAGCCTCGGTTGAGTTGATTCCTTCTTCTAAGGAGCCATTTGTCGGTTTGGCTTTCAAGTTGGAAGAAGGAAAGTACGGTCAATTGACTTATTTGCGTGTCTACCAAGGTCGTTTGAAGAAAGGTGGTTACATCACTAACGTCAAGACCAACAAGAAGGTTAAAGTTGCTAGACTGGTCCGTATGCACTCAGAAGAAATGGAGGATGTGGATGAGATTGGACCAGGTGAGATTTGTGCCACTTTCGGTATTGACTGTTCCTCTGGTGACACTTTCTCTGACGGCACTACTCAGATTGCCATGTCTTCCATGTTTGTACCAGATGCTGTTATATCCCTTTCCATCACTCCAAAGTCTAAGGATGTTGCTAACTTCTCTAAGGCTATCAACCGTTTTCAAAAGGAGGATCCAACTTTTAGAGTGAACTATGACTCTGAATCGAAGGAAACTGTTATTTCTGGTATGGGTGAACTGCACTTGGAGATCTACGTTGAACGCATGAAGCGTGAGTATGGTGTCGAGTGTACCACTGGTAAGCCACAAGTATCTTATCGTGAGGCTATCACCATTCCAGCTGATTTTGACTACACCCACAAGAAACAATCTGGTGGTGCTGGTCAATTCGCCAAAGTTGCGGGTACTTTGGAGCCTGTTGAAGGCGATAGTCACTTTGAGGCACAAATTGTCGGTGGTAAGATCCCGGAGAAATTCCTGCTCGCTTGTCGTAAGGGGTTCGAGGAAGCAATTGAGAAGGGTCCACTTATCGGTCACAAGGTTCTTGGTGTCTCCATGTTAATCAACGATGGTCAAGTCCACGTTGTTGACTCTAACGAACTGGCTTTTAGAACGGCTACCATTGCCGCGTTCAAGCAAGGTTTCCTCAAGGCTAACCCTGTTATTTTGGAGCCAATCATGAACGTTGCTGTAACCGCTCCGAATGAGTTCCAAGGTAACGTTATTGGTTTACTGAACAAGGTTACTGCCATTATTGCTGATACAGAAAATGGCCAGGATGAGTTCACTATCACTGCTGAGTGTCCACTGAACCAGATGTTCGGATTCGCAACCTCCTTGAGAGCTGCTACTCAAGGTAAAGGTGAATTCTCTTTGGAGTTCAAGAACTACGCTCAAGCACCAGTGCACTTGCAAAAGCAACTGATCGCTGAGCACGAAAAGAAGCTATCTGATGAGAAGAAGTGAGGACCTGTGCCAGGTGCCTGAATTATAAATATAAAAAGAGTCCTGTACATATCAAGTTAGAATATTTATTTTTCGAAGATTATTTCGGTTGCCGTAGGTGATAAGGTTCTGGGAGTAGAGGAAAGTTCATCCAAGAAGTCTCGATTACAACACTGCGACAAAAAACAAAGAGTTTTACAACAAACAGTTGAGCAAATCAAATGCCACATGTAATTGACACCAGTGAGCTCACTGAAGCTGATGAGACTGTAACTGAATGGGAAGTACCAAAAAATGAAGAAAAGCCACCTGAGCACAGTGCTGTAATTAGGCACAACATCGTCAGAAGTCCATTGGTGCAGGCCATATACCGATTCAATTATGCGAGAAATAAGCCATTACAAGGACTTGAAGAGACCAATGAAGACGAGCAAGGAAGCTTCATGACGAAAAATATGTTTAAGGATCTCAGGGTGCCTGACTCAGACTCATTCGGTGCTGATATTGATGGGTTCGACGAACTTGAAGAAGAGATGCTCAAGTACACAACAAAGGACTTCGAGAACCAGGCACGTGTACAGCCAGATATTCCGGATGATTACAGGCCAGAACTCCAAACTATTACCATCGCAATCCATCAATCCCACATCATAGTGAACAAAGACTCTATGTTCAACCTTCCTGCTCCAGTTAGAGCTTCTAACGTTCTCCGAGGTGCTTCATTAAGGGTAGACCAAAGAGATGAGGATACATTACTGTTAACTCTTGCATCACAATTTATCTTAATAATAAGATTCTTCAATGCTGAAGGCAAAGTGAAACCATATGTTGTTCAATGGTGGAGAACTTCGCACCTGGAGGATCAATTACCGAAAGTTACAAACGTTGGACGTGATATTCTTACACATCATTCAGGATTAGCCTTTGCTCTTACTGCTCAACAAGATAATATAAGGTTATGCTATTGTTCGCAGACTCCCTGTGGTGTTATGATTGATAGGATCCAGAATCTGGTCTTTGATGGGACAATCTTACACTCCTGTTTCTTGGATCCTTTGAGAGATGTTTCTGAAGGTCACGCTATGCTTTGCTCATTGATGGTAACGTCGAGCAGGAGGTATGTTATACGGCTCTTTGAATGGTGGATTGATGAAGGAAAAGTAACTGAGCACACACCTCTTTTGTTGACTAATGACTTTGACATCCCGGTACTTGTGTTCCCATTTAAGCAGTCAATGTTCATGATGATGGAGAAATCAATAGTTCTGGTTGGTGTTAATAACATACTTTCTGCTGACTATAGATTCCTTGGCAAGAAGTTCCCAGGCTCATTTCCTGTGTCGTATTCCAGACCAACCACATCAATTATTGCAGAAGATCCGGACAACGAAGTTTTAATTGCCACTGAGGATGGTACAATATACTCTATTGTGGTATATGATGATAAAATTCATATTCGTCCCATTCTCAGAGTACCAAGGATATCACATTTTATCTTAGAAAACAAATGCTCACAATATCATCTCGTATATTCAAGTGATTTGTCATACAGTGGATACATGATCTTTGATCAGATCACCAAAGATGCTACTGAAACAGATACGCTAGTTTCTAGTGATGGCGACCTAATCTTCAAGCGAGATAACTGGGCTCCCCTATGGGATATTGAAGTTGTTGATGGGAAGGAAGGAAATCAAGAGCTATGGTTGGCACATGGGAAGTACTTATCCAGACTTCGTCATGGATTTACTGCAAGAAAGGAGATCATAGACACATCTTTGAAGAGAGCATATAAGGTATTTCAACACATAGCGAATGACATCCTTTATCTTATCTTTACCTTGATTGACAAAACTCTGATCTTTCAGTTGGACGAAGATGCTCTAATCGAGATAGAAGATTGTGGTCTTGAGTTGGTGAAGCCTACAATACATGTATCCTCGCTCGATGATATATGTATTCAAATCACTGAGGATTCTATCATCGCAGTGGACTTTGAAGATGATGAAAGTATTTTGATCGAAGAAGTTGAGCACCATATCGTTCTTGCTGATTGTCACCGCAACATCATCGGTATTATCACTGAATCTGTTATTGAGGCCATCTTGGTGACCAAGTTGGCGGTATATGAACTTTATGGTGGCCTCAACAAAATTTCCAATGACATCGTGCTTGAAGAAAAGCCGAACTTCATAAAGTTCATCACTTTTAATGATGTCTTGTATGCCATTACAGGAAGTGACCAGTGCTTAACTTTTTACAGAAGAACAGAAAATGACTTCAAGAAGCATTCAGACATAGTCATAGATCTTTGTGAACCTCATAGTCTCATTGCACACAATAATATAATCTACATCAGTTCCAGATATGGCTCTTACAGTACATATTCAATTACAGGTGACTCCGATATTATCCAATTATCACATATTTACACACTAGAGCTGGAATCTACCCCAATAGATCTTGAGCTCACACCTGACCATATTGTTCTTGTCTCCAAACGAATGTGGCGCCTTGAATTTGGGGCCAAGTATCCAATACCGATAGTGTTCCAAGAGAGCAAAGAGAGAATAATTTTCTCTTCAATTGGTATTATGGAAACAAAGTATGCTGTTTTGAGAGACGATGGATTTGCAATTGTTGATGTATCTCGTGATTATAAACCAATATTGAAGACCATCAAACTTGGGAAGATACCGAAGAAGCTAAAGTATGTCTCGCATCTAGGGATCTTTGCAATAATAACAGAAAATATGCTCATATTTGCAAACAAGTATACCCGACTGGAGGAGAGACTGTTCTGTAAGAAGGAAACTAAAGTGATGTTTGAGAAGGAGAGCTTACTATGCATCTCTGAATGGGTTCTACCTGTTGCCGATAAGGCCTTCAGAAACTTACTTATTGGGTGCAGTTCTGAACATGGAGGGTCGATTAAGGTGATGCAACTCAAGTTTTCGAAGGAATCTTCTTTGGTAGTTGAAGCTTATGAGATCTATAACATCAAGACTTCAAGTGCTGTCCTCTCTGTCGAGCAGCTAACTGAGAGTGTGATCATCTATTCAAGTGGATGCGAGCTATATACATCTTCTTATGATCACCAAACGAGAAAGATGAAAGATTCCGTCCTGATGCGTTCTTTTACTTCTTTAATCACTGCCATCGATGTCAAAGATAAAGTAGTCTTGATATCCACCAAGGACCATTCGATCACCAAACTGACAATAGACTTGAATGTGATAGATGAGAGCCATATTGCTGGGAAAGTTGCAAATAGTATCATCGTCGACAGTGATCTGATCGTGACCACAGATAAGCTACACTGTACCATTGTTGGGGTTGGTAAGCATGAGTCTCTGTTCAAATCCCACGTGAGGTTTGTCCCGAAGGTGAAGAGGTGTAATTTTATACCAATGTGGTTCAATTCTGCTTTGACCAGATTCTTGGCTTTTGGTATTGGGGGTGATATCCAGATGTATACAGTGTTCAACAAGTTACAGCTGGAAAAGTATATGTGCTACTACAAGAAAATTAAAAATGGCTTAGATAAATCCGTCACAAAGAAGGGACGGTGGAACTTGAATGGCGAATGGTTCACTGATAAAGATATCAATGTCTACGATGCAGACGGCTTCAAGAATCTGCCAGACAACTTTGGGGAACTTCTGGACGCTGTTTCAATCTAGCTACATATTGGGATCCATATCCAAAATGTATTAATCCAGCTAAATTAAATTCATCATACTTTATCACCATATTCCTTCTCAATCTTCTCCAAGAGGTTATTTATTCTAGGACCCATGAGAGGTTGCCCAGTCCTTGTTGTCTGAGAAAGTTGCTCTTTTTTTCTTTCTCTATCTTTGCGTTTCTTCTCAACTATCTCTTGTCTCTCTAGCTTCTGCTTCTCCCTTTCCTCTCGAAGTTGTCTCTTTCTCTCTTTGGCAATCTGTTGACGCTCTTGGAAAGAGGGCCTTTTAACGTCATCATCGTTTTTTCTCTGCTGCTGATTTCTGGACTCTCTATCCGGAATTCTCTCACCTGATTTTTCAAGTTCTTTGATATACTTCTTTCTGAGTCTGGCTTTATGGGTGAGTGCTTGTCTGATCTCTCTATCTGGGTACAGGTTAATATGAGGTTTTTTTTGCCTCCATAGATCCATAAAACTCACTCTTGGACTCTCTTCTATCAACATATGGATTCTTCTTCTGGAAGCGACCTTTAGTATGATCTATAACCATCTTTTGATGCTTAAATATGCTTCTTGAAACCACTTGAATGGTAACCAAAGTTCACAGGTTGTCATCGCACCCAAAAAAAAAACAAGTACCGGTCCACCGGCTCCTCGGAAATGAAAAAGACGTGACTTCTTCAACAAACATCAGAACATTACAGGAGAGAACTTGAACTAGAAAGACTACCACCCAATTGAGCGATGTTTTCGATATCTCAAAGGGGGACACAAGTTTTCAACCATGCGCTCACAATAGTGGGCTTTATATCTACCTTGATTGCTATCAGTTCGGTGCTGATCTTGCTCAAAGACAATGTCTTCGATACTCCAAGTGCGATCTCCAATGTCAGATCGTGAGTGATCTTGATGAACTGCTGAAAACTTCTACTAACCCCACTGTTAGGCAAGCTACCGTGAGAATGAGTAGAAAGTTCGGTGCTGTTGGTAACAAAGAGAAAGAGAATAATAAGCTCCAGTTTGACTTACAAACAGATCTTACACCATTGTTCAACTGGAACACTAAGCAGGTCTTTGTATACTTAACAGCTGAATATCCTGGAAAGACTCCAGACTCTTCTAACAAAGTTACATACTGGGATAAGATCATCACTTCCAAGAACAGAGCCAACTTGACATTACACAATGAAAAATCTAAATACTCCGTCTGGGATGTTGAAGACACTTTCAGAAACAGAGAGGCTATTGTCAGACTTGAGTGGGATATCCAACCATATGTAGGGCTTTTAGTTTCTGGTTCAACAACTGGTGAAGCTTCAATTGTCTTCCCAGATCCTCCCACTATCGAGGAGGCCAGACAAGAGAAGATGAGAAAGAGACAAGTAA
Source organism: Williopsis subsufficiens (assembly GCA_017948575.1). Classification (NCBI taxonomy): domain Eukaryota; kingdom Fungi; phylum Ascomycota; class Saccharomycetes; order Phaffomycetales; family Wickerhamomycetaceae; genus Williopsis; species Williopsis subsufficiens. The sequence goes on from JACVEX010000070.1 coordinate 69,586, forward strand.
AAAAGGAAAAAAGAAATTGAACTATACAAAAAGCTTCTTGGGAAAGAATGAAACGTATTATTTGTCCGGAAATGTAATTTTAGTCACACCGTAAGTCCACTGCCAAATCTCTAATTATGTACAACTTGATCAAGAGAGGTAAGCAATGACACTAATACGCTTAAAACAAGAACCATCCGTAAATCAGACCGTGAACCCCTATGAAAAAACTAGAAAAAAGAATATAGGTAACCAATTCAAGATCTTCTCTTATTGTTACGCTTTTGAAATCTCCGATGCAATTCGGGCAAATTTCTCATTAAGCGAGGATATTCCTTCGTCAGCGCGTTCATAGCCTCATCCAAACCTTTCATATCCTTCCTCATAGAGCTTTTGACATGGACATAGAGAGCATTGACCAGCTCTTCACGATGCAAGTAACCCAATCTCAAGTATGGTCTCTTCACAATGCCTTTAGAGGATGCCACAAGTACAGGAAGATGCTCATGCTTTCTTCTCAAATTCTTAGCAGAAAGCATTCTCTTAGCAATGTAGCCACCAAGTAAACGACCGTCAATGATCTTCAACGCATCATGGAAGGTCGATTCATTTCTCAAAAGACGACGAGCAACCCAATTCATGTTCTTAGAGTCAAATGAGAAACCGTGGACAAATATCAAATCCTGGAACAGTCGTGTGAAGCTTTCCAGGTCGTTCTTGGCCAAATGATACCTGAAAATTGGCTTAATCACAGAGCCATACATCTTTTTGAGGTGCACTGGAGCATAACCATCTTCAACGAGAATGTTTTTGATTCGTTGCTGGAAATTTGTAAAGACAACACCGAATGAGTTCCACACCCTCTCATGAGCAAATAGAGACATCTCCTGCTTCATAAAGTTCAAATTATAATCCACATCAAATTCCGGGCGTATGACTTTGAAGTTTTGCATCAATCTATTAGCCTCAGCAGGTCTGTAGTGCTTAACAAGTGCATTTACTAATGGCTTGATACTTTTAAAACGAAGCTTGCCATTCATTGGGAGTTTTTTGAGCCTATACGACTCCATCAAATTATCAGCAACCTCAGTTGGCTTGTTGAAATTCTCATTATTAATAATGTTCAGCTTCACAAGTGCAACGAGCAACTCTCTGTACAGATAGGAGCTCATCTCTTTGCCATCAGCAACGATCATATTGAATGCAACAACGGTATTATCATATTGCTTGTGGTTATTGTAGCCTTTCATCAGAATAGCGTAAGCTTTACTGTTTCTGATCATCCCCCGAGATTTCATATATTCCAGTAGTTTCAAGGCTTCAAGGAAGTCTCCCTGATAACAATGGAACTCCATTTGTGCAAGCAATACAGGATATGAGCGGCGGGAAGTTAATTGTTTCAAAGCTTCCACTGTAGCGTTTGCATGTGTCACATTTCCTAACGACAGATAAGACTTCATCAGGAGTATAATCATCTTATGATTTGGGGAACCGCTAGCAGAGGAAAAGAACAATTTCTGCACCTCAGAGTACTGATTGAATTTATAGTTAACAGACATCAACGCAGTGTTGAATTCTTGATCCGGTTGGATGTCGAGTTTCTTCATCAACGCCAAAACTTTGTATAAAGGAGAAATATCATCGGAATTTTCAATGATATGTAGTATTTGAGTGAAATGATGAATATTGACTTTCTTATCAGTTTGGACCAACACTTCCAATAACGACATTGCTACAGCAATATTACCTCTCTTTGCTTGTTGTTGAAACAATAGTCTGAATGTTTTTGAAGTTGGATTCATTTCAGACGAGTAAATGGAACGAAGATGAGAGAAGAATTTGCTTGATTCAGGCTCCAACAGTTCACGGGCCATCAATGTGTTGTAGAAAGTGGGCGATATTTTGGTATTATGCGCCTTGTAAGCCTTAGCAACATCATCAAATTCTTCGATCCTCTTTTCACGTAGCAATATTTCAAGTATTCTAGTGGTCTTATAAGGCATTATAATACCATCCTCTATAAGACCGATCAACATCGTGAATGCATGATCTTTGTACTTCATTCCAGTCACAATTGGAACCATAGCTTTCTTCACTTGCAATGAATGTAGTGCCTCATTCTTTTTGAATATATCCATCGCCTTGTTATAGTGACCCAGATAAGAGCATGCCTTAATCGTATGCACAAGAGCAGAACTTGTCTTTAAAGTATTTGGTGTATGTTCCCAGAGTCCAATACTCTTATCCCAATACTCGAGCCTGTAATATGAGTATGACAGCAAACGGACAAAATTCTGTTGATTTTGTGGATCAATGAATGCAAAAGCTTGTCTTATGATATGTATGAAGTCCTCATAAGCCATTAGGATGTTGTAAAAGACAGCCATGGGTTGTTGAGAATGTGGCTTGTGTAAGATGTGAAGCCCTGGATAATCGATCTCGCAAATCGTAAGCCAAAGTTGAAGAGCACATTTCGGAGCATGAAAATCATTCAATAAAGAGTTAACCGCCCTACTTAACACCTGTGTTCTCATCTTGGCGTTCATGTTCTGTGCATATGTACGTAGTGTTCCAAAATCTCGTAAAAGTGCAAGCGATTGGATCAATAGTGTGATGTGATGAATATCATTAGTTCCTTGCATGCAGAAATCCCGGACTTCTTTGTACCGCTTATATTGCAGCAGTATCTTTAGCGCCTCAGTCTGTAAGTTGTTATCTTCAGTCAAACTTAATGCTCTCTGTATAGATTCAAGATCATCCTTCGTCTTTGAGCGAGTTTTTAGTACCACATCCAACGGTACAACTTTTGCTTCAGCTTTGGTAACAGAGTCTGTCAGTGTGGAACTGAACCGCCCGAAGGTCTGTAACCATTTCTTCTTTTTCAATGTGGGTGTATTCGTAACGGATCTGGGTATCATTGAGCTCTGGAGAAATCTTAGCCGCGTAGTTTTTCCGTAGTTAGTCACTGTCCATAGTAGAAGGTCCTGCCTGCTCTGCGCTAGGCGTATATGTTCGGCAAATTTCAAAGACATTTGTCGTATAGATGCATGTAATGAGTGAGTGTATGATGAAGTGGTGGGCTTTGGTAATGATGTTAATATAAGGCGAAATGTGATTGAATGCGCCAAGGAGACCAGAGGGAATGAAAAGGCACAGAAAGGATGGAGTTCTTCTATGACAGATGTTGATATCCCAGCACTGTGTACAGTCCAATGAACCGTTAAAGTATTTATTCCTTCAGCTTCGACTGTTATTGTTCCACTTTAGACTGAAAAATTCAACGGCCTTTGGGAGAATCTCCGAGGGTGCAAGGAGCCGGATTATGCCTTTTCCGGAAAAGCCTAATAAAGTCTCAGACTTTCAACCATTTGTGTTCGAAAGTCCATTTACAGCATCTGGTATGACTATATTTTTTATTTTAAAATGAAATTCTTGACACGCTAATATGATATAGCTTCCCAAACATGGAATTGCTCAAAAGCCTAAAGGTAATAGAGGTCGGAATCATCGATATTATCAATCATTAATCCTATATTCACTATTCAATGGAAATACAGAAGCTACGACTAGAAATGCAAGCGAGAGACATCATATTAAGATTCAGGAAAATTGGGGACAAAGGGAGAAGCGAATCATACTCCTATTTAGTAAAACCAGTGTCAAATTGCGCACTAAGAACATCTTGGCGAAGCGCCATGTATATGATAAAAGTCATTCGCAAGTAATAACTTAGAAAGAAAACCAGAAACACCTGAATATATGAAACTGTTGAAAAAGATAAAAGGGAAATCAAAGAAAACGAAAACAAAAGACGACAAATTGTAACCATGCAAATAAAGGAACAGATAAATGGAAGTCATAACGAGGCATAAACGAGCGTAACAAAAGTGGGAACAATGATATGACAGAAACATTTCAGATATAAAGAATGTAGAAAGAAAACGAGATAAAACAGCGAGCCCTAACAAGACCAATGAAGGCAAAGATCTATGAAGGAGTGAGGTTGGGATTAACAACCAAATATCTCAGATAGTCTTCAGTGGCACACCATAAGATGGAACAATGTTGTAGATAGAGTCTCTCACTTGGTGGTTCACAGTCGCCACAATCTCGTTGTTGGAGTCCAAGATGTAGCCTTGGTCAGCGTTGTCTGGAAAGACAGTGGCACAGTCATTACATAGTGGCGACTTGACGAACTCGTCGTATCCTTCCTTGGTGGTCAACTCGACAGGAGTGGTGTTGATAGTCAGTGGCATCTTTACTTGGTTGTTTTGGTAAATCGGTAACAGTGAAGGAAATTAAAGAAGTGGCAAACATCCCTACTCTTATATTCGTGATCACCTCTTTGTGGCAAAGGAGTCACTGCTGGCCATACCGGATCTCTCAAATTGCTTGCATGGATGATAAGAGAATTCGGATGGCGGATAATTTTCGTGAAAAGAGGATGTCTAAAGAATGCTCCAAGCAATTAAAAGGCTATGGCTTCAGTATCATAAGACTTCTATGTAGACATACAACAATGACGAACACTAGTCCATCATTCTTCATCACCAGCCGAAGTCCGTTGGATCCGCTAGTTATGCTATGCGGATGGCGGAGAATCGGGGGGGGGGGAAACGGTTGGGAAGTGGCAATTTCCTAACAGCTAGTCAGTGATGGTCGATTGTTCACCGAAAATCGGGGGTCTTTTAACCAATGAGGTGCACGGCCCATTCCAGTCAGACGCAAAGTTCAAGATCTACTACGAACTACTTAACATTTCTCCCTAAGAATTTGTGTTTCTAAAGGATGCACTCTTCAGGAATGCATTTATGGGGCCCACAGAAAATTTTTCCTAGGCATCATCATGCACTTGGTACATGAAGACCTCAACGCTCTAAGATTTTAAGCTCGCCAGTTGAATCAGCTACTGCTACAGATGGTTTTGTATGAAACGGTGTAATATATATATATAATATAAATATTGAGCAATACTATGACTTGCCCTATTGGAAGTTGTCAATATTTCAATTCTTTGGAAAGAGACCAATATCTAGCTAAGTCCTACACAAGAGCAATATCGCCAAAAACGTTAGATTTCAGCTATAAGTGATCTAGACTCTAATACCTTTCAGAGGCTTCAATCCCTCTTGAAAACAGGGAACTGAAGGCCATGCGCTCCCTTATAATCAGCGGCTGCTGGTTGCTTCCATCCTTTGAGGATCTTATCGTCCGTAATCTTATAAACTTCAATACCGAGAGGTCTACAGCAGTCAACCATATCAACAGTAGTCTCTTCATCACCTTCACCCCAATCCCATGCACTTAGATCACCACCCGGGCAAGCACTGATGGCACACAGCAGGTCCACTTCTGCAAAAAACTCGAAATAGTCACCGGCCACCGCAGGACATGTCTCCATGAAGTATCTTCCTTTATCATCCAACCCTGTGACTTGAAAAATGTTCAAAACATCGTGAACGTCGTACTCGGTACCACCATACGGGATAATGGCTCTGTACAAATTGGAATGACAATGATAATCGTTATCTTCACCGCTCAAGACCTTATCAACGTATGGATCACATCTTGTTCCCAACAGATCATGGATCCTATCAATCTCAAGACGATCTCTTATAGAGTCACCAGTGACAGTCAGCAAAGGTCTCAGATACGGCAAATTGGACCATAACCTATCATACTTCTTCACATGAGAACCTTGTAATTGCCTGGTTCTAGCTGCCCATAGTCTCTCCCTATAGTTATCAGCGTGCCAGACGTTGAAATCACAAACTTGTGGACCATCAGGGGTTGTTATACGCACAATGGATCCAGCTGGTACTTTCCAAGCACGACCGGCACGAATTGGACAGATCTCCGAGTATGTTAACTCACGACTTTTGGTATTTGCAATACCATCATAAAACTCGGTATCGACATCAAGGATGGACCCTTTCGTTGGTAGGTATGCCGGGGTGGGATTCTCCTTTGGTTTATACACTGGTTTGGACATTGGTATACAGAATAATTGGTTAATGAGCTCTTATCAACTTAGATGGATTGGACTGGATGTCATCGCCCTTTTATAAGGTTACTGGTACGATGAACCAAAAGCGGGTCAGGAATCCCGCATTGTTTGATAGTGCAAGGCGCCAAAACTTTCACGGGTCGTGATTCCGCAAAATTGGAGTCACGACCGGAAGTCGAATCATCCTCAATCCTGTTATCACTAGAGGCAACATATATCTACTTCAAGTACACCGAAATCACTATGTTACAGAGACTTCACTAACCAAATTTTAACTTTTAAAATTCAAATGGTTTCTAAATCGTTCGTTGCTCTTGAGGCCCTCTGGAGAGAAAGAGCGGAAGGGCATCCCGCACCTCTTCTAGTCCTACTTAACTCTCGCAAGGCTCGCCTTCACACGCCATTGTAGCTCTATTAATCTCTCTTTGTCATCATAACCTTGCTCATACACCGCTCTCACCATCTCTTTCAACCTTTCACAAGATATGGCAAACTGACCTTGAAGAACAACAAAGTCATATAACACCACATACTGTAATATTTCAAATTCATTACCAAGTTCTTGAAGATATATCACACGATCGCTGCATTCGATCTTTGACTGCATCTCCTGGTCAATGGCATCCTCAAACCCTAAGTCAAACACTACTTTAGAAGCAGTCACACCCTCTTCAGAATCAATAGTCATCGAAGTGGATGATATTGGTGATAATCCCGGTGCTCCACCAGAGATTAACGATGAAGCGCTGTAGTTTGGAGTATTGAAGTACGAGCTCAACTGTGTAGAGCTTCTATATGCTTCACCGATTGCACCACCTGGGTGTCTTTCCCCAAAGATTCTCTTCCGCTCATTGATATCAGAGACATACAACTCCGCCAACGCAATACTCACGGCATCAGCTAACGTAAGGCATAGGGTAGTCGAAATAGTCGGAGCGTTTAATCCATAGATATTCTGTTCTGATAAATCCGATGGCAAATCGGCAAACAGTAATGACTTCACCTGTGGATGCGAGGACAAAATGCTTTGTTTTGTATTCGTCAAGAGCACAATTGGAATTTCTGGAGCGATATGTGGTAGTAGCTGCAGCAACTCTGGTGACTTCCCGGAAGAAGATATCATAACGATACAGTCATGATTTTCTTTGCGTAGAATACCCAAATCTCCATGTAGTGCTTCCGACGGGTGCAATAAAGCAGATTGTATACTTAAAGAATTCATCGTAGCAACCATCTTAGCACCGATCTTATAAGATTTACCAATACCACATATAACAACTTTCCCATTCTTCAGGAGGCATGAGTTCATGATGTTCAGAGACTTCGTTATTTGTGCCTTCGAGAAATTACTATGAGAGAACTGGTTGGCGATATGATGTGTAGCCTTCGTTTGGTTTTTGAGGATCTTATCGAGCGTTGCAAGCGCTTCCTCGAGGTGTTCCTGGTGATGCAATTCCATTGTATTACTCTTTGCCACTCGGCCTTTACGTCGTTGACAGGGATTTTGGATGGGTGTGAAACTAAGGTGTTCACTCAGATCGATGGTTAACAGGAGGTGCTTGAATATCCAGTTGATATCCTCGGATTCGGTTCAGTCAATGAGCAATTTCACAGCTATTGTTCTGAGAGTAGCGACTCTATATGTATTCCGTCCGTCTTCGAATGGATTCTGAATAATAGTACCCGTATGCATATTTTCTTAATCTGGTTTAAGCCACACAAGCGCTACAGCCCTCCGTCCCTGGGAGACGCCACAACGGCCTGGGCCATGGAGCAGCGCCAGTAGGCCGCACATGTGAATTGATAGTGGACCATGTTTAGAACACAACGTGCAATGTATTAATAACGTATTTATGACAACCACGGTCAATTAATACGCTGAAGCCAGTACTAGGTTGCTATCCATCAAATGGCAAGTGGAGCGCGAGAAGCTTTCTAACCTCCCTACACTGGTTTTCTTTTGTTAGAGTTTAGAGGGGTATTTACCGTTAAGAAGGGGAAACATCCTGTTGTTCACCTGCAAACTACATTTTCCTCTAAGATTTAAAACCAGTCACCGATATATACCAATAAGCAAATCTATTTTCCGTAAAAACCAATACCATTACCCCCATATCATATTCATAAGCCAGCATAACCCCCCGCCCCACGTAACCTCTTCCAAGACCCATCTTATCCACACAGGCTTCACCCAACCCCATAAATCAGCACACACGATACCCGTTTCCCGTTCAGGGCCATGCCCCAGAGACATGAACTTCTTTGGCGGACATCTATGTGATAAATTCCACCATTTCGAGCGCTGACAGAGTGCTGTTCTCTCCAGGTGTTTTGTCAACGGACCAGTAGGGCCTTCAATGTACTTCCATTCCCAAGGGGACCAGCGTTGACGTGGATCATTTGGCGGCAATTTGTCGTCACCCCAATGTCCCTGGAAAAGGAGCCACTTACCATACTCTAGCTCTTTATGGTTGTCCTCCTTACTTGTATTCCTCACTGGTGTAACGTTCAAGCCATCCCATGTATATCCTAAATAGTTCAATGCTGGATTCCAAAGTGCACCGCGATCAGTAAAATCACTTAAGATACCAAACGGCAAATCATGAGAATGTTGGCCCGTGGATGGGTAATTCGCATGCGTCCCTCTTGCACTAAAAATGATTGGTTTCCTACCATCTGTATCACTTTTCTCCAAGGCCGAGTAGTAGTAGGCACCGCCACCACCATGTGCAGACATCCAAACGAACACTGGGATCCCTTTATAGAATCTCGTTAAAGAATGTTCCCAATCTCCGATATGATTTCCATATGGGCCATGACCCATGACGAAAGGTCCCAAGTTGAACGAATAGAAGTAGAACCAATACGCATCAACCCATCCGTTTCCCTTATCTACAACCAATAAAACACTTGGCGCATTATCAATCTTACCTGTGGACAAATTGGGTCTATTATGCTTACCAGTGAGCCATTCTGGGTCATTATCAAACTCATGATCAGAAGTCATAAATAGTTCTTCATCTTGAAATCGGGGGTCCTCTCCAAGCGATGCAAGTATCTCCAAAGATAGTGGTGAATCTTTTGCGATTGAATGGTTTTTGAATTCCATATGAAAGAATCTCACGTAATCAGCAACGTCATATGGTAGATACGTTTCTTCAGTGTATAAATGTACCAATGGGCAATAGTCAAGAACATATGAGGGTATTTCACCAGGTTCCAATGTCTTATCTGATTCTATCAACGGGAAGGACTTTATAGGTGGCAATGATTTCAGATTATCCTCCAAGTTCAAACGACTAGAGAGAAATTCCAACGCCTCTGGAGTATTGATGTCATACTCTGCAAACAGGTCCATATCCAAATTCACTTCAGAACTGAATGGGAAAGCACGTGCCAGGGATAGGAACAGTGTCCAACATATCAACATAATCATCCTAGTTGTAGTTTATGATTCATTCGAAAACAACAGTTACCAGCGAAGGAAAAGAAAGTGTCCAAAAGAAGGAATTACGGAAAGCTCATCATTTTGCGTCACTTCTCGTTCCCGTCAAATCCGTTAATTCCGACTTCCAGTGCCCTCGGAAATTTCGAGATGAGTGGCAATTCGCGGCAGAAGACGGGCTGGGCAGCTAAACGAGGAGATGAGCAAATCTTAAGGGTCCTCAGGGAAAAAGATCGAATTGCTGTTAACTTGGATGTTCTCGCTACATAGAATGCATTATCTATAGATATTAGGTCATAACTCATAACATAAATGGTAAGCTTCCTTGTCTCCAATCAAGACAAACACTCCATGACGACATAGTGATTACGCGCGATCTGACATCTGACTGTCTCTTGTGATGGAACGATCAACGGGCACCATCAATAGTCCATCATCACTCAACATGCTCATCGTTGGTTTCATGAGTGGTGGTCTAATTGGAGTTGCTTCTGTCACGATAGCAAAGTTCTGTACGCTCTGTTCACCCTGTTTTCTTGTGCTGTTAGTCCGACCAGTCTTCTTGTTAGAATGCTTACGGTTCAAATGTGGTCCATGTAATGGCACTGCGTGGGATGTGGATACTCTCGGTGACGTTGGCGAGGATTGTGAACGAGGGACTTTGTAAACACCATTCAATATATCTTGACGAGTGACAACTTTGACATTCTTCGTCTGAAGCTCAGGACGAGGTGTGCTTGTGGTTGGTGAATGATGGAAGATATCTTTAATGCTAGAAAGACTCTTGGAACGTGGAAGTAGCACGTCTTTTAAAAGCTTTGTGTGGAATGTCCATACTTTCTCCATCATCTGTAGTGGCAAAGCCGCTGATGTACGCGGGGCAATTACCTGTGGACCCTGGTTCTCCTTAACATCCACCATCTTAATATCACTTTCTTGATGGTGTCTCAAGGCAAGTAGTGCAATCATATGGCTTGTGCAGTTATTGCTTAAAAGATTATCGATCAAAATTTATTCGATCCAAAAGGGAAGGTACAAGTAGTTGAAGAATTGTAAGCGCTGGCTCGGTTCAATCTGTGCTTCTTTTAAACGAGCCTCGGGTTGTCGGTTCTTGCAGATAGGTCCGATGTATACTAGCTATCGCAGGTTCCACTTAACAGCTGTGGCAGTGAAAAGACAATTTCCAGTGGATGTAAAAGGTGAGTAAATCAGCAGGACAAGATCCATTTATAAACGTTCAGTAGAGTTTGCTGGGCAAGCGTTTTGTGTCTATCAATCTTTAATTGGCTTTGTAACGTCGGGTGGCGGAGGTAAACACAACTCGGGTTTTGAAAGACGGGTCCGTCCGAATATGACCGAACAGTCCGAGCCGAAATTTCAGCAATAAATCACATAGCTCCGCCTTAGGTCCGACCTAAGCCACTAGCCAGCTCACATTCCTTATTAATTTAATTTATGATTATTCTAGTAGTTATCAAATACATGTGAAAACATTTTTGAACGCCATTCCGACATGATTACTCATCAGGGGATTTCAAGGTTTGGGTTACAAGCGGGATGGTGGGGTTGGCCTGCCCCGCTGAACCCTGAATTAAAATTTTGATATAGTCACATATAAGACAAATCGTTCTGAATCGCTAATCAGATTCAAACGGTGAAGCATTCCTGCTTCCCAATAATCCAACTTGATTCTTCAGGGGACTTGGAATCGCGTGTTTCACTCGTGAGTAATGCGATTTGAGCGCTTCCATTCTTTTTCTCTTTATCCGTTCAGAACCAGGGATTGAACCACGAGAGAAATTCACTGTAGAAGTCTCAAGAACCTCAAAATATGACTTCTGTGGTGTTCTGAGATTTAGAACTGGTGATTGTGTGCGCTGTTTGCCCTTCGTAGGTGAATCATCTATGTCGAATGATGCATCAAAGGATGTGAACTGTGAGGATTGAGATTCAAAGGTCTTATCTTGCCAAAGTTGAAGAATCGCTCTCAAGTGGGCCCTGTTCCATCTTTTTTGGAACCTGGAAACAATCTCTTTGTCGCGGCGCACTTTCATCAGCTGTAATGACCATAGGTTCAAATGCTTCAAGATCAACTTAAGATCTGAATCCTCGTGAAACTCCAACAATTCACCTTCAAGTTCTTGCACTTTAAGCAGTGCTAACTGCATCTTAGTAAACCCTGTGGATAGCAAGTTCAAGGTATTGATATGATTGGCCTTCGCCTCCATATCAACAAACAAGTCATGTTTCTGTAGCCATCGATCGAGAATAGGACGTATAAGTCTCCGCTGGAGGAAATCCTCTTTGAAGACCTGTTCCTGATCAAGATAGGATTGATAGCGGTCATACCAGATCTGAAGGGAAGCCTTGGTCCGACTGGCACTAAATTTTGCTTCCAACTCCGAGACATTCTTCATCAGGCGATCTTCAACTTTCTCATCATATTTCTTAATCCATCGTTGGAAGAACCCTTTTCGAATGGCCATCATTGGATCATTCTCATAAAAATTATCCGCCTCTGCCTTCATGCCTTCAATTCTATCTTTTCTCTCTTGTGACTTGTGAAAGAACTTTCCAACGTGATATCCATCAGCAACAAGCTCATCTCTCTTAATTCTCTCGATACAGGTCTTCCAATTGTTTAAATAGATTATCTTAGTATATGATTCAAAAGCATTCAGTCCAAGTTCCAAAATGCACATTTGTGTAGAATGCTTAGCTATCCAGGCATTAAGGAATCTTCGCTGTATCAATTGGTCATATTTCTTCAAAGCCTGGGTCAGCTGGAATCTTCTCTTCCAAGTCTGAAGTTTTTGAGATTGCAGTAATCTCTCAGTTTCTTTCAACAGAACTGCATTATGCCAATTCTTCAATATTACTATCTTCACCGTTACATCACGGCTGTTTTCATACATTATCGCTTTTTGCTCATTCTCAAACTTCTTCTTGAATTGGTCCATAATAAATTGCTTCAAGAAGAAGCCGCGCCTCTTTATAACTTCATTCTCGATGAGCTTGTACTCCAAGCTTTGTTTCCACTGATAAAAGGATTTTTTCTTGAGTGTGACTTCATAGATCTGTTCCAGTTTTTCTCGCTTGTTCGCTGACTCGACTGCAGCCTTCATCCATTTGGAGAAGAAGAAGCCACCATGCAATGCCATTTCAAGATCTAATGCACACTCTTCCATGTGCTTATTTCTTTTCAAGTAATGTTTCCACTTCCTGAAATAGGCCTCTTCCATCTTCCTCATGCACAACGACTTCAATCTCCATTGTTGCAATGTACGTCTCATCAAGTTGTGCTCGTAGACCTTTAAACCATCATGTTCGCTATTCATCTTCTCTGCCCAACGTTGAAAGAACTTTTGTTCACTTTGCAACAAAGCAACTTGCTCCATCTCCTGACATTCTTCAAGATTTGCCCTCCATATATCCCAAAACTTCATCATCGATTTCGTACTGTTAAATAAATCGGCATTAGATTCAAAGTCTTCAGCGATACTTCTACGCTTAAGAATCCACTTCCCGAGGCTCCTCTTCTGAAGAAGCATTTCCCAGCTATATTGACTCTTCTGTAATTCAGCCATCTTGCGTCTTTTAATCAACCACAGTTTAAAGAAATTTACCATTGTGTTGAACTCCTTAAAATGAAGACAGTTGGAAAGCTTCATAGCCTCGTTACAAGGCTCTGAAATGAATATATCAATGACTCTTTCAAGCTTAGATCTGTCGCCATTAGTACGGAGTTGGTTATAGATAGTGATGATGAACTTGTCGGATAATGGATCAATATCATGTTCTTCCAGCACCTGGAGATACTTAGCCAATATACTTTTGAAGTGAACATTTCTTTTTGTCAACGGTAATGTGATTAGTGAATGATAGAGCTTATCAAAGTCAATAAAGGTTCGCTGTTCTGCAGGAGCTGTCTGTGGTCTTCTTTCGATCATCTCATCGGACGCGTCCCTCGTTAACAAATTCAGCGATGATCCACTAATACTTCGTCTGATTGGTGTCACCGGTTCTAAGTCTCTTCCTATAAGCATCCTAGTATCTGAAACATCACCAGCAAGCTTTGGAGACGTCCTCAGATGTTCGAAATCAGCATTGAGGAAACTGGCGGTGGATTCCCATTTTACGGGAACACGCGGTGGTGTGGCCAATTGGAACCGTGAAACACCATTGATTAAGTCTTGCGTGTCAAGATGTTCAGGTCCTTTTCGCTCTGTAGATTTCTGGCCCCTGAGGGAGTCGCGACGATCCATTTCGAGTCCTTTTTCTATGTTTCGCTTTTGTATTGTTCTGTTGTGATGTTTCGCTCATGTCTGTTCTCGGAATCTTCCGAGCTGATAAGAAAAGAGACAAAATTGATGGAATCAATTAAATCTCAAGTTATTTCTTCTTTATCACTTGCTATCTAATTGTTTAGAGGATCCTCAATGAATATGAAGATGGAGAAGAAGAGACAGAAATTCCTTATCGTCAACCCTAACTCATCAGAGTCGGTCAGCGAGAACCTCAAGCAATTACTCCCAACGCCCCCATCCACAGAGCTCACTTTCTATACTGGGCCACCAGAGGCACCACCTGAGATCGATGGACCAGAAACTTCCAAGAAGAGTACAGAAGTGTGCCTTCCTGACTTATTGAAGAACTACGTTGATCATTACGACGGTTACCTGATTTGTTGTTACTCTGATCATCCTTTGATCTATGAATTGCGTAAGCATACGGAAAAGCCAGTGTTAGGTATCTTTCAAGCCAGTGTCATATACGCAATGACTAAGAGTCCTTCCAAGTTCGGTATTCTCACCTCAACAAGCTCATGGGAGTCAATTTTGGATACTGCAGTGGAAGACTTCTTTGGTAGTGTAAAAATCCCTCTGTTCACCGGTACTGTGGCATCTAACATCAATGTCTTGAAACTTGGGGATCCGAAGCATTTTAAGAAATTAGTCGAAAAGGCGCATATTTGTGTGGAATCTGGGGCTAAGACTGTGTTGCTTGGTTGTGCTGGTCTCTCTGGATTAGAAGGGAAATTGGAGGCTGAGTTCCAAGGTGTCCGCTTCATCGATAGTGTAAAGATTGGTAGCGAACTGCTCAACTCCTTGGTTAGATTTGACACAAACTAAATTCAATGCTTTGATTTCTTTTTATCAGAACGTAACTTATCTGTGATCGTCTCTGCTTGTCTCTTGTGGTCTCTAATGTCCGAACCTTCCTTTATACTTACCTTAGGATATTTCACCTCTCCCGCCCTTGAGAAAGGCTCTTTCACTTCTCTCTTCATCTTTTTATCAAAGAATCCTGCTACACTACCCTTCTTCACAGGATTCACAAGATATGCCCCATCATTTGTAGTTTTCCCAACATCTCTGGATACTTCAAACCACTCCAATTCATCATGCTCATGAATTTTTAAGCACTCTTCTCCCAAGTTTACACTCCAGCTCTCATTACTTAACCATTTATTCCAACTCTCAGACCCTGGCTCTAGCACAATAGGCATTCGCTGATGCAGCCACTCCATTCTCTTTGGCGCAGGCCCAGTGATGACAGTAAAAGTGGCAAACTCCCTGTCAGTATCTTCTAAACGGATAGAGCTCCACATACCAGCAAGGAACATCAACTTGTTATCCTTCCTCTTGATGTAATAAGGGATCTTATTCACTTTCTTTCCGGTCATTTTCTGTAACCACTCATAGTAGCCTTCCACAGGAACGACACATCTGTGGTGTTGCACCACTGAAGACCACATCCTCGAACCATCCAATATTGATTCCTTCCGTGCATTGAACGTCTTGTACTGTGTTGCTTTGGCCTGATCCTTAGCCCAGAAAGGGATGAGCCCCCATGACATGTATTGAAGCACCGACCCTTGTCCCCTCTGCACACGATAGGTAGGTGCCATCATAGTAGGAGCAATGTTGTAAGAAGTCTGGAAGTCTCTCTCATTGTCTACCTGTGGTTCAGGTATCTTGCTGTACTGTTCGTGCAGTGAATGTTGGAGAACAAGAGGTTCCTTTATACACTCCGTTAGATCATTCAATACTTAGTGAATCGCAACAACTCACCATGGACATTGTGTATCTTCCGCACATTGCCATGTGTCAATATTGCCTCTTACAATGTGTCAGTATGGTTGTTCCCTCATCACTTGCGGTTTGAAAAATCAAACTTCAACCACGAACAAAGAACCATGAACAGAGGAGTACAAGAAAGCATAAAAACAACCTGAGATGATCAGAATTCAAGCAAAACAGGTTCTGCGGAGAGCGACATGGTCTTCATCGCAATTCCACTCCATAAGGATGGCTTCCCGTTTCCCTCGTCACGGCGCATATATTGAACCCCGTCGTAATTGGACAAAGCTCATGCTGACCATACTTGGTGGCGTCGGTGTTGTTGCAGGTACTACCTGGTGGTTCTTCTGGCCACATCACACATTCACATCTTCTGTGGCAAAGGTTTTGCGCAAAGGTTTGTGGGCTGAGAGTGAGCGTGGTGGACATGAATACCAAAAGGCTTTGAAGTACTACATTGAAGCGTTGGAACTTGCTCAAAAAGAAGGATTGGATCCTTTGAGTGACGAATACACCGGTATTCAACTTAAAGTTGGTCAGATGTATGAGAAACTCTCAATGACAAGTGATGCCCTAATGATCTATTCTGAGATTGCCTCCGCCTACCTTTTGGCTTTGACTACACCAGGGTCTGTGACCGCTAAAGAAAGGCCACATTTGATTCAAAAGGACTTGAGAGTGGTGCTGAAATGTGTCCAACTGAACTCAAGGGACTCACAGATGTGTAAGATGCTCCTGATGACACATCTGCTAGTGGCTCAGGAAGAAGTGGCAAAGAGAAGTGCTTCTGCTGCAAAATTGATCTCAATGGATTCTCCACAAGCTGATAGTGAGAGATCCTATATCCCAAACAATCAAGTCCCGCAAGTGAATAATGTTCACAAGAAGGAAATTACTTTGCAACACAACAGAGAGGTATGGGAACCATTCCGAGATGAGCTGTTCAATACCAGAGAGTTATATACTGCTATATGTATCGCTACTGGTGATATATCATCTGCAGCTCGTGCTGCTACTGCTACAACAGAATGGATGATCAACGCGGAGTGTTCACCTTCTGAGATCATGAAGTCACAGACAAATCTGGGTTCCATCATGTTCTTAAATGCACAGGCATTCAAGGACAAGATCGCTCGCGCTGAGAAATCTAGCATCAATGATCCCGAACTGGATTTCAACAAGAGAGCCATGCAAAAATCTGTAGAGCTTACTATCAAGTGTTATGAATCGGTCTTGGAATTCTCAAAGAAATTGCCTACAACTCTCCGCCGTGCTGAAGGAATGGAGGAATCAATCGCATTGGCCACATATGGCCTTGGGGTTGTGAAGCTTCATAATGGTGAGCTTGAAGCTTCCAGAAATTTGCTTCGTGAATCCAGATTGAGAGCGAAGGGTGCCGGATTTGATGAATTGGTTGATAATTCTGAAGAAGAGTTGAAGAAAGTTCGTGAAGAACTGGAGCTAAAGCTTGCCAGCCCAAAAGCCGACGATAAATCCTTCGCAAAGGAGCAACTCAATGATATTAAATTCACTATCGAAGTCGAGAATCGCTAGATAAAAGAATGGTCCTGTATATAAAGAAGAATTTATTATTTCTACCATAAAAATGCGGTAAACCGACTCCGCGAATTTTAGCGTTTGATCTCTTGGGACTCGAGAGCTGTTGATCCATCGAACTTTTCCCAGCATCGGACAGTTCTACAAAACTCAATAACTGGGTAATAAGGCCATGCAGATATACCGTGCACAGTTTCAAAATGTGCTCAAGGCAACATCAGCACGCTTTAGGGCTCTTTCCACAGAACCTGTGCGATTCCAGGGGGTTGCGACGTCCAAAGTTCAACATGACACTACAATCCATAGTGAATCCTCATCACCACTAATCCAGGAAAACGAAAACATAAGAAGAATCTTTGACGATGATCTATTCTGGCAGAACTTCTGTAAAGCCAAGACGAAGGAATCATCAAGCTGGCTACCCACAAGCATCCTTGGCATGGGGGGAAACAGTGGTCTATTCTTGAATCCATACCTCACAAGTGCGTCTGGTTTGAAAAAATTCAGTAAGGATTCCCTGGTTAAAGCTGAAGAACTATGTGAGAGGATGATTCTTGACAAGAGTGAGACGGGGTTGAAAAACTTTGTCACAAACCTCGATAAGCTAAGTGATATCCTTTGTCGTGTGATTGATCTTGCAGAATTTATCAGAGTAGCACATCCAGATAGAAAACACGTCAATGCAGCTCAAGAGTGCCATGAGGAGATGTTTGAGTTCATGAATATGCTCAACACTAATGTTCAGCTCTACGAGATGCTGAAAGAAGCTCTAACGAATCCAAAAATCTCCAGTCAACTGACACACGAGGAGATCCAGGTTGGTAACATCTTATTGGCTGATTTCGAGAAATCTGGGATCAATATGGACCCGGCCACTAGAGATAATTTCATTCAGCTCTCCCAACAGATTGCAATCTATGGTCAACACTTCACCAACGGTACAGGACAACCCGCTACAGACTACATAATAACACCAGTGAATGAATTGAAGGGCCTCGATAAATCGCTGTTGAAACAGATAAAGAAAGACTTAACGGGGTCAAACTACAAGATTCCAACATGGGGTCATATCCCACATGCCATCCTCAAATCTTCGAGTAATGAAGCTTTGCGTAAGAAGATCTGGATTCAACTTCACAGTACTTGTGACGATCAAGTCAGGGCTTTGGAAATCATGCTCAAGTATCGTGGCGTTCTTGCTCGTATGCTTGGAAAGGAGAGCTTTGCAGCATATCAGTTGGAAGATAAGATGGCCAAGAAGCCTCACCATGTGATGAACTTTCTCAGTCGTCTTGCTGAAGAGGCTAAACCGAGAGCTATCGATGAGATACGCGTTTTAGCGGAGCTCAAACAGAGACAGCTGGGACAACACAAGGCACTCACAGATGAAGAAGTTGCAGAATTTCTAAAGCCATGGGATCGTGACTATTTCGCCATGCTTTACACAGCGAATCAACGTTCTTCAAATGATGACAAGATCAGCTCTTACTTTTCCCTTGGTTCTGTCATGCAAGGCCTTTCCTACATTTTCAAAAGCATATATGGAATCGAATTGATCCCAGAAAACTCTCAACCTGGTGAAACATGGAGTCCAGACGTTCGTCGTTTGAATGTTGTCAGTGAGACAGAGGGCCTTATTGGCGTCGTTTACTGTGACTTGGTCTACAGGGAAGGTAAAAATCCAGCACCTGCTCATTTTACGGTATGTTGCTCGAGAAAGATCTACCCAGATGAAACAGAGGAGGACCTGAAATTGATCCAGAGTCGAGTCTCACCTGTAACTGGAGAGAGATTCCAACTTCCTGTCATCTCTTTAGTTTGTGGATTTGTGAAGAATGAAAAAATCGGGAGATGTCTTCTATCGCTAAACGAAGTTGAAACTTTGTTCCATGAAATGGGACACGCCATGCACTCTATGTTGGCTAGAACATCATTACATAACACAAGTGGAACCCGTTGCGCTACGGATTTCGTGGAACTTCCAAGTATCTTAATGGAACATTTCTCTAAGGACCCAAGAGTGGTGCAGAAGTTTGCAAGGCATTACATGACCGATGCTCCAATACCGCTATCACTTTTATCTCAGGTACTGAATGAAGATAAGTTCTTGCAGCATTCTGAAACCTACTCGCAAGTCAAAATGGCCCTATTGGATCAACTTCTTCACTCTGATGTCGTGTTATCAGAAAATTTGGACACCACAACCCTATATCATGGTCTTGAAGCAAAGCTTCGTCTCTTTGCTGATACAGAGTCCAACTGGCATGGTAAGTTTGGTCACTTGTATGGATACGGTGGGGCATACTATGCATATTTGTTAGATCGTGCTATCGCCTCTAAAGTTTGGGAGCACCTCTTTGAGAAGAATCCTCTAAATAGAATGAGTGGTGAGAAACTAAAGCAAAGTGTTCTCAAGTGGGGTGGCTCTAGAGATCCCTGGCTCTGTGTAGCGGATGCGTTGGATCAACCAAGCATCGGCTGTGGTGATGATCAGGCAATGGCTCTCATTGGAGAAGCTGATATCGACAACTAAATCATACCGCTGGCCACAACATCTCTCGTGCTATTTATATAATCATTCACATAAAATATTTATCTGACATAGAGATAAGAGACCGTAGACCTATAAATCAGGGTGTGGTGTTGGTGTCAGACTGAAGCCCATTCTTAATGTACTACCTTATGAACTTGGGATTATACTCAGCCAACGGGCGAGTGGCGTAGTTGGTAGCGCGCCTGCCTTGCAAGCAGGAGGTCATCGGTTCGACTCCGGTCTCGTCCATTTTTTTTCAGAATTTCACTATTGCTTCCAACCTGGCCCCATATCATAAGCTTTCATGAGTTTATTTTTGCTAATTAAGAATATAAATAAGGTCACACACAAGCAGCTTTCACTCTATCACTCGAAGAAAGAAGCTAACTCAGATAGCAAAAATCTGTGGAACTTGATATGCCAAAAAGACAAGAAGGGCTTACATAAGGATTCAATGGATAATTCCTCTTGAGTCTCAAAGTTCCGCGTTGCCAAAGGAAGACAATTTTCAGATCCGGATTCCAAACTGAGCTTAATGATAATTAAATTTTGATGACTTTTTCAACATAGATGTGATCTGGTCTTCCTGTTGTTATTCTTTTCTTTGTATTTACGGTCATGTTGTGCGGAAATAAATTATTTAAAAAAATTCACTTAGATCCACTGTAATACAATAAAAATGTTCTGTCTATTGAAAAGGGAAAATTCTTTTCCCCTTTGAAGTTTAAAACTGGGGAGAAAATAGCGATCATTCCATTTGTAACCATCTCAACAACCGTAGCGATAGATAGACATAAATCGATCAACGCAAGCTTCAACGGGATCTTGTCGTCTGGCCACTTCAAATTCGAAAATCTTACACTCAAAGAACTTCAATCATAATTTCAATTTTCAAAATACGATAAAACCAGTTATCATAAGCTATAAATATGGATAAAGATCATTTCCACGACATCATTGACTGAGTTTCTTCAAAACTTCCTTTGACCGAGATCCAGATAATCTAGCATCCGTGCTTTCTCTTCCCAACATGCTGCTGAGGACATCCAAGTATGGTGCCTTATCGCCCTTACCATAGTTCTTGACAACATCACCGTAATAGTTGTTGTAGAAATCACCGTTAAAGCTACCCAAAGATGAGTTGATTATCTCATCAGGATACTTGAAAGAATCAGTCAACGCAACCAAGTGCGGTCTGATCTGAGCAAACAGTGTTTTGATAGTCGCCTGAATGTCAGCTAGCTTAGAAGCGTCAAAGGATTTAAACTGCAAGAAGACACCCGAGAACTTATCAATGAAGAATAAGGAGTAAAGCTTCAACAATGCAGTAGTGATCTCTTTCTCTTCACCTGTCAACTCACCAGATTCGATACGTTCAAGGAATGCTGAGATCAAATAGTAGTTTGCATGAAACTTTGACAGAAGCAAACGCTCTTGAGAGACTAACTCCCAGTTACCCTTATAAATATTTAAAGCGTGCTGTGCAACTTTTTGGATGATGGAAGCCCAAACATTAGCGTAAGATTTCAAGTCGTCGAAGTCCAAGTCAGCAGAATAATCCTGAGCCAAGTATTGGAAGTCATCGCCTTGCTTCTTACCCTTCTTGGCAGCCTGATAGTACTTGATAATGGATCTACCGGCATTGATGGACAACACGTTGTTATCACCCTCCCAAGTTTGTTGAACGGACCAGTCTTGGAAGGCCCTACCCAAACCAGAGTAAGCATGATAACCATGACCACCACAGGCCTGTCTAGCCTCGTCGATCAATTGGGAGACCAACCAAGTGCTTGTTGCTTTCAACGATGCAGAAGAGACAAATAAGTTCTTCAAATCAAAGATTGACTTTTTGATGTTCTTTGCAGCGTACAAATCGTTCAAGATTACATTATAGTGATCTAGCAACTTCTGAGAACCTGGCCCAAGCAAGTAAACTAGCGCCAAGTATGGAACTAAACGGTATTGGTGAAGAGTGTAATTGATAATCTGGGTCTCGTTGTTTGTATCACCAAATTGTTGTCTACCGATGGCATATCTCAATGCGATAATGATGAATCTTGCACCATGTCTGTGAGAGTCTTCAACCATGGAGACACGACCTTTGATTAATGCAGAGTAGGAAATCTGCTCCAAGGGTGTCAAGTTAACCGTACCGTCTTCATCAATGGTTGTAAACTTTTGCAACATGTATTCTCTTGGGATTTCAACTTTGTTAAACTGAATCCAACCATTATCAATGGCGTCTCTGCCCATCTTGGCACCAATGTCACCGATGGAGATACCTGGAAGTAAGTCAAAGTTCTTATCTCTCAATTGCACTACAAACACTTTGACACCATAGTCTTTACCGCCGGAGATCAATCTAGCGTAGACAGCTGCATGGTTGGAGGAGTGAGCGGCTCCACCAATCCACCACTTAGTAGCTGCCAACTCTGGTGTGTCAATGACAAAAGTTTGTCTCTCTGGGTTGTAAGTTGCTGTGGTTTGCAACCCTGCAACGTTAGAGCCGTGACCCAACTCAGTCATAGCAAAACAACCGTAGATATCCTTCAATTGAAGAGTACCCCTCTCCTTGAGCCAATAGTTGATCTGTTCATCAGTACCGTTACCTCTAATAGCGTTGCAGAAGAGACTCAAGTTGATACCAACTCTGGTACCGACAGCAGGGTCAGAAATAGACAGTAAGCTCAATCTGTTCTCAAATTCATTTTCTGACTCGTTTTCTATATAGCTGGCCAAGCGGGCAATCTTCTTGGCAGAAAGCTCTCTTAACTCTGGCTTGGACAAATCGTAGTAGTTTCTTGGTGTTACGAGGATAGGATCAGAGATCATCTGTTTAAATATCTTCTGGGTGTTCTCATGACCAACGTCGAGGAAAGCATTGAGCTTATCCACATTAAGCGTCTGTTGTGCTCTTTCTTTCTGTAGGAAGTTTGTCATGTCGTTAGTCTTTGTTGAAAACAACAAACAAACAAGAAATAAAAGAACATCCCACCACTTTAAATATGCTCTTAATGCCCCCTCATTGCGGAGTAAGGAAATTTGGCACCTTTAAACCTCGGCCTTTTTCTATTTCGTTAAGAGCCGCTGAGATGACCCACAGGGGGGCGAAAAAAAAGAGAAAAAGACGAAGAGACCGAAGGTACCGAACTGGGGAAAGTTACCACCATGCAAAAGTGTCGTATGATTTATAATTTATGATTTATGATTAAGTATGATTATCTCTATTTGACGTGCCTTGTTTGATTAACTTGTGTTGCGATGGGTCCATAAATCGCTCGCATGGGCCATGGATATTAGAGTAGGGCCTCGGTTGTGTCACAAAAATCGCGAAGGGCCGACTTTTTTGTGGGGTAACTTACCCATAAATAAATGGCAGAAATGTCTTAAGGGCCCATGACATCACGTGATCTTATTGTATAGCAAAGGCAGCCGCAACGGTGGAATCATACCGGTACTGGAAGAGATCAGAGGTTGTACTGAATTTTGTTTGGTGTGATATATATATGTAAAGCACAACTGCCTTGTTTAGGTTGAGGTCCTCTGCCTTTAATAGTGAAGTCGAACTTGTCAAGACTCCATTTCAAATCCATCTATCCATCCCTTCGCTACTCCATACCACAGGTGGAATCTAGTATCTGCATTTTTACGCTATTTCGGTTACGTATTTGAATATTATGTCTTTTAGTATGCTCACCCAGTAAACAGGAATCTGTGATATGAAAATCGTCATCTTGGAGGAGGTTTCAGTGGGAAGAAGAGCTATGGAGATACTCCGCTTGAGTGCTCAATAAATTCTCCATGCTGTCAGGGAATGTCACAAACTTGACAGAGGCTGACATCGCTTTCAGCTTCAATCACTCAACCGTATCAAAAAGAACATGGTGTCAACTGAACACGAGACATGATTAGACACATCTTAGTGAGCTAGAACGGCAGTCTAAATAAAAGTATAGAATAACGGATTCTGTATTTGCCATTTGATGGGGCATTTCAGAACCTAGGGAATAGATGATTCCAGTTGACATTTCTCTGTTTATGGCCGATGAAGCACCTAAGGCTGCATTTCAGATATTCTTGAAGGAATTATGAGCAGCAATGGTATTATTTGACGGGATATTTCTCAAGGCACATCTCAGCTCTAGCGTACCCAAGTGCCTTATTTTGGGATATAGAGAAGCCAGAAGTAGAATGCGTGTGCAATGCTGGTTATTATCCCTTACTTCTGCTCAGCATAAGTGAACATTTATGAGTTAGTGCTTCACATTATTCTTGTCATGCAATGAGCTAGAAAAGACATTGTCAGCGAGAACGGTAGAGCAAAAAGTTGGGATAGGAGGTGAGGAAATGATGTCGATTGATATGATGTCGATTGATATGCCACGAGAAAGCTGGAACTCAGTAGTCCACTCCAAGTCTTGTGTCTTGATTGTTTGTCTCCTTTAGTCGTCATCGAGTCTGGAAAGGCCCCTTCCTTTCCTCTTAGAAGCCGGATTATCTTGTGGCTTTTACAGAATCGTCAATTCAGATAGCTTCTCACCTGTTCTTCATCATCGATATCTGGTGGCTTATCCCGCCTGATCAACATGCTTGGGTATAAGGTGCCGTTCTAGGGCAGTTGGAGGAGTATCGTCAACACTCTTTTCCACAAACCAAACCAAGAAGTGGCAGGACGGTTAGTTTTTCATGGATATTTTCCACCACTTCTGATTGTAATCTCATATATGAATCAATCACTTTTTTAAACACTTAAACTGTTTCCCAATTTCGCTGAATCTTATATGACAGTGATTAGTTACCAAATATTCAGATTTGAAGGAAGCCAAGAGGCCGAAGAAGCCAAGGGAAAACTCACTTTCTCCCTCATATGAGATGCCTTTGAGGAAACAAGCGGAAAAAGATATTCTGAGGAAGTGACATTCTGAGGAAATCAAACTGCATTGAATCTGTCAGTAATGGATATACAAAGATCCATGAAATAGCAAATTGCGGATTAGCAGAGGTTGATAGCGGAATTCTTCCATAATTTTTCTGCACTGCTTGAATTTCAAGGGAGTTGAGCATCGTGGAAGACTAAGGAGTAGAAAGACATCCGGATGCATCACAAACTTGATGTTGGCCCAAAAAACATTACAAGCCTTATTGAAAAGTAAACTTTTGCCGGCCTTCTCAATCCTGGGCATATTTGTTAGGGACAAGGCTTGTACTGGATCAAACTCTATCCTGCGTAAAGCTGTATCGAAACTAGTAATAGAAAAATGAAGATCTTTAAAAGGACGGATTCTTCCAAATCTTTCCAGATTCTGTCCAGGTTAGATCTACAGTTTTCTGCCCAGTGCTGCAATTCAGCGCAGCTCTCGGGCGCGCTTCATCTTCGGCGATGAACTGTAATAGGATTTTTTTGTACCTTCAGAAAAAGTGCCTTACCGCTAAAGCGTTGTAGAGATCATAGTAAATGTTTACGAAACTCCGGGGGAGGAGGATACTCTGATGGCTTTATTATGTTCACTTTTCATGATCATAAAGCAGTGTGATGTCTTAGATGCAAATCACCTGGAATCGAGAGAGAGATCTCAGAAGGGATCATCAGAAGGCACTTCACAAGACATAAGCAAGTATATAGCACGTGGAGTAAGTGATTTCAAAGCTTATACCAGGGCAGCTTGTATCTCCAGACAGATGCCCCATGACTACAGTCTACATGTAGATCATTCGGAGTCGACATCAATACGAGCACTTATCGGTTGCCAAAAGTTATGGCCTTGCCCAATGCACATATGAGGTGCCCTTATGCAAGAAGCTGATGATGCATATGTACACATACACATCTCTCGATTAATAACACCTGCGCCGGAGATCGGAAGACTTGAAAGTCTGACGTGTCCGAGACGTACTGGCTCTGCGCAAGAGTAAGATATGATCCTGAAACCTTGAAAGACTCGTAATTATAAAGGAATAGAATCATTACAGTATATATAATTCTAAAGCAATGAGAGTCCTGTCATTATTCAACACCAGAAATTGATTTACATATTCCAGAAATTGTAATCAGCCTTGCTTACCTCCCCTTCACAATTGACTTCTTCAGTTTGGACTTTAACTTTTGCTGATATGCTTTAAAAATGCATGATACGACCAACACAATTTGGAAAGCAGAATTTAAAGCCCGTGCAAGGTGGTGTGCAGGCCGATGCATGCTCTTCCTCTTAAGTTTGAGTCTCTCCTAGATGTGGGCGACTGGTAAGAAAAAATACTACTATCAGTTGGCGAATTAACATAGGTCTTGAGAAGCCTGGACAAATTTGGACATTCCGGAAGTTAGAATACTTCTCAAGAGTTTTATTAAACTTGACGGAGAACTGCTGAGGTAAAAATCACGTCAAAGAATGAAGTTCCGTCAAAACAGGATCGTTTTCTGGGAGCGTCAAAGTCCGCCCTGCAGTGTAGTGAACTTTGATAATAGAACCTAGAAATGTGGCGATTAGTTGAAACAACAGCCTTATCACAATTCTAATCATTTCGCGCGATGAAGCTGTTGTCTCTGATCAATGCTCTACACGTGCAGCTCTTTTTCGTTCTTTGTTGTGAGAAAACCCTCACGACCATATGTTTCTTATCCTTCGCTAAAGTCATACATTGATCCTAAATCGAAATATCACTTTGGCAGCCATGTTCCGTAATAGTTCAATGATCCTGAAAATTATATATAATTGACTCACTTTCTACCGGTATAAATACCATTGTAATGAGGCAGAAGCTAATTGGAATTTTATATCGTCCAGTTTTATTTCTGGGTGTGAAAAAAGGCTTTAATCTTCCACAGCTGCATCTTAAATTGTTCTCTACATAGCCAAGCCAGACCTATATTGAATTGACTATTTCCATTACCATCAACTGAGGATTTGTATTCAAATACAGCCTAAGAAAATTTGAAGAGGGAACAGCTGGAAGTGCAGTTTCTAACATCAGCTTTTCGAAAGGAGATAAGCTGGATAATTAAAGACGATTAAGGTCTATTATTCTTTAACACCACACCCAACATACAATACACTGCATCTCCTGATTTTGAATCTCAATATGAACCCTGTAAAATACAATGGCTTTTGCAATTAATTCAATTTCAAGAAGATATGCATTAAATTTCAGTTATTGTGAATCGTGATGGAAAAGAATAATATCTACTGTCAGCTCAACAAAGTATCAGATGTTGCAGGGTGCAGTACCGATGTGGACACAAAATGTCAATTTCAGAGGATATTAGAGGACAGAAACCAAAAGCCCTCGATATTCCTTTGGGTAACTTAATTTAGCGTACCACAATTACAATCAAAATCTCATCGATTTGCAACCTTGAAGTTTTGAGGTTTCATGCATTCCTGGACGTAAACTAGCTTGAATAAAATAAGATCGGTATAATGGTTCAAACACCATGCACAAAGCCGGCACCGAAGGAACAGGCATTGGAAGTTTTGAAAAAACTATATGCCTCGCAGTTCCGAGAACCGAATCCCGAAATTCAACTCCCCTGAGCGGGGTTTCCCTGCATGCACCTGACTGAATTGAGGCTCAAGATACTGATGAGTGCATAAGACGAGCTGGGTTGACAGTGTTTCTTGTTTATGCTCATTCATACGATCGCGGTACACTTGTTGACAAACAAGAACATTTCGTCTGCATCATTATTGTGATATTTGAGCCATGAACATTTCTCTAAGATGAGTAGAGATATTAGAACTTCAACCATGGAAGGAAGAAATTCCTAGGCTGATGAACTCAATTTGATTTCATGAATATTTATTATTTATCAAGTTTTGCCGTAATATTAACTCATAAGTGGATCATGCACTTACTTGCCCAGAGACTTTAAGATTCAGTGGGTAGGAAGACACCCAGCTTCTGAATAACCTTTTTCTTCAAGATCTTTTAATATCTTTCGTTACAATGACCCTCGTAGTAAGAAATGAAAACAGCATCCTTCTGATCTTCAGTGTTAGCATCTAGAACAGGGAAGTTGCTCCTAGGTAGAGCATGAAACTGAGGCATCCCGAAACTCTGAAAGGGTTGCGGTGCAGAAAATATTAAGAGACTTTCAAATTCCGTTGAACAATTACTGCATCAACATTCACAATGAAGACGGGATTATGGCTACAAAACTTATGAGCAACTAAGGAATACACAGGACTATGGATATGGCCCCGAGTCAGTTACTCAGCTTTAGCAACACTTTGTTCCTTCAAGTTCTACAAGCTTTGCTAGAAATGATGAGAATAGGACCCTGCCCCATGCAATCCTTTCTTAAGGTGCTGCACAGCCTCCGTCATCAAAGTCGATCAACGTCTAATTTACAAATCAATAGCGACAAATGGCAAAGTCCACACTTAGATTGAAAGCTGAACTATTCCGAACTTTGTCCCCACGATCCTTAGAGGACTCACGATAATTAGAGGAATGTCCTCGAATTACAGCTTTTTGTCCAATTGTAGATTTCCATCTCTAAGGGGGGGGGGCCTCATGAGCCATACACCAGCAAGTTGTTTGCAGAAGAATTCATGTGATGTTTGACAAGAGCTGCATCCAGTTTGGGTGTTCCAAGTGCACCTACACTTGATCAGAGCTTGTTTTTAGCGTCCGTATTAATTCAGTAGCTTTCGTAGTGGATGGTTCTTCTTGACATGACCTCTAACCTCCTTTTCTAGACTGGCCAATCGCCTCCAGCGGAATTGACAAGCACTGGCTGTTCTATTAGTGAAATGCATCGAAATCTCTCTCCATCCCATATTGCGCTTCTCTTTCAGATATCTCAATAACACATCATCTTTAGGGCTCCACAGGCAATACTGTTTGTGTTCAGGAGCAGGCGAAGAAATTGGAATGGCTTGCTGTGGTGGGTAACCCTGAGCTGGTGGGTGAGTTTGTACATTCGGCTGATACTGATGCTCTTGAATGTATTGATTCTGCTCATGCCATTGTTGATATCCCATTGGACTTTGTGAATATAGCTCTCTGATAGGAGGAAGTCGTACCTTGTGGTTTGTGTTCATCTGCTGTGAATTGTGTTCCATCCTTATGTTGGATTGTGAAGTCTAAGACAGAATTGAAGATCTTTGGTTTGTTAAATAGAGTTGCAGTCGCCCTCATGAAATTCATCCTAACTCGGACCGGTAATCATTTTTAGGTCTGAGTGATCTATCTTGCCGTCAACATGCATGATCAATAGTCGAACATCTGTATATCGGTATCTAGTTTATGTAAATAAAGCGGTTGCCAGATCTATGCAGATGATCTGTCGATAGTTGCAAGTTTCAGGCTCCCATTCGTGCACTATGTGCAAGTACAGAGACCCACTGTGTAGCAGGTGCGTCCTCTTCAACTGACCCAGAACGCAGCGGTGGGCCAAAGCCATGCAAATAACTGCAGTTGACAGCGCATTGGTATGTAAGTGCACTGTGAGCTTCTGTGAAAGGGCATTCTTCCGAGGTCCATTTGGGTTCTGGACAGACGCAGAAAACGCTCACTTGATGAGAAGATGAAACGTATGGAATAGTTCAGCACTGTCAATTTTGAACTTGTCCTTCGCTAAGAACTTGTCCTCCAAATTTTAAGTCCTTTTTTTCAGTGCCCCTATCCGACCTTTTAAGCAAGGAATGTGAATACCATGTGATAGCCTCAAAGCTTGTTCTCCACCTGGAATACTCTCTATTTATGTTACGGTGCCTGCTCAGAATCTTGTCTACGACGAATAGAAGGCGTAATAAATCTTTGACGAGCATCAATTTGGCGTAATCTCGCAAAGCCTACATTTGATGGAGCGCTATACTTCATCTGTGGCTTTAAGGTCCATAACAGTTTGAACAATAAACTCGCGAGACTGGATGTTCAATACTGTGAGAAGTCTCTTTTGGAAAGGGTATTAAGGGGAAAGGGGACATATGACATCACAGTGCACTGTCATCTTTTCAGTAAAATAAATTCCTCAGTATTCTCTATATATCTGTGATCTTTGTGCAGTTCATCATTAGGGGAGGCTGAAAGTGGCACAAAAAGGATTTGTGCAACAAATTCTTTCTGAAAACTCAATCCCAAAGGTCTTTAGTCGTCTCTTAAGGTATAATGATTAGAAAAAAAGCTTGAAAACTTGCTATCCTATGCCATCAAGCAACCATAAGGCGTATAGACATGGTCTATTGCCAGAGTCAAATGAGTACCGTTGCGTTTTATTTGAGATCACATATTCGGTTTTGTTGTATACTGTCCTCAACGCTTTTTGTGTCAATGTCATTCCACAAGTTTACATATTTATTCACAATTTCTTCAAGGCTGGTGAGTATATGAATTCCCCAAGGCTGATCGATACTAACAAGAGCCTCAGAGAACGTTGGAATTGTGTTCATAATGCCCGCAGGTTCAGCTAATCTGCCTTCCACCGGTGCCCCACAATGGGATTTAAGGGTCGGAAAGATTTTTCTGGTAATATTAACTATTGGTATGATGCTACTGCAGACTTTCTTCCAACAGTATCAGAATGTTTGTCGCTCCTCACTGCCAAAAACCCAGATCCTTCATGGCTTTGATGTTGTCATCAACGAAACTCCGTGTGCTTTTGAAGAGGTTGATGCTAATGCAGAAGATGCCGAGACTGCAGGCTTTGTTGTCGTCGATGTGAGCTCAAGATTTTGATCTTTTCAATGAACGAGTTCTTTCCTTTCGGGATTTATGTCTGTGTCTGGTTCTTTAATTCCACTGTTTGTAGTTCTAAGACGCTCATGCGCGACAGACGCGTCAAAAAATTTCGTATCATTTTCTTGATCTTCCACAACGTTCAACGTTACTGAAGGAACGCATTGGGCGAGCATGGTGGGCTTCGGGAGCGTATCAATGCGTAAGAACATCTTACGTGTTCTCGTAGTTGTGGTTGCTCTCCATCTTATTTCCAAATTCCTTCTTCCAAGGACTCCACAGCACAAGGTGGCGGAGAACGCTTCAGAACAAGGCCCTGAACACCAACAGAAAAAGCCTCAGGACTATGACTGGAGAGAATGGAGCAATATCTGGAAAATTACTGAATCCGACAGTGATAATGAGAAGCATATTGCTGAGAGAGATTTCTTCAGAAATGCAGTGGATATCTTCCTCAAGAACAAGCCATCCTGCGAACCGGTTGAAATCACCGACAAAGCTCCTTCGTACTACTACATTGATCTTCCAAATCCGACGTTCAATATCGAGTTTCTGAATACACAAATCGAACTTTCTGAGTTTCAGTTCAGCGATTTGAAGGTAAAACATCATCAGTTGAAAAAGGACATTCTTGAGTTTGATTACCCCTCTGGCGTCTTTGAAGGTAAAGGTATAGTCATGATTGGAGGAGGTTCATTTATGGGAACTGCCCTTACAGCTATCAGAGCACTCAGAGAAACAGGCTCCAATCTTCCTCTTCAATTGATGCTTACCACAAACGAGGAGTATGACAAGGACGTTTGTGAGATTCTCTTGCCAAAGTTGAATGCTAAGTGTATGGTTATGGAGGAAATTGTTGGTTCTGAAACTTTCAGAAGCATGAACTTGCAAAAGTATGAGCTTAAGGTTCTTGGTCTCTTCCTCTCTACATTTGAGGAGGTGCTGTTGCTGGATGCTGATAACTTGGCTGTCAAGAATCCAGATTACATTTTGGATTCTCAACCTTATAAGGAGTTTGCCTATATCATTTGGCCCGATTTTTGGAGGCAAACAATCTCTCCAAAGTTCTATGACATTGCTGGTGTTCGTATTGGAGAACCAATTAGGAAAGATGGTGTGCCACCAGAGGAACCAAATCCCTCTCGTGCGAAATCTCAACTCTCGGACCTTGAAGGTGCCATCCCAGATTCCACTTGTGAGGCTGGACAGTTGGCAATCAACAAGAAGATACACCACAGATCTCTGATGGCAACCGTGTACTATAACTTGTACGGTTTCAAATATTACTATTGGCTCTTGGGCCAGGGTGCCGTAGGTATCGGTGACAAGGACACTTTTATTGCTGGTTTGACGGTGTTCAAAGAGACATACTACTTCACGAAACAAAGACCACTTCTCTACGGCTATAATCACAAGGGAGGTTTTCAAGACACCACAATGATCCAGTTCGATCCAGAACAAGACTATGAGTATTACAATGCTGCTAAGGATTACATGATCTCCAAAGGTATTGACTCCAGAATCAACTTGTTCTTGAACTGGGGTTACACTAATGACTTGCGCGATGAGATCCATAAAAACATTAATAAGACAAAGCCAGAGGTACAATTCCTTCATGTCCATTCTCCAAAGTTCAACGCTTTGAAGAACTTACAAAACAATGACTATGAAGTCGATAATCTACCACGTAGACAATTCGGTGCACGTGAAAATATCAAGGATGTTCTTCCGCAAGATTGGGAACTAAAGGTATCTAGAATCAGTCAGTGGTTGGCTTGTGATTCTGAAATCATTCCGCAGGATTGGAAGGAGTTTGGCAGAGCTCCAATCTGTGAAAGAATCAAGAAACATGTCGACTGGCTGATCGAAACTAGTGACACACCAGAGATGGCTCTCCTTAAAGATTTGGGGGTATAGAGAATTAACGTTACCTATTAATGCATTACATCTATATCTTACTACATAGTACGCGAACCTTTTAATTAAATGTGCCATTGGTGTTCCTAGGATTTAAAACCTTGATAACATCCAGTTAATCCACTACTGAAGTCACCAGAAATTGGCGTCGCTGCTTCTGATCCTGATGATGAGAATGGAAATGGCTCTGCGTTTATGTTTGATGAATCACCAAATCCACTACCGAAGCCACCTGTGTCCGAATCGGCTGTCCTTGAAGATGAGAAGGAAAATGGAATTGAGCTTGACGATGAATCTGGCGGGCTCGATAACCTGAAGCCGCTGCTACCAGATCCATTGGCGATACTGGTTGGCTGTTTTTTTGTGGATTCTCTACTTGAAGAAAACAACACACTCGCTGCTTTCGAGCGTGTAGAGCCAAATATTGACGATTCTGAAAAAGACTCTTGCGTAGTGTCAAAACGACCGTCAGAGGTCATAGAAGATTTTGCTTGTGTGGCTATAGTATTAAAATTATGGCCCTTCTTGAATATCCATGTTGGGCCCCGGCCAGCAAAAGAGAAGTCAGATGACTTTGCTTTTGATTGCCTCCCCCTTTGATCTGGGCGAACTGGGGAACTAACATTCTCAAATGTACAGAATGTTTGGTGGTCTGGTGCAAATTGTGTACTGGTAGGATTATCTTTAACTATATTTGGATCATTTCTCTTCTCTTGATCAAGCGTGCATGTGTCTTGTTGAGGATTCCTAATCGTTGATCCGCTAGTGGATGGAAATTTAGAGTAATGAGTTCTTGGCCTCAAAGTAGCATATGATCTACCAGGGATTGGATTTGAGCTTTGCGTTCTTCGATTTTCCTCCATAGTTCCCTGTTCAGGGTCTCTCGCAGAGTCCTGCTTCATATATTCCGTAGCCGGCGTTGTAGCATCTTTTGCCAGAGGCTCAGAATTTGAGTTGGAAGTAGATTCTTTTGGAAAGTTTCCAGGGCCCTGCTCTGAAGAAGCATAATTTAATGGGCTTCTGTTAATTTTAATATATTCATGTGCAGACATGGGTCTTCGTGGCAAGGGCGATTTATTTGGAGTACCAAAACTTGACGGTACTTCAGAATTTTCAAACACTGATGTAGACCCCAATGGCTCTTCATCAGCATCAGAATCTCCCTCTTCTTCTTCTTCTTCTGGGAATCCATATGCCGAACCATAAAAGTCAGTCAAATAAGTGTACTCTTCAAGTATATCCAACACCTGTGAGTGTAAGCTGTCAGACTCAAGGTCAAACTGGAGAGCTCTTTCCAACTGAATCTTAGATCGTTTCAGGGAGTCTTTATACTTCTTCTTAGCCTTGGAAAATGCTGCTTCTGCTGAGCTTCGAATCAACTCTGCCTTCTTTGCCAATCTTTCAGATTCTTCAGTCAATTTATCACGTTCATCAGCCATCAATGAAGAGCTCTCTTGAATTTGCTGAAGTCGTTTCAAATAATCATTCTTTGAAAGGCTTTCTGGAATAGGTCTTGTTTTCTCTCCAGTTGATGGTCTGGTTGACTCTTGTAACTTCCTCAGTTCTTCCTCCTTCAACTTCCGTATGCGTTCCTCAGCCTTTGCTCTTTCTTCCTGGCGGCGCCTCTCTAAGACATCATTCTCACGACGCTCCTTTTCTTTTACCTTCTTCATTCTTTCTTGTTCCTTCTTCCTCGCTTCTTCTTCTCTCCTTTTGGCTTCCGCCTTGGCACGACGTGCCCTCTCTCTAGCTTCCTTTTTCTTTCTCTTTGCTTCCGCAGCTTTCTTCTCGGCAGCTTCTCTTTCTCTCTCAATTCTCTGCTGTTCTCTTCTCTTTGCCTCTTCGGCTCCTACTATATTATCTACAATGTTTCGTCTCTTCTTGGTTTCTTTGTCAATGGCTCTAGAAGAAACACCTTTCGTCTTGAAGTGTGACATGTACCAACTACGGTAGGCATTCTGCTTCTGCACATCATTGAGTACTTCATACGCCTCCTGGACACGCTGGAAAAGGACATCACCGCCCCCGTGGCCTTTGTCTGGATGAAACTGGAGAGCCATCCTTCTGTATGCCTTTTTAACCTCAATCTGCTGGACCGTGTATATATCCGTTGTGACAATCTCCAGAACAGCATAATAGTTCTCCTTAGACATCATCCATGGTGACGACATTCTCTTAATGCCTTAATCGGATTCTGGAATAGACAGTTAATCTGATCACTTTCAAAGAGTTTTAGTGTCTTTGTTTTGATTTCGAAGAGGTTGGGGCCGCAAAACCAAGAGCTCGTAATGCCTTCGTTCACTGAGACAGTATGTCGCTCATGGAATCTTGGTAGCTTCATTCTGAATTTGGAATTCTTAAATAGGACACAAGGGTGCATTATTATTACACTCCCTCCAACAACCCATGGCATGCCTTCGTTATGTGGCAGTGCTGCAATCACTGATGGAAATGTGATAAAAAAAATCAAACCTGGTAGCGAAATCAAGGAGTGCCGTGACAGACACATTTCTTCAGTTACCAGTCAGACAAAAATGTCACTCGAGTATACGCCTATTACTGACATCCCAGTGAGGGTGCAGAAACTTCGGGACTCCTTCCATAGTCGCAAATTCGACGACATTCAAGTGAGACTCAACGCATTGAGAAACTTGTACTACGCCATTAAAGACAATGAAAATCTCCTTTGTGATGCACTTAAAAGAGACTTGAATAAATCCCACGAGGAGACTCAGTTGATGGAGACCAATGTTATTCTCGGTGACTTGCTCTATGTTATTGAGAATTTGGAAAATTGGATGAAAGATCGTACACCGGATGCTATTCCATTGATGTTCAAGTTCAGTAAGACAAAGATCGAATACATCCCGTTAGGTACTGTCTTGGTCATTGGTACTTTCAACTATCCATTAAACCTCTCTCTTCAGCCTTTGATTGGTGCGATTGCTGCTGGTAATACTGTTGTGTTGAAACCAAGTGAGCAAGCTCCACATGTTGCTACTGTGTTGACTGAGCTTCTGATGGAAAATTTGGACAATGAGCTAGTTCAATGTATCAATGGTGGAGTCGATGAGACATCAGCCCTTCTTGAAGAAAAATTTGATAAGGTGGGGCTACCGTTGGTAAGATCATTGCCACCAAATGCGCTGAACAATTAACCCCATGTATCCTTGAATTGGGAGGTAAGTCTCCAGCTTTTGTTACTCGGTTTTGCAGTAACCTGAGTTTGGCCGCTAAAAGAATCGTTGGTGCTAAATTCGTAAATGCAGGTCAGACATGCGTCGCTGTTGATTACTGTTATGTCGATGAAGCTATTTATGACGAGTTCTGTGAATATGTCATTGAGTGGGCAGAAAAGCTGTATGGAAACTCCACTGTTCAAAACTATTCGAAAATTGTTAATCAGAAGAATGTTAACCGTATATTGTCAATATTGGGCTCTTCCAAGGGAGAAGTCATATATTCTGGTGAGTACAATGCTGATGAACGTTTTATATACCCGACAATCTTGTCAAATATCACTTGGGATGATTCTACAATGAAAGATGAATTATTTGCACCGGTATTACCAATCATGAAATATTCCTCATTATCAACTGCTATTGAAGAAGTTATAAAGCACCACGATACTCCCCTGGCACTGTATGCCTTTTCAAACAAAAAAGATGAAGTCCACACAATCCAAAGACGTATCCGCTCAGGTGCCTTTGTTCAGAATGATGCGTTGATTCATGTTGGAATGGCACAATTACCATTTGGAGGAGTTGGTACTTCAGGATATGGGAATTATCATGGTTTTAACTCCTTCAAGGCCTTTTCTCATGAGCGCTCCATTTTGAGACAACCATGGTGGTCGGAGTTCTTGTTGGAAGCAAGATACAATCCAATCTCGGGAATGGACACCAAGTTAGGACAGTTTGCAATGCTGCCATGCTCATATTTTGGGAGAACTGGTAAAGTTGGAAATTTTAGGAAGCTATTCTTCCGATTGTTGATTGGAGTGTTTGCGATCTATGGCCTCTACCTGGGGCTAACAAGTGAAAGGGATCAGATCTACCCTTTTTAGCTCAATATTGAATTAATATGCTCCAACTGTGATTTCAATTTCTCCGTGCCTACCCATGTAGCCTTCTTATTAACCGCGATTGGGGACATTGTCACACCATTTGCGTCAATCTTTCCGATTCTATCATCAAGTACTTTGATCTCCTTCTTAAGACGGATGGTTGCCGCTTCCAAATCCTTGTAAAATCCATCAATGTCTTCCGCAAACTCCTTTCTGATTTTCTCTAGTTGCTCTTTGTTCGAGGCATTCCTCTTCAAGTTGGTGAGGTTTGCTAAGGCCGACGAAGAATGGTTGAGAAGTGATACGAGTTTCTTTTACAGTGTCAGTATGCCATCAAGAATAACCCAACTGAGGATGTACATACTGTGTCCACCACATGTAGTGACTCCAACCTCTCCTGGACATATTGGTCTTGTTCCTCCTTGCTCATTGTGTCAAGTATCAGTGTGTTATTCCTTGTTCATCACCTCAACTCCATACACAACAACAAACTTCGTAAAAGCACGCACGCTTCATAACCATATTGACTTGGGATATCTTCCGTTTTAGAGCTTTTGAGAACTTTGCTGATGTAATGTTGCTAGTCCTAATGTTTGGGTGTTTGGATTTCCCGCGAATATGTAAAAGTTGTCGCAGTCACAAACTCTTTGGTGAACCATGCTGAAAAATACTGAGGTTACATACATTGTTTACAGTAATTCTGGTACCTAACAAATTTTTCACATTCTCCGTCGTCTCGGAGGAGCTGTGCAGCGAAAAGTTCAAAACCATCACATACCACTACTACTACTAGCTCTAGGCATTCACCAACAACACTAAACAATGTCCGGTAAAGAAGTTTTGGTTTTGAGAGGTACCTTGGAGGGCCACAACGGTTGGGTTACTGCCCTTGCTACCAGCGATGCGCAGCCAGACCTTTTGTTGTCTGCTTCCCGTGATAAGACTTTGATCACCTGGAAGTTGACCCGTGATGACCAGCAATACGGTGTTCCACAAAAGTCCCTTAAGGGTCACTCCCACATCGTTCAAGATGCTGTCATCTCCCCAGATGGTCTTTTCGCCTTGTCCGCTTCTTGGGATAAGACTTTGAGATTGTGGAACTTGCAAACCGGTGAGACCTCCCAAAGATTTGTTGGTCACGATGGTGATGTTTTGTCCGTCTCTATTGCTAAGAACTCCAGACAAATTGTTTCTGCTTCCAGAGACAAGACTGTTAAGGTCTGGAACACCATTGGTAAGTGTATGTCCACCTTGAGAGGTCACTCTGACTGGGTTTCCTCCGTCAGATTCTCCCCAGGTGAGTCTCCAGTTGTTATCTCTGCTGGTTGGGATAAGTTGGTTAAGGTATGTTTTCTTGTTTATGTTTACTATACAGGCTCGTGGTTGATATGATGTTATACCATATTTGCTACTTCAGACGGGGCCCGCCAGCTTCGAATGAGACATTATCAATCACCAAGATCTCTGATCCAATGATCACGGGCTTGTTTCCCTGAACTTTAATTCAATGGGTTTACTAACAATTTACTTTCAGACTTGGGATTTGTCTAACTACTCCTTGACTGGTGATTACATCGGTCACACTGGTTACGTCTCAACCATCACCATCTCTCCAGATGGAACTTTGGTTGCTTCTGCCGGTAAGGACGGTTCTATCATCTTGTGGGACTTGAAGGAGCAAAAGACCCTTTACACCTTGGCTGCTGGTGATGAGGTTCACGCTTTGGCCTTCTCTCCAAACAGATACTGGTTGACCGCTGCTACTGCTTCCTCCATCAAGATCTTCAACTTGCAAGAGCGTGAAGTTGTTGATGAGCTCAAGCCAGAATTTACCACCTCTGGCAAGGCTAGAGACCCAGAAGCTATTTCCCTCGCTTGGTCCGCTGATGGTCAAAACTTGTTCGCAGGTTACACTGACTCTGTCATCCGTGTCTGGCAAGTTATGACCTCTGCTTAAATTTAGTTTGGGGTTTTAATGTACAAAAAAGAATAGGTAATTTTATTGGTTGTAGTGAGCTGTTTTGGGAATCTTAACCTTGGTTGAGATTTGATAATCTGATGAGTCGACAATCTATATGCTTGACCTCCCAACCATTCTTTGAACACTTCCAAAATAACTCATATTCCTACAGGATCAGGCATGCCTATAAAGTCTACATCAATTCAGTGCATTCATATGTGGATTTCAAATTCATGTAGTCCCATCGATCGGTTAGAGAACGATCCCTCTGATGGAAGAATGACTTGGCTCATAGAAGCACAACAAACACTAAGCCACTGTAAAACGGCAACGCCATATATTCATCTCACTTCCTCTGCCTTCCACCTAAGCAACGGTCAATATGCTGCGCGAATCTGTTACCTGCAACTTTTCTACCACAGTTTCGACACTCAAACAGATGTGAACTATCGGATACTTTCTCACTACCAAATATGTCTCTTCCAGGTTGATCCACATATTCTTGTCTTATTAATATTTCTGTCATTGGCGTGCCTGTCCTAGACTCTTGCTTTATTATTGGATTACTGGCCGGAGCCGGTTGTACTGGACCATACTGTATCCTTGTCTGATGCTCTTGAAGAAGTGATTCTACAATAATCTTGTGGGTAATGCTTGATAATAGGGATTGGTATATCGATATTGATGCCTCAGAGAGTGTGAGTGTCATTGGGAAATGTCAATCTTTCTTTTCCGTCCAGATCAATGTAAGTTTCAAAAGATATGAAGCAATGAGATTAAGAAGTCTCTGTTAACTGAATGAAATTCCGAAACGGAACTTGCAAAATAAATTTCCTCTAGCGAAATTCGATCCCGTAAATTTCTCATATATTTACCCGCAAAATTGGCAGAACTGAAGCCGAAAAATTTAAGTATTCTCGAGACTGTTAAATCCATTGTAATATAGTCCTAAATTCCATCTGTCTGGTTCTTACAATACTTCTGTTCTTGGTACATTTAAGTTTATAGCAAATCTTCTAAATTCATAAACTGAAGGATACAGGAGGAAACAATGAGTTACAGAGGCCGTGGACGTGGACGCGGTGGTCATAACACAGGTCAACAATTGAATCAGATGGCCAATGACCAAATGAGCCGTAACGCTATCACAGTAGAGATCAAAGGATGGCAAGGTGGATCTAGAGATGATGCCATTTCTTTCATCTCCAGAAAGACAAGGATTGCTGTGATGAATTCTGTTGTTGAAGGCGATACGATCGTTGGACAAGTGAAAACTCAGTCCGAGGCTGATCAGTTGAGCTCGTGGTCTGGCGTCAGGTTTGCAGGTAACGCGCTCAAATTTGCTACCAGATCGCCTACCACATCAAACACGATTGAAATGCTTAAGGGTTTCCTTGAAAGAAGGTATAATCCACAGCTGAAGTTACTGGACCTTGGCAGCATTGCAAGCGATGAACAGTTGAGATCCACAGGTGCATTTTCATCAATAACGACACAATCTAAGATGTTCCCAGCGCTGATGAAGCTTGCATCTCAATCTAACTATGATGTCCAGAGTGTCAACCTTAGCGATAATGGATTGGAGGACCTTATGGGAGTGAGCACATTAGCTCAAACGTATCCAAATCTCTTGAATCTCTCATTGTCAAACAATAAAATTGCAAGATTGAAATCATTAGAGACATGGAAAAACAAATTTAAGCACTTGAGAGAACTGTTAATGAGCAATAACCCGATCACCTCGGATCCGAGCTATAAAGATGAAATCTCTAAGACATTTCCAAAATTGGTCGTACTAGATGGTATTGTGATCCGTGATGAGCAGAAACTCAAGACAATATATGAATTACCTATCTTGAAGAGACAATTTTTCTTTGAAGACTTTGAAATTCAACAACTATCGACACAATTCATTTCCAATTACTTGAACTTTTGGGACAACGATCGTAATCAATTAATGTCATTATATACTCAAGATTCTCAATTCTCCCTTTCCGCTGATTCTTCTGTCCCCAATGATGCTTCTGCCGCTGATATCTCATTTGGGATATATATTCCATTGTCACGAAACATCTCTCGTGTGTCATCAGTGAGGTCAAGAAATGAGAGACTAGGGAAAGGTCCTGAGCAGATTCACAAATTATTTCAGCAAATCCCATTTACAAAGCACAAGCTTGATACAAACCCAGAGCTATATAGTATGGAGGCATGGAGATATGCACAAGTGAACGGATTCATCATTTCGATACATGGTGAGTTTAATGAGGTTAAAGAACCGGTGATAACAGAGAAGAAGAGCAATTATAGAAGAAACGCTAATACTATCAAGTTGACGCCAAAATCGTTTGATCGACTCTTTGTCATCGTTCCGAGTGGCAATGGAATGGTTATAGCTTCTGACTCGCTGATCATTCGTCCAATCGCTAACAATAAGGCCTGGTGTGAAGAAGTTACCGTTCCAGTACAGCAAGCACAGCAAGCACAGACAAACGTTGGACAACAGCAACAACAGGTGCCAGCTGTACAAGTCCAATTGCCACCGAATTTGAATGATGAACAGAAACTAATAACTCAGAAGATCATGATGGAGACTAAATTGAATCTGCAATTCTCATTATTACTCTGCGAACAGTCGAATTGGAACTATGAAGTCGCTATCAACGGGTTCAAAGAATCGCATGCAAATAGTCAAATTCCACCAGAGGCATTCCAATAGATTAACGTAATATCAAAAATTATAGCATCTATAGTGTGCGTTTTTATTATCTTGTTAAATATGAAAAGATGTCTGATTCGCTAACTTTTTTCTTCTATTTAACGTAAGCCCTACGAGCATTTTTGAACGACGGGATGGGGTGGAGGTTATGAAGCTTTTGGCGGTGTTGAACCATACCGGTTTCGATGTTTCGATGTTTCTACAGTGCGGCGGTACTTTCTGACTGATCAGATAGGTTGAGTTCAATGTGAGAACTATTTATTCAACAACATCCTCTTTCTTGTGCGGGAAAACCAGGAAAACATTCGACCATGCGCGATAGATGTTATCCTGGGTAGACTGCTTGGTAATTGGTTAATCATCAACCTCTAATGACTGCTCCAATCTGTAGTCCAGTCATCTCTTTCTCTGATACACACTGAGATTTGGTATAACATCCTCACTGCTAAGCTGTCCTTGACTTAGTCTCATATAATTGACTACTCCGTTATCCACTATGGCCAATATGATCCAATTCTGGCCATCTTTTATCTTTCCCTGGCATAATCGATCCTTGTACTCGACTCTTTGAAAAAGATCATTCAGTTGCGATGCCGTGGGGAACTTCTGAGAGACATCCATCACTATAATTTGAAAATCTGGCAATAGGGATGACTTTTTGGAGAAATTAGGATCAGGCTTATAAATATCGAACGTAATGTCCATTGACTGTACCGGTATCTTTCGTTTTGGTGCTAGGTTTAGTTGGATAGATTTGAATATCATCCTGGGAGATGTGAATTTAGACTGGAGCCATGATGGAGTGAATGGTCTGAATGTCATGATTGATATCTGTCTAATCATATATCCAACTAGACTACTTAGCCAATGAAATGGATGAA
The DNA here is from genome assembly GCA_017948575.1 of Williopsis subsufficiens. NCBI lineage: Eukaryota > Fungi > Ascomycota > Saccharomycetes > Phaffomycetales > Wickerhamomycetaceae > Williopsis > Williopsis subsufficiens. Next base: position 111,407 of record JACVEX010000070.1, read on the forward strand.
ATGATCTTATTATCTCTCTCTCTCGTTCCTTATACCTTTGAACAATGTATCCACATCTCTTCAAATTAGCATAGACCTGATATCTATTAACATCAGTCATACAAATGCCATAGACGCTCTGCAAGTCCATATGAACTTCTTTCCCATCTTGGAGCCATATAGGGTCCACTGTACCTCTTTCCACGAGGTATATCACTTCCTCCTCATTCAAGTAACACCAAGAACCTTTCACTATACCAATGGTCTGCATGAAATTACCCTTAAGCTCGGATCTCCAGTAATCACCATTGTAGTATATCTTCACTCTGTGTTTGACAGTCAAGGACCTGGTGACGCTTAAGGAGCTGTACATATGCATCAGTGATTGCTTCAACAGGTCATTCTGTAGCTGTGTGTCATCTGGTTCAAAGTCTTTCTGTCCTCTCTTCAGGTTTGAGTGTAGTTGTTCCCAAGGCTGTACCTCATCCTCATAATCTTCCTCCATCAGCACTCGTCACTTTACTTGTTCTTCAATTGCACCCTCCCTAAACCCAGTGCACTAGAGCGTTACTACCTCATCCCAGCTGTATGAAAAGCCACTTTGCGGTTGCTGGTGCTTTCCTTCGCTTAGCTGATTTCTTTGTAAGTGCTCAGGACAAAATGTGGTAATGCTTACGTAAGGAAAAATATTATAGAATGAACACGACCACACTGGACACTTTTCGCATGCTGGCCACTTTATAAGAAAAAAGTTCTGAAAGAAGTGCGTCGGAAGGACTCCCAGGACTACAAGTACTGTCACAATGGACTCACGCTACTCGTATGACGAGAACTCGGAGACCTGGCCGGTGTTTCTCTTGGCGGTGGCCACAGTTACGGTGGTCCCAATAACACTGAGCACCTTGTACAATACATTCTCAGAGACAGGTCACGAAGCCACCAATGCCATCAAGCAGCGCACTGTCAGCCCACAAGTGAAGATTTATAGATCTAGGTCCAAAAAAAAGTCCTTCTTCACCAAGAAGAACATCTTTTTGGCCGTTGGGTGGGCCATCATTGCAGCTTTGATATATTTGATCTCCCATACTGAAATTTCATCCACGGCAGTGATATTCGATCCTTATGAGCTTCTCGGTGTTGATTTCGGAGCAAGTGACAAAGTGGTCAAGTCCACCTATAGAAAGCTCTCTATCAAGTTCCACCCGGATAAATTGAGAGGCGCTTCAGAAGAAGAAGTGAAGGAGATGGAGGATAAATTTGTTCTCATTACAAAGGCTTATAAGGCCTTGACTGATGAAGTTACAAAGGAGAACTATGAGAAGTATGGCCATCCGGATGGTCCTCAATCCACTTCCCATGGTATTGCCTTACCAAAGTTTCTCGTGGAGGGTAAATCTTCTCCGTTGTTGTTGGCCTTTTATATTGTGCTCATTGGTGGTGTTTTGCCATATTTCGTTGGATCATGGTGGAATCAAGTTAAAAAAGTGACAAAGAAAGGCATCTATGCCAATACAGCTGAGATGTTCATTAACAAGTTGATGAATCAATCCCCTGCAAAGCACGTTGACATGGGCACTATCATGACATGGTTATCTCAGGCTTCTGAATATGAAGACTTGTTGCCAAAAAAGACTCCACAGGAGATTGCTACTCTCTATGAAAAGTATTTGAGAAGAGAAGCTGACAACGATGCTTTGACTGCTGTTTCTATCGTCCCTACGTTGATCAATGGTTTGGTTGATATTACTGCCAACTTCAGAAACACAGATGTCACACTGATTGCTACAGATACATTGAAGAATTTTATCCAGGCATTGCCATCAAACCCAAAGAATGAGTTGCTCCAATTGCCACATGTTGATCCAGAGGCTGTTGCTAAAACCACAGTCACTAAATTGGGCAAGTTGACTACTCTTCCGCTTGATAAGATCAAAGAGGCTCTTGGTATCAAAGATGATGCTCAGCTAAACGAGGCTTTGGATGTTGCTACACATATTCCACGTTTGGAGCTTGTCTCGGCGAAGTGTGAGGTCCCAGGTGAATCCGTTGTCACTCCAGAGTCTACTGCCTTTTTTACCATCAAAGTTGCTGTCAAATCGGCGAAACATCATGCAAAAACAACAATATCCGAGGAAGCATTAAAAGACCCACAGGATATGGAAGCATTGAGAACTCCTCTGAAAGTTGTGGAGGATCAACCAAGACTACCAAAAAGCTATGCACCATGGTTCCCATTGGAGAAGCAATCTGGTTATATTGGTTATGTTATTCTGCAAAGAGACGGAAAGATCTGTGATCAGCCTGTTGTTTTCAATAACTTGGACCTATCGAACTTGGAGTTATCAGAATCCGAATATAAAGATGGAAAGAATGTCAGAGTAGGCACTTTCAAGTTTCAATTGGGTCAGCCTACACCAAAGGAAATGGGGAAGTATCATTTCAGAGTTGTTATAAAGTCCTTGGATTATTTTACTACGGATTTGGACACAACAGTGGTAATGAATGTAGAAGAGCCACCAAAGTTGGAGGAAGTTGATCAATATGGTATTCCTAAACCAAGAGAGGATTCACTAGCTGGTGCGATGGCTACCCTAAGGGGTGAAGAAGTTGAGAAGGCTGATGAACAAACTGACGATGATGAGAGTGATCTTGAAGAGGAAGAAGAGGACTTCACAGATATCAACACTGATACAGAAGATGAGGCTGAATAAAAAAGATAAATGTACACTACTATAACTTTGCGAGGAATCGTGTTTGCAGAAGGGGGATGTATGGGAACTTGAGTAAAACAGCAAGATAAGATACAGGCCCAACGTCCATAGAAAATATCATTAGTAGAATAAGCGACAGAATTGAATGAATGATTCAATTGTTTACCTAAGAGTCTCTATAAGACCATGTCGGAGGTGTCGATGTCTTAGAAAGAATAGAGCACCTCAGATCGATTGGAACCTTCTTTCGATTAATCGCTATGTGAAAAGAACAGGCGACACTGACTCAGTCATGACCATGGTGAACAGCTCTCCGTCAGACTGACGTACTTCGATATTGAAAGCTTTGAAAGAACAAGCTTGAAGGACGCTTCATGACTCGTCTCAAAATTGAGAGCAAAAGGATGGAGATAGAGGACTTTCAGAAAGCAGAAATTGAGATTGTTGACGTCTCTTGAGAAGAAAGAGGTCACAATGCATCAATAGGATCATCAGTATGTCACCTATTGATAATCTATAATTGACTGCCAAATGAGGTCTACTCAAGTGCAAACCCTTGCCTCGCATGGTGGAATCAAATATTCCAACCCGCGCTGTGATACAAATCTCACTCACTTATCTTCAGTTTGATGCCTAGTTCATATTTGGAATGTTCTATCCAAGAATCTGAAATTCTTAATATTTCGTACCTCAGAGCCTATCGAACAAAACATTTTTTGAAAGTGACTTTCCACCATCGCAGCATAACCATTTAAGCTGTGTTTTCAACACTGACGCGTTCACTTCTGATCCACCACAGGAAGAATATAGAAGGAAGAGCACAGCGGAAAGCACGAACATTACAATAACACGACCACAATGTCACTCCCATTACCGCGTCGTCAATTGCCTACGACGCGTGCACCATCTCAATTGAAAAAGGAACTACTCGAAGAACAGAAACAGGAGATAAGAGAAGCCTTTAACCTCTTTGATATGAATAACGATGGATATTTGGATTACCATGAATTGAAAGTCGCCATAAGGGCACTTGGATTCGAAATGAATAAACAAGAAGTCCTGGAATTGATTAGAGAGTATGATCGCGATGAAAGAGGGCAAATGCACTATGAGGATTTCTTTGCAATAAGTGAGTATATTCTTCTTCACCGTCCTTAGATCCATCATCCCGTTACTAACAGAATATCCAGTGGGTGAGAAGGTGCTCTCTCGTGACCCTCTTGACGAAATCCGTAGAGCCTTCAGACTCTTCGATGATGATAATACGGGTAAGATCAGTTTGAGAAATCTTCGGAGAGTTGCTAAAGAATTGGGAGAAAATTTAACAGATGAAGAATTGAGAGCTATGATTGATGAATTTGATTTGGATAACGATGGTGAGATCAACGAAGAGGAATTCATCGCTATTTGTACCGATAATTAAAGACTGTTCTCTGTATTCTAATGTTTATGTTATTGCTTTGTTTATTAAATGGGCTATCCAAAAAAAGTATCAATTAAACAGTAATCTCTCTGTGATTCTTCGTAGCTTGGAGGAATATCAAGAGCTGCATTCAGTGGTGCGCTCTGCGGTGGAATACCGTTTGACTTGCCAAGTACGCACATTGTCGAACATTTTGCGGTGCTTTCTGATGATGAGCTAGTAGTATTGTGTTCGGATTCTTCGGTACGACTTTCCCCATGATTTCTTCTGCCTCTTTTGTACAGAACAATCAGGCAGACTATCAACAAGATCCAGGAGACTAGTTGGCACGCAATGCTTATCCATATGAATGAATAAAAATTATCTCCAATCTTAGCCTTAAAGCCATATTCCGTATCTTGATTGAAAGCTTTGACAACCTGACTGATCATAAAATGGCCTGTTGCACCACCAGCTGCTAATGATAACCAGCATGCTAAACCCCAGACACTGTTTAAACCCCATAGAAAAAGGAATAATATCTCCAGAATGCCTGTCTTACCAATTATAGCGTATGAAAGGGAAAACCAGCAGATTGAAATCCAAAGAGACAGACCGACACCGGTTGTCAAACCACCATATTGATCTAGTATTGCACGACGCATCTTATTGTATGATGGAAGAGTGTCTGGTAACTGCACAGAGCTATCAATGAAGTAAGATCTAGAAATCATTGTGGCGTTTACTTCACGTCTTAGCACAACCTTTGGGTTGAAGTAATACGCCATAGTCATCCTGGTACAATTGTGTGTGATAAATTCTGACTGATTATTATACTGGCCTCCACAATAGCCAAATAAACCAAACCGATAAAGCGGTGATAATCCACTTAATTCAAATTGATACCTTAGCAATGTAGATTCAGGGTTCGAATAACCTGTGTATGGCGGGAACACCATTTTTAAGTTGATATTGGAGACATCCAGTTCCAAATAATAGCTCCTTGTGGAGTGTGCTTGTGTGGTGAAGCATGTGTAGCATGCTAGTATGCAACCTACTATGGCAGCTGTGAAAGCAGTGGTTATGGTACCTCCTGTTAGGACTCTGCTGATTAATGGCCTCGTCATATTTTGAATGTTCACTAATGTGGTAGGAAAAACAGGGGAATTCCTACAGGTTAAATAATTGATAGGGATATACACTGGTGACCATCAATGAACCACAAGGGGTCTTCACGGTTTAGTTCATAGTATAATCTCGTCCACTGATAGCTCCAAATGCATCATGACATCAAAACATCTGTGTGCAAGGCCGTATCGTAATGTCGCTCATGGGCCGTAATTGCTCTCACTTTTGCCAAAGACTGCCAATCTCCATCATGAAGACGCAGGAACAGAGGCCGTCCATAACCGTGGGCCTGCGGGCCAGAGGACTCCCCCCGCCCTGTGCACGGAGTTTTCGGTGTTCCTTATGAGGTTTTCTCGGGGATAGCAGGTATCGCGAAACTTTCCTGTTCCAGATTTTCTTTGGGGCATCTCATCGCATGAAAAAATTACTACCTGCCAAAAATCTCTTGGAACAAGCAAGAAAGGCAGAGAACAAGGCGCAATGGAACGTATTCTTGGTGGACTATACATCTCTTCATATCCTCATCTGCTCACAAACAGAGGAGAGTGTGAGGAGAACAACATCACGCATCTTGTCTCGGTGTTCAAAGGGACCTTCCCACCGTCATTCAACAAGTACACTCTTCATTCGATTCCTGTTGATGATTTGGAAAGCACAAACATAATCGAATGGTTCGATGACGCTAACAATTTTATCAATAGAGCACTATTTCCAGGTCAGACTGAGATCCAGCGTGGTGTCAAGAGTAAACATGAGAACAACTTGGTAGTCTTTTGTCAAGCTGGCGAAAGTCGGTCAGTAGTTGTATTGGCAAGTTATTTGATGAAGAAGTACAACTTGACCCCAGAGCAAGCACTTCATGCAATCCAAAGAAAGAGGCCAAATATCAACCCAAACGATAGCTTTAAAGAACAACTAGAGCTATACTACGCTATGGATTGTGTTTGTGATAAATCAAACCCAATGTTTAGACAATGGCTATTACAACACTCTACAAAGACGGATCCGAGTGGAAGGGAGTTGATGGCAGATGATTCCATGTTCAGAGACGATTCTGAAATTGTGGATCAGACTGATAAAGACTTGACCCAGCTAAGATGCAAACGTTGCAGACAAGCTTTAGCGCTAAGTTCCTCATTTGTTGATCATGTTCCACCAGGTGAAGAATCCAAGCAGAGCAGATTTGTTCGGAAAGTACCCAACTCTAAGCGTGTTATCAGTGTTCAAAGTGCTTCAAACTCATGCTCTCATTTCTTTGTTGAACCTCTAAATTGGATGAAGTCAGAATTGCAAGGTAAGCAAGAATTAGAGGGTAAATTCCAATGTCCAAAGTGTGAAACTAAAATCGGTGGATATAACTGGAAAGGATCTCGCTGTTCCTGTGGTAAATGGATGGTTCCAGCAATCCACTTGCAAAGAGCAAAAGTCGATGAGATCAAACTTAATCGTCGATAGTCATATCCAGGTCAGACCCATTAATTGAAACATTACCCGCATCAATAGAAGATTCCGAAGGAAATGTAGGTATATGTGTAGATCCTGAATGAAATATTCCCAGGTTGAATTGCGTTTCTTCAGGTCTTGTAGGTGTCATAAAGTCGGTTCCTGCTGGTTCATGTTCCTCTTCTCCCTCATTTGCCTCGTACTGTTCTGAAACCATGAAAGCACGATCGTATTGTCTATCAAATGTGTTTCCTTCATCATCATCGTCGTCATACCCATGATCATAGTCTGCCTCGCCTGCCTCAGGGATTTCCTCATCTTGGTCAGTCTCCATCATCTGAGCCTCTGATTGTACCGATGGATGTGCCTGTTGTTGTTGCGCAGGAGTAGCAGGTACTGGTTCCATTGGTTCTTGGATCCGTTGCTGTAAATGAACCCGTTCCTGCTCAGCTTCTCCAAGTAAGTTCTCTGCAGTTGGAGCGTCATGTTGCATCTGTTCCTCCATTTGTTTTCTCAACTCATCTTCATCTTGCATCATTTGCATAGTTTTACCTACACCTAATGGCGTTAAGTACTCATAACCCAAGGTTCTTATTGCCTTAAGTTGCCTAAGCCTTTGTTCGATGCCCTGTTGAATCTCATCAGGGCCATCAATACAAGCGCCAGGCCTGATCGATGAGTAGGATGATAACGGTGGAGCCGCCATTGAAAATTCTTCCTCTGAGGAAGGCGGGTTATCATCAAGCCAAAGCCTATGGAGCTCTCGTGGCATCAAATTGGGAAGGTACATCTTTTCGTTCGGAACTTCTCTGTTTCGTATGCGTTTATGCTGTTTCTGTTTGTTTTCTAATCTAATTTGCGCTACTAATTTTCTCTCCGAACTTTCAGTGCTGAATATTGAAACGTCGACCAGAGATCACGACGAGAAAACCTCGCATGGCCACTGAAGGACCCCAAGAAATGCGTCGCACTTATACTGTGAGTTATTCTTTCCTTTTTAGGTAATTTTTGCCTTCTCCCTTCCTTCTCCATAACATGCACGAAAGGACTGCTTCATCATATTACCCATTAGACCATTTATGACTAACCCCAACAAGGATGCTATCAACGCTCTTAACTCGTTGCAGTCAAACTTTGCCACGATTGAAGCTACCCGTAAGCTTGGAGTGCGTAAGAATGCTCTTGCTATTCCAGAAATGCGTGAGTGGTCTCGCCGTATAGGTTATCCTGACGTGTCTGCATTTAACAGAATGAATGTCATCCATGTCACGGGTACAAAGGGCAAAGGCTCCACGTGTGCCTTCACCCAATCTATCTTACACCAATACCAACCACAGATTAAAAAAATTGGTCTCTATACTTCTCCCCACTTGAAGAGCGTTAGAGAAAGAATAAGGATCAATGGTGAGCCAATTGCCGAGGATAAGTTCACAAAATACTTCTTTGAAGTCTGGGATCGTCTGGACTCTACTAAATCTGATATCAAGACATTCCCACACATGGATGATGGTATGAAGCCAATGTATTTCAAGTATTTGACCCTTCTGTCTTTCCATGTATTCATGGAGGAAGGTGTTGATACTGCAATCTATGAAGTTGGTGTTGGTGGTGAATATGACTCTACAAATATCTTTGAAAAACCAACTGCAACCGGTGTCAGCGTTCTTGGCATCGATCATACATTTATGCTTGGTGATACTATTGAAGAGATTGCTTGGAACAAAGGTGGTATCTATAAAAAAGGTACAAAGGCCTTCTCTGTGCCGCAGGTGGAGTCTGGTTTGAAAGTCTTAAAAGAGAGAGCTACCGAAAAGGGTGAAGAGCTTCAAATTGTTGATAGTAAGATTGTTGAAGGCCTTGAGTTAGGAATCCCTGGTGTCTTCCAAAAGGGCAATGCTGCTTTGGCTGTGGCACTGGCCACTGAGCATCTGAACAAGTTGAACATCCCAGTGGATTCAGAAAGGATTAAAAAAGGCCTCAAAGAAGCTTTCTGGCCGGGTAGATGCCAAACAATCAAAGATGGTGAGATCACATGGTTTATCGATGGTGCCCATACCAAAGAGAGTATTGACGCCTCTTCTCAGTGGTTCAAATCTATGACTCACCCAAACAAGAAGAAGGTCCTTCTCTTCAACCAGCAAACTAGAGATGCTACTGAATTGGTGACAAGACTTTACAATGAGACCGGTGTTAAGTTCGACGATGTTATCTTCACTACCAATGTTACTTGGTCATCCGGTAATTACTCCGCTGATTTGGTCTCCATGAACACCTCGAAGGAAGCCGTGGACAAACTGGAAGTGCAGAAGCAACTTGCTGAACAATGGGAGAAATTAGATTCAAGATCTAAGAGACACGTTGTGCATGACATTGAAACCAGTGTACAGATCATCAGAGACTTGAACCAAGAAGTTGATGTCTTTGTGTGTGGTTCTTTGCACCTTATTGGTGGATTTCTTGTTGTTCTTGATGGTAAAGATTCATGAACCTCAATATTTTTCTATTGCTCCTCAATTTTTCTCTTGCCGTTGACTAGTAATAGATTTTGATGCATTTTTCTTATCCGCGTAATTACCCAATCCGGAAGATCCCTAGATTCACTGACACATTTCTCTGCCATTCAAATTATTTTGCCATCCCATGGTTGATTTCCCTCTTCTTTTGAAAAGAAAGAAAAGGAGAAACAAGAACAGAAATCATACGTGTTAACCAGCTCGATGTCACAGCCTATTGTACTCGAGAATGTAAGTGCAAGCATGCCGCCGTGATCAAGTCGTTCTACTGACAGCACACAATCATAGACATCAAGGAGAGACGCGCTCGTTGAGATCGAAAAGCGGTATCAGCGTGCATGGGCATCTGATCTGGTCTTTGAAGCTAACGCGCCTCCTGTAACTGCTGAAGACAATGAAATCGACATGGAAAAGACTCGCCGCCGTGTGCCAAAGTTCATGGCTTCAATGGCATACCCCTATATGAATGGTGTTCTTCATGCAGGGCATGCGTTCACCCTTTCTAAAGTGGAGTTTGCTGTTGGTTTTGAGAAGATGAGAGGCAAGAGGACGTTATTCCCACTTGGCTTCCATTGTACAGGTATGCCAATTAGGGCATGTGCTGATAAGCTTGCCCGTGAAGCTGAGATGTTTGGCATCGAATACACCAATGTCCCAAAGTTTGACGAAGATTATATTGCTGACCTCGAGATCGGAAATGAAGACCTGCGCAGCGAAGATGGTTCTAGTCGTTTTAAGGGCAAGAAGACCAAAGTCGCTGCTAAACAAGGAGGTGCTAAGTATCAATTTGAGATCATGCTACAACTGGGTATCCCAAGAAAAGATATCTTCAAATTCTCAGACCCAAAACACTGGCTTGAGTATTTTCCGCCTTTGTGCCAACAGGACTGTATGAAGTTTGGAGCTCGAATTGATTGGCGTCGCTCCATGATCACCACAGATATGAATCCATACTATGACAAATTTGTGAGATGGAACATCCAAAGATTGAAAGATTTGGGAAGAATCAAATTTGGCGAGAGATACACCATCTACTCTGAGAAAGACGGTCAACCATGTATGGATCATGATAGACAATCGGGTGAAGGCGTTACCCCACAGGAATACACCACTGTCAAAATGGAAGTGATTCAATTTGCAAATGAACCTATCAAAAATAAACTCAAGCCTCATATGAAGTGCTATTTCCTCGCAGCCACCTTACGCCCTGAGACTCTCTATGGCCAGACCTGTTGCTTTGTATCTCCAGAGCTTGACTATGGAATCTTTGATAATGGAGACTCGTACTATATTGCAACAGAAAGGGCATATAAAAACATGACATTCCAGAAATTGACTCCAGATCGTGGTGTCTTAAAGATTGTGGCTTTTGTGAACGGATTTGATTTCATTGGATCTCGTGTAAAAGCACCTTTAGCTCAATATCAAGAGCTTCATGTTTTGCCAATGCGTTCGCTTATCGGGGGGAGGGGAACCGGGATTGTCACTTGTGTTCCTTCAGACTCTCCGGATGACTTCATCACTTGCGAGGAGTTAAAGAAAAAGCCTGAACACTATGGTATCAATCCTGACTGGATTCTTGATCCAGTTCCTGTGATCAGCTGTAAATATGGTGATCAGTGCGCTCGTTCGTTGTGTGAGGAGTTAAAAATAAAATCTTCCAAGGAAATACACAAACTTTCATATGCTAAGGAAGCAGCATACAGAGAGGGTTTCTACAATGGTGTTATGCTCTTAGGGCCCTACAAAGGAGAGAAAGTTGAACTTGCGAAGTTTAAGATAAAAGAAGATTTGATTGGATCAAAAACTGCTTTCACCTATTCTGAGCCGGAGTCTCCAGTAATTTCGAGATCTGGAGACACTTGTGTTGTTTCGCTTGAGGATCAATGGTATGTCGACTATGGTGAGCCTGAGTGGAAATCTCAAGCACTCGAAGCGCTCAATTCTATGGTTCAGATGACCCAGTCCACATTCCATGCGTTTGAGAATGTTCTTGAATGGTTGAAGAATTGGGCTGTGTGTCGTACATATGGGTTGGGAACAAGGTTGCCCTGGGATGAAAAATATTTAGTTGAGTCACTTTCAGATTCTACCATCTATCAAGCATTCTATACAATCTGTCATTTGCTTCATAAAGATTTCTATGGAGCAGAAATGGGTGAATTGGGTATTAAGTCTGAGCAGATGACACCTGAAGTATTTGACTATATCTTTTTGCATAGAGACGGTATCGTCACCGATATTCCTGATGTGAAGTTGGAACGCATGAGGCGTGAATTTGAGTACTTTTATCCCTTGGATATGTCGATATCTGGTAAAGATTTGATTCCAAATCATTTGACGTTCTTTATCTACACCCATACTGCAATATTTCCAAAGAAGTTCTGGCCGAAAGGTATCCGTGCAAATGGACATTTACTATTGAATAACAACAAAATGTCTAAATCCACAGGAAATTTTATGACATTACATGATATTGTATCGAAGTTTGGTGCCGACGCCTCTCGTATAGCATTGGCTGATGCCGGTGACACGGTTGATGATGCCAACTTCGAGGAGTCTACAGCGAATTCGGCAGTTTTGAGGCTACATACTTTGAAAGAATGGTGTGAAGAGGTTATCAACGGGCACATTCCTTTGAGATATAGGGGGCCTTTCATTAATGAAGGGAACATCTACAATACAGGTCCCTATGCCTGTGAAACAAGCTATGACTATCTCGATAAAGGGTACTACCTAATGGATCGGTGCTTTGAAAATGAGATGAAAGTTCTTGTACAAGAAACGTACAAGCACTACTCTCAGTCAAATTACAAAATGGCATTAAAAGCTGGGTTCTTTGATTTTCAGGCTTTAAGAGATTTCTACAGAGATACAGTAGGAGTGATGCATAAAGATTTGGTGATGGAATATATCAGATATCAAGCGCTCTTGCTTACTCCGATTGCGCCCCATTTCAGTGAGTACCTCTGGAGAGAGATCTTGCAAAATAAGGGCACTATCCAAACACAAATATTTCCATTGACCATGGAGATTGACAGTGGAGGTAATAGAGCTCTAGATCCAATCCTTTCAATCAGATTTGAGTATGTTCGATCGTTGATTCGTCAAGTCCGCGAGGTTGAGATCTCTATGATGAAGAAGAAGAAAGGAGTCGCTCAATTGGACACAACAAGATCTGCGAGACTTGGTATCTTCATTGCTAGAGACTTCCCAGACTGGCAGGTTAAGTATATGAGGTTGGGGAAGCTCTTGTTTGATAGGGGCTCCTTGAAAGATATTGACAGCCTAAAGGTGATTCTTTCACAGGACTTGCAGAGGGCTATGCCATTCATGATGCATTTAATTCAAAGATTGGAACACGAGCCACCAGAAGTGGTGTTTAACGCGGAGTTCCAATATGATGAGGCACGAATGATTCATCAGTTGAACGGTAAGCTTATGCAAAGTACTCAATTTGTCAAGGTTATTGAGACAGAGATCATATATTTTAGTCATACAGACACCGAGCTGAAAGGGAGAGATGCTAGAATTATCCCGGTAACCAAAGCCCTCTTGAAGGGAGTTCCTGGTCAACCTGTTGTTACTTTGTCCAACCTTACATAGCTAATTATGTGAATAGTCTTGAAAGATCTTGTAAATCATCTTGGTGTTTCTCATAGCTTTTGGGTCAATTTTGCGAACTTTGAGGTTGATTCATTAGAGTAACGGTCTGGCTGGGTCACTTATCAATTCTAATAGGACATGTTCTTAGCATAATTCTTTCTTTGAGCTTGAAAAGATCAGAAGTGAGATTTTGTGATTGGAATAACACTGCACTAAAAGCCAAAGTGTATCCAGGAGTATATAGTGAAACTGGCATTTTATGGATGGCTCCTCGTTCATAGATGCTTTAGTCAACTTCATAGCCTCTCTTTCTTAGCTCTTTCGTGGTCCACATCCAGTTATAGCTAATGTTCTCCATTCTGTTCACCACCCTTCCAGGGGTAGTGAGCATACCCCCAGTACTGTAATAACTACCACTCGGGCCTGGGGAGTCGGCCAAAGCGCAGAATAACGTAGCGTAAGAGCCTTCTTCATTCGAACAGCCAAAAAGATAACCAAACACTTGGAAAAAAAGCCAGAATATAATACCAATGAATGGGATTCTTGTCCAGTATGAGAAGAAGTTTGTACTCATCACAAACCCAGGATGCACTGAGAAACATTGCAAGTTTTGCTTTAGTGATAACAGCTTCATATACTGCATCCCTGATGACTTCGCCATTGCATATCTGAACCAGGTAAAAAGTATGTTTGGCTTGTGATTGAACGTCCACTTTCTATCGAATTCAAATAGCTCTAGATAGTGAGCAATTGAACTCACAAAAATGACTCTTGATTGGTCGTTCAGTATTGGTAAAAGACCCTGCGTCAAAAGAAAATGTGATATATAATTCGTTTGAAACTGGACTTCGAAGCCGTCATTTGAGATGGCATGGGGAACTGCACCGATCCCGGCGTTCAATATGAGCAAGTCCAAGTGTTTCTCCAACTGCTTCATCTTCAGTGTGGCATTCTGAACGCTTTTCAAGTTCAGGAGGTCCACTTTGATCAATTTCAGCTCCCCAAGCCAGCGGGTCTGTTCCTCCCCGGGTTTTACATCCTCCAATGACAATATGTGACGCTTTTGTGCTTCTTCTTTAATTTCTTTGATGGCTCTCTTTATTTTGTTGGCGTTGCGGCCAGCAATATACACGGTATAGCCGTGGAGATATAAATGAAGCACTGTGAAGAACCCGATACCGGAATTTCCACCGGTGAGGAGAGCAACTTTACTACTTATCTGTGGGTTGTTATATGGTAATGCTTCTGGTCTGAACATTCTGGTTTTCTCTTTTTGTACTGAAATGTCCGTCTTTAGTTACACTGCATTTTGACATTTTTCTCTCTCCAAGAAAAATTTCAACTCATCGCTCTTTACGAGAGAAGAAACCCAAAAATGACTGAAGAGGCTCCAACGAGGATAGGGAGAGATGACCCATTTGTGTTTGGACAGCGTCATCTGACAAATGAGAATGATGTCTGGGCGCACAACGCGTGGGATAACGTTGAGTGGGGTGAGGAGCAGGTGTTAGAAGCTCAAGAGAAGATCCAGAAACAGTATGACCATCCAGTGGATGACTTTGATAAGAACAAGTATAACTCCAACCCGGCCAAGTACTGGGATCTATTTTACAGAAATAATAGAGAGAACTTTTTCAAGGACCGTAAGTGGCTACAGATTGAGTTTCCACAGCTATACGATGCTATCAAGCAAGATGCTGGTCAGAAGACTATCTTGGAAATTGGATGTGGTGCTGGTAACACCATGTTCCCACTTCTTAGAGAAAACAAGAACCCCTTGTTGAAGATCATAGGTGCAGATTATTCCTCTAAAGCTGTTGAACTTGTTCGTGAATCTGAAGATTTTGATCCAAAGTTTGCTGATGCTCAAGTATGGGACCTTGCTAATCAGGAAGGTCAAATCCCTGTTGACGAGCATACTGTCGATATTGCGGTCATGATCTTCATTTTTTCTGCATTGTCTCCCTCACAATGGGCTCAGGCTCTGGAGAACTTGGCCAAAATTATGAAACCTGGTGGTGTTATCCTCTTTAGAGACTATGGTCGCTACGATTTGGCACAAGTTCGTTTCAAGAAAGGAAGGCTACTAGATGATAACTTCTACATCAGAGGTGATGGCACAAGAGTGTATTTCTTCACGGAGGAAGAGCTAAGAGAGATCTTTACTTCCAAATTCACAGAAGGTAGAATTGGTACGGATAGAAGACTCATCGTGAATAGAAAGAGACAACTCAAAATGTACAGAATCTGGTTACAAGCAGTATTTAATGTGCCTCAATAATCACACACATATGCAGAAAACCATCAATATAGACGCATTCTTGAAACAACTCCAACATCGGTGAATCCAGAGGTGGTTCCACTCCATGGGTCATGACAGAGCTTGTACCAGGGAACAATTCTGGCAATAGTTCATGCATGGTGTCCGCTAATGTCTGCCCCTTGAATTGGATGACCTTATCCAATTTGGTATCGTTTAGATATAGCCGTAGAGGAATCCTTTTATACTCTAAATTCAACTTGTCATAGATGCATTTCCACTTGGGTTGATCGTGATTTAGCACACTCTCCCATAACAAAGATGTATCTTGCTTTGAAAGGGTCATTATCGATTTGGCGTTACCATTATGGATATAGCATGATTCTTTGATCTGATTTAGCCAATACTGCTCCATGTCTTGCAGGGGGAGAATATAGTCCGGGTATTGATCAAAATGTACCTTCAGCATCCATGGGGTCTCACCATTCATCAAGTCATAAAGAACTCCAACAGGTCTATTCCAAGCAAGAGCAACGTCTTCAAACTCTAGCCACTCAACCTCTCTCCGGAAGAAGTTTGAGAGTTCCTTAAAGTATATAGGTAGATACGAATTTCTATACACTTTGATCTAGAAAATTTGTTAGGATTTGTAACAGTTGACGAGAAAAGACACTTACATAAAATTCAGATTCACCATCAGTTATGATACAGTTGATGGTGCCAGCCCACACTTTCGCCGTTATTTCACTCATCTCGACTTTTTCAGGTGTTATACCAGTCGAATCCAACTATGTAAATCCTCTGTAGCACAGTGAAAGTAAGAAAACGACCAAACAGTTTTAATTAATCACTTCTATCTCCAGAGAAGTTGGCGTCGTAACTCCTCTGACCCCATGTGTCAAAGCAGATGTGCCCGCGAGAACGTCCAAATCCGCCCACATCCGTACACTTCACAGAGTTTTTTGGCTAAGCTGCAAGATTCCAACATATTCTTACACTCTGGGCTCCTTTTTGGTCTTCAGAGCATTACATCAGCATGTCAGATCCTCATTTAGCTATCTGGGAAGACCTTGATGCTAGAACACCCTTCCAGAAGTGTCTAACACTGACAATCTTTGCCTTGTCACCCGTACAAACTCCCGATGAGCTTCACCGACAGATTCAATCGATGTATGATTCACTTATGGAAGCACTAAAACCGTGGATAAGGCACTATATCTGGGACTATGAACCAATACGACCGCGTATCTGTGAGCATAAAGAGATGAGCTATATCTTTGCTCAACTTCCATTGGGAGAACTAATTGATGATGAGTGGCTAATAACATGGATTCTGTTCAATCTTTCAAAGAATCGTGAGGATATCTTCATCCAAGTATATGATAACGAAGGGGAATTTCTATTGATAGAGTCTTGGAATCATCTCCCTGATTGGATTTCTCCTGATGTTGCTATGAATAGAGTATGGGTCAACATGGGGAAACTATTGATTATTCCTGAAGTTTTTTATATGGACCGTGGGCTCTCTATGGAGGAGGCATTAACTTTCCTTGAGAGAGCGAGCTATAGATGTCTACCAAGGCCTGATGTTGATGCTGTGATATTGAAGAAACTGCAAGAATACCCTGTCAAGGCGCTTCAGGGCCAGATACAAATGGAGCTAACTTTGGAGAAAGGTGTGATTGGCGCTATTCTAAAGCAAAATGTCATTAATCAATGTACTTGGGATAAAGCAAAAGAAATGAATCTCTTGGATATACCATGTCATATCGGCGAAACGCCTGATGGGGTTAATCTCAAAGTAGGAAGTAGAGTGGAAACATATCTTTTGCTGAGGGCATTACTAGAGAAGTATGAATTGAAGGACTTCGCGAATGGTGCAGGTTCTTTTGTCAACACTGCAGTAAAGGAACATTTCTCAAAGAATAATGTCGCATTGGTTGAAGCTACTGATGAAGAGATCGATAAGTACAATAACCGTGGTGATGTACTTCAAGATCAATTGCTGTCCAGTGGTGTCATTCAAGCGTATGTCGAACCTGTGTTAGAGTTTGAAGCTCCTCAAGAAGTGATTGGTGGTGAAGAAGAAACAATGATCGAGAAGCTTGTCTCTTTTTTCAAAGATACAAGAGCTGGAATTGATGGCGTCGCTAACGACGATTCAACTGAAGAGTCTGAAGATGATTATAAAGATGAAGAGGAAGAGGCGCGTGAGTTTCTTTCAAAAGCGAATATTGATATCGATGAAGATGATTTCTTTGAGTTTTTTCTCAAGAATGCCCTGAAACTGAAAGACGAAGAGCTTAAACAGTTCAGAAACTTGAGTATCGATAATGATCCGGAGCTGGATATCGAATCCGAAGAAGAAAATGATGAGGATCTTGAAGCCTTCGAAAATCACACACATATCACTCCGGAGGAGATGAACGAATCGCTGCAAACTCTTCTGAAGTCATTAAGGGAAGGTTTGGATGGTCCATCGTCCACTTTGTTTCAAAATTTGAAGTAAGAAACACTATATAATATCTAACCACCAATCTATGCTTCAGCTGCTCCACTGATCCTAACAGACCGTTTGCGAAGGTCAACCTGCGCATCGCAGATTACAATAATCTATCACTATTGACTGTCTTACCAGAGGATCGGAGTGTAGAATATTGAGTTTCTGTAGTCCATTAACCTATCTTTCATTTTGCCCTTCTAAAAAAATCTCTGACATGAAAACTGAGCTCGTTAACGCAAAATATATTCAGAGAAATATGCTTCAAGTCATGAATAAAAATCATATATGCTGATCTGTTAACTAAAAATTACATATACTATAGCCATAGGAGGATCTGCATTAACTCTTGGAAATGATGAGGGGAGACGGAGTGGTGTAAAAAATTGGTCCCTAGCAGGATCGAACTGCTGATCTTGGCGTTATTAGCACCACGCCTTAACCAACTGGGCCAAGGGACCTGGTTGGATAATATTCATTACAATTCATTCTACATCTCATAGGAATCATCTGTCTGCGAGAAATGTGCATAATCCACATTCGGTCACTTTGGTGCTATCTATTTTCCTGAGTGACTCTAAAGATGAAAACTCTGATGTGAGTTTACTGCTGAACCAGAGCGAACAAGGTGATGACGGATTTCTTGAAGAGATCCTTTGAATTGGATGGAATATTCGCGTCATTTTTGCCAGTGCATATATAAACTCGCTAATACATCACTACGATTAAGCTTCGCTGTTTTCTTTGGCTTCACTCTCGGAGTATGAAGCTCGTGCTTTTCCCCATGTACATTCCATGTACATGTTCTTTTTATACCTCTCTTCAGGGAAGCAGGCTCTTATGTATCCACTTGTTCGTTTCATCACTTCAATTTCATTTGTTCTTTTTATTCACTATTTCTTAGCACAAATATGAAAGCCTTTCTAGAACTGAATCTCTTTATTTACGCAACTCTTCAAGCACTGCCATCACCCAGAGTCCGTTTCAGGCAGGGAGAGAAGGTACTATAACACAAGTTCTACCTCAAAATATTGACAATAAGCTGAGACAACATCTATAGTCTATTTGAGATTGAAGAATAGAGGTAATGCAAAAAAGTTATTGGTTAATATTTCAACTTGCCTCCATAATGAACAATGGAAGTGACAAAATATCTGGAAGAAGTTACTGTCATTACCTCTTGTCAAAACCTCTAGAGACAATAATTCGTTAATCTGCATCTTGCCGAGCTGCAATATTGCTAATCATATTCCGATTCTCTTCAGAAATATATGTGGTTTATGTGGTGGTCGTCATTTTGCCAACTGGCACCCTCTGTTAATACTGCCATCTTGTCGCGCAACAAGTTTACGTTTGACTAGATTTGAGATTTACTTTCAAAGCCCAAATCGTTCACACTGAATATAGATGGTAGAGTTTGAAGTCGAAAACAATTGGCACTTTTGCCGCTTTAAAGAAAGGATGGGACTTCCAGAGCTATTCATACTAGGTATACATAATGCTGATAGTTAAACTACGAATCCTAGGGTTGCCTCTAAGGCAATCTAGAACTCACCTTCTATCCTTACAAAACTTGAGAAGTTCCCCACATCCTCAGGGAATTTCTTACATAAACACTGACTAACTCCCCCCCCCTTTCAAGACACTCCTTCGTACTACGCCTGTAGAGATAGAAAGTTAGCCAAAAAGGTGTATCAATGGGTGATTATAGCCGGAAAATCTCATCAATGGCTATTGTTAGTTCCTTCGTTAAGGACTGCTTTGGTGAATTAGAAACGTTGGCTTCTTGAAAAATTGACCTAATTGGTACTTAGTACATAGCAGCGGTATCAGTTTGGCAGGCAGACCAATATTCCACAAGGATTCTTACTCCTGGAACGAGAGTTATTTTCATTATTTCCATATGCTTTCATAATTAGCAGGAACTTTCCTCGCTCCGGAAACATATTTGATAGATATGATTCCTCTCATACGGATAGCTTCTCCTTCCTCTAATCAGTTCTGTTCTTCCCATGTCTGCGCCTCCAGGTACCTTGACCGTCCTAAAGCCTCTGCACTAAGCTGGAACCTTGCAGGTTTCGGATCGACTGTTCCTACGAAGATTCCCAAAGAAGGCTGTTCGGCTTCTGATTCTTTGACATTTGGAAATTGAATAATTCAGATCGAATCTATTGTGTATTTCCAAAAGGATGTGCCTTTGGAAATCGGAGATTTAGACAAATGCGGACACGAAGCAGCTGATCTCATAATGCAGAACCGGTGTTGAATTCATTCTGCATCTGAGAGTTTGCAGAAGTACAGTAGTGCGGTCAAGATGTTGCCGCCAAATGATTGATAGGAGGTTACTGCAATATCAAACCATCATTGTGGTTTCTAGGTTGAGAGATCAACAATTCAGAGCCACTGGGCCCTAGAATGTTTTACCAACTTCAAAACTACATAAGAATTTAGAACACTTCCAGTAGAGCTCTGTGTATGGCGTTTTCCATTTTATCTGGCCCTTTTATCTACTATGATATCTACTATGATATCTACTATGATATCAACACTAATTTCAGTCCTGCTCGAGACTATTTGTGGCTAAATCTCGCAAGTTCCCTACCAGTTCCTATACTTTATCATACAGCTCATCATGGTTGTTTTTATTTCAGAGAATCTGGCAGAATACGCCTTGGTCACATTAAAAAGCCCAAACATAATTTGTGATTAGTGCATACGTGTCAGGTTTTTATGGGACTTCCCCTGGTGTGCAACAAAAGACACTTACACTGACACGATAATGAACTGCAAGGCAAGATCCCTGAAGCAAAGAAGCTGCCAAGCAGATTAAGATGGACCTTACAATATGATGTCACAGGTCAATTTTACCGTCAGCATCTTAGCCTTCGAGGTCGCACTCTCAACTCGCTAGAATGCAGAGCCAGGAAGCCTTTGATTTTTATTCTTACAATGTGATGCTGTGTAATGCACGAGGCAAGAACAGAGTTTCCCATGCATGCATTTCCACTTTGTCCCTTTTGGCTCATACAACATAAAAGGACCTTACGAGTCTCACTTATACAAATGTTCATTTAGCATCATCAAAGGCCTCTCTTTCACCCATTTGAAGGCTTCTGATGTCTCCATACGGCCAATGCATAACTATAACCATAACCAGAATCTTATCAATAGCTGGCCGAACAATGTCAATCAAATGGCTACGGGGCCGCCAGATCATAGAAGGTTACCGCAGGATTCATTGCTCCCCCACATAGCATTGCCACCTTGTTCTTTTCCATTCCAACCATACTGGATAGCCACGGCTCCTCCAGTGGGTCAGATTACTCCTCATCAACGACCTCAGCTCCAAAGAGTGGTGTGTTTTCCACCTCCAAGGCCATATCAAGATCCTATTGCTCATTATCCTGTTCACATGCACTCACCTGAGAGCATAGAAATCATAAATATTCAGTCAGTTCACTCGCCGGCTCCACAGAACCCTGTAATCCCTATTGTGGATACCACAACTTCAAGGACATCGCGGGCAAGGCTTCGAAGACAAATAGAACCTCAAATGTGTGCCATTTGTGGGAAAACAGTATCAAGAGATTTACTTCGTCACATGAGAACTCATGAACCTATTTCACGGTTCAAATGTCTCTATCCAAGAGAAAACTGCTTGCATAAGAGCGGGTACTTTAATAGACAGTATGACTTCAAAAAACATCTGCTGCATGGTCACTTTCATTTCGATGATCCTAATGTGAAGAAGTATCATAGCCTCAGAGAAAAGCTGAGCTTCATGGGTAAGTGCTTCTGTGGGAGAGAGATGACCGCTAGGGACTTTTTAGAGAACCATATCATGATGAAAGATGAAGAAGGCCAATTCAGGTGTCCGGATCTAAGGAAAAAATGGGATGCACTTGGAAAACCACCAGATCCTGACAGGAGTGAGAAGTAACTATTCACAAGTTTTATTCGCGTCTTCTTTTGTGCCCCAGGCACTTTATAGAGCTACTGTCTAAGATATATA
This sequence comes from Williopsis subsufficiens, assembly GCA_017948575.1. Lineage (NCBI taxonomy): Eukaryota > Fungi > Ascomycota > Saccharomycetes > Phaffomycetales > Wickerhamomycetaceae > Williopsis > Williopsis subsufficiens. The sequence goes on from JACVEX010000070.1 coordinate 132,961, forward strand.
GAATTAGAGAATATATGAAGTGGGCTGGCTGTCTCCTGGATTCATATAAACTGCTAATTGGACGGCTCCTAAATAGGAAGGCTATAAGCATTTGAATGTAAGGAGGCGCTGTTATGATGACTTCCAAAAGAAAATCTTAAAAAATCGAATGCTGTACTAATGTTTCGAAATTGCAGACGTGGGGGGTTGAGGGAATGGAAGATATTTTATAACATTCTTGGAGGCTTCTGTACTTGATAGGAAGATTCTTTGCCGACAGTCGAAGGTCGATGGCCGAGAACCGAGATTCAAGATTTAAGAATTGAGAGTCGAGAACCAAGAATCGAGATCAATCAAGGGGATGTAATTGGAACACTTGAATAGAGTTCTCTTTGTTTCTGCATGTGCCTGTTTTGCGCTCGGCTGTTAGTGGCGCATGGAAATATGCACGATGCTGAGAACTAAGAAGTGAAAGAAAACTATATATTTGATGCCATAGATCAACACAAGAAGGTTGGAATGCGATGATGAGAGTGTTCGGAATTTATTTCAAAGAAATGTCATTTCAGAAGCCCGATACTACAGACTATCCAGACCAGCCCGTGGCTGTAATTTTCTTCTGTGTATAGATCGGAAACGCCTGCAGTTAAGTGATGCGTGTGTGTGGCGCTTAGACAATAAGTGTACATCTTGTCCTTTCTCTGCATTAGCTCTTTGTGTGTAGGGGGTTGGTCATGTATAGACAGCTGGGACCTTCTGTACACAGGCTTTGCGCTTGTGAGCTCTCTCTCTCTCTCGATGTGCGCTGCCTCTCTTTAAAGCCAACCTTGCTATGCGTATAGATTTAGAAACACCGACATGATGCTCCACTGCCACTGCAATACAGTAGTAGTAAAGTCGTCTGAATGGACACCCCAGGAGAGCCTCTTTAATTATCTTCTATGTACATATGTGCATGTATAATTATTCTTGCAGATGTATGGGATTCGTAAATTTTGCATGTTACAAGGGGATCAGCAAAGCCATAGGTAAAACTGCCATCTTAGGTACTCAAAATTGAGAGTAAAGTGATACTTAATATGTATTGATTTTTTGATCCGACCATTTTATATAGGATATTCAATGGTGCTTCAAGATCTTTCTGCAGAAATTGAGCGACTTCGACACCAATTTGTGTTGGTAATACTCTTCCGATTCATCGAGTCACCAGCACACTGAAACCTATTTCTCCATCTTCATACTCACAAAGAGCAACAGAGAACCTGCTAAGATTGAAATGTCAAAGATTAGAGATCTGGCGCTTTTGTTCGGATCAGCAAAATCATCTCCTGGACTCTCATTTGAAAAGTATTTCCCTGCTTTCAACATTAATACTCTGGACTGACAATTGTCAGTGAAGAGACTGTTGAGCAAGGTGAAATACTATCCTTGGTGTAATGTATATTTTGTACTCTCCAGAATGAGGCTGCCTTGCTTTACAGCTATCATATTCTTTCAATGCTCGTTAGATAGTTCATATACGCGAAAGTATCATGAGATCGCTAGATACCTAGCTATGGTGGAGGTTTGAGCTTCCTCGGCAAGCCTAATCATCAGCTGAGAGATTTCATGAGTTAAAACTCAGTGAAGTTATAATGGCGATGATATTCATAGTGGCAGCCACAACTTCCTTCGAGTGAAATAGGGAATTGCAGTAAAGAGCGATTGAAGTGTGGTTTGAGATTTCTCCGTTGCTTGAACGCCACTGCTGTGAAAATAGGAGGCATAATACGGGCATCTTTGATTAGTTCATATGCGGTTCCTGTGATACGTGTGTTGCTTTTGTCCTCTTTGTATAGATTGGGGTTTCTTGAGGTGTCATCAGTGACCCTTTAAGTACCAGAGTTTGTTAACAAAAAACATAGAGCGGCAGATTTGCTGAAGAACAAGGCGGATTAACTGCTCGGGTGAAACTCTTTTTGTATCTTCCGTCTCTAGTAGTTCTTTTGCTCTTTGTGACTTGCCGAGAGATAGAATTTTACTCCTTTAGCAATTGGGAGATAGAACGTGAGGGACTCGAATTATCATCCTGTGATGGCATCAGGATGTCGCCTGAACGCTCCGGCAAGCGCATGTTTCAGCAGTGATATGGAGAAAACTGTACAGCTCTTTTCCGTATCTAGTTTACCTCAAAGGCATTTGTCAGACGTCACGGAAATCTGCATATGATCTCAGCGCAAGGGAACCTCAAAGGCTTGTAGATCATCTAGGCAGCCATACTGTAAGGGGCGTTGAAATATCTAATAAATCGGGCTACGATCTTGCCATAATCCATTAAAACGCTGTAAAGAGTACAGTGTGCCACTTTTCAACACCCAGAATGTTGCATGGATATTGGAAGCTCTGCTATAGGCTGCGAGGATTTAGACACTAAACTTCTCTGTCGATACCCTCTCTTTTGGTTAGTGAACTGATATTTTCTCTTTCTTTGGTAGATATTCTCCCTAATATCCTGTTTGTCTGTTGTCTGTTTTCTGGAAACAGAGATAGCAAGGGGTTTTCACAGTATTTCTTAGATTTTCTTGATCAGACGAGAAGATACCGAAAACAATCAATCTTACAAACATATCGTAGGATCAAAAATGCCATTGAGTAAATTACGTAGGTCACAACTTCTCATACTCCAGCTTACCTTCCAACTTCTTAGTCTCCGCCACTTTTCTAACAGCCTTCATCAAATCATTTTGGACAATGTAATCTCTATCGGCTCTAATGGCAAAGAAACCAGCTTCTGTCACAACATTACGAATATCGGCCCCATTAAATCCATCACTCATCTTCACAGCTGCTTCGAAGTCAAATTCACCCTGCTTTGAGATCTTTGAAGTGTGGATTTTAAAGATCTCTAAACGACCAGCCTCATTAGGCAACGGAATCTCAATCTTTCTATCCAAACGACCAGCTCTCAAAAGGGCTGGATCCAAAGTATCTGGTCTATTCGTGGCCATGATCACCTTTGTTTGTCCTAAGTAGTCGAAACCATCCATCTGATTCAACAATTCCATCAAGGTACGTTGGATCTCACGATCAGCAGAGGTACCTTCACTGAAACGACGGCCACCAATAGCATCGATCTCATCCATAAAGATAATACATGGCTCATGCTCCTTTGCATAACTGAACATTTCGCGGATTAATCTTGCAGACTCACCAATGTATTTATCAACAATAGCAGAAGCTGGAGAAAATATGAAGTTAGCACCAATAGTAGCAGCAACGGCCTTGGCCAAAAGGGTCTTACCGGTTCCAGGAGGGCCATAGAGCAAAACACCCTTCGGTGGTTTGATTCCCACCCTTTGAAACAATTCTGGGTTCTTCAATGGTAATTCGATAACTTCTCTCAGTTCTCTAACTTGTTCATTCAAACCACCAACAGTGCCAAAGTTCACCTCATCTTGCTTAAAAGTCGTCATATTGTAGACCAATGGGTCTACCTCTCTAGGAAGAATACGCATTATTGTTAGGGTGGTCATATCCAATGCAACACGAACCCCTTGTTTCAGATCTTCTCTTTTGATTGAGTTTCTGCAGTTGACTATATATCTTGGCCCTGAGCTTGCTTTCACGATGAATCTCTCCTCATCTAACTGTTTCAACACCTCGCCAATCACCTGCCCCACGCTCTGTAGTGCCTTGATGTCGTCTTCTGTCTTGTCGAAATCACGCTCCAAGTCCCTTATGCTCAAACGTAACTCTTTCAAACGGGCATCCCAGTTACGGTGTTCTGTTAACTTGGACTTGAACTTGGAAAGTGCCCTGTCCCTGGCTAATTGCTCAGCAGATGGCTGTTCTGGTTGTATGTCTTCATTCAGTGCCTGTAACAGCGGATCGTTGTCACTCATTTGTTTGGCTCTGCGTATCCCGGTATTTTGAATCGTTGGGCGTTTCTCTGGTGGTTTGTTTACCCTTCAGAAGTTCGCCACTGGAATGGAGATCCGGCAGTCGACCCCCTCGGAAATTCCCTGGGAAACTTTTTACCCACCAACAACTTTTGCAAAAGCAGCTGAACATCACGGAGAACTCACCACAAGCTGGGTCTTTAGAACCTCGAGAGATGGAGTTCCATGCTGTTATCTGCTGTGGTAAGGGTGTGAACTTGTCGCCATTCTCCTCCACGAGAGAAACTGGTATCGCTAAGGCCCTGTTACCCATCGGGAACAAACCAATGATTGAATACGTGCTTGAATGGTGTGATCAGGCTCCATTCCGAGCCATTAGTGTTGTCTGTGACCCTCAGAGCCATGAAGGCATTGCAAAAGTGCTAGAGCAATACAAGCAAAATAGACCCAAAGAGGCGCAAGTGTGTCCAGTGAACATCATTGATTTTGAGGGAGAGTCCACAGGTGAAATTTTGGAGCAGTTCATTAATCAGTTGGAATCCGCTGGTGACTTCGTGTTATTGCCATGTGATTTCATTACTGATCTTCCGCCACAGGTGTTGATTGAAGAATACAGAAACAGAGAGGAGGAGGATATTGCTATGAGTGTCCATTATCTGAACAAATTTGAAAACATTGATAAGAAGAACTTGACACATTACTACACTGTCTACTCTCAGGATCAGCATTTGCTTGATATCTACTCGAAGGACTCTGTGGAAGCTTCGAAATTCTTGGAATTGAGAACGCAGATGGTGTGGAGATATCCAAATTCCACAGTGTCAACGAAACTGTTAGATTCTTTTATCTACTTCTTCTCTCAGTCTGCATTATCCGTTTTGAAGAAGTACACCACTGACTATAAAAACAAATCTATCACAAAAATCATTAGAGACTTGGCTCGTCGCTCATGGAGACATTCTGAACAACAGGGAACTATTTCTCTCTTTGTCCTTCCTACGCAGTGCACTTTTATCAGATCAGATAACATTCCAGCATACATCGAATCAAACCGCTATATCATGAAGCTTAAGGCTAGAGAACAACAGCAACCTCCGCAAGCCAAAGAAAAAGGTGCTGCCACAATTGGTGCTGATTCTGTGGTCGGTGAGAATACTCAATTGGATGAGCGTACAAGTGTTAAGAAAACAGTCGTTGGTAAGAACTGTCGCATTGGTAAGCGTTGTCGTTTGACAGGATGTGTTTTATTGGATAACATCATTTTATCTGACGATGTCGTATTGGAGAATTGTGTTATTGGTCAAGGTGCTACGATTCACGATAAAGCTAGATTGACCAACTGTAACATTGAAGGTGGCTATACTGTCAATAAAGGATTCCAGGCCAAGGGTGAGACTTTAACGAACTTGTTCATTGAAGGTCAAGAGAGTGAAAGTGACAGTGAAGATGAGGGCTCTGACGATTATGACAGCTATGAGGACGATTATTCAGATGATATGGAAGATGATGGTCTATTTGAGCGTTAAAAATGTATCGCATATTTTCTAATAGAGATGTTTTATGGCCATGCAATCGTAAATGATCTATATATTTGCGCAAAATGGCGGGATTTCCGCGCAAGATCGGCGCAATCATTCGCGCGACTCCTGACAATATGAAAAGCGGAAGTCCGACCAGCCACCAACAGGCACCATGCGTAATATCAAGACAGACACGAAACTGTCAAGGGGTGACTTCGGGAGAGATGGCTGGTTCCGTAAGGTATAATTTGTCAAAATGGGATAATAATATGAGTCAGGTGAGTTTCAGAGTTACATGATATTCTGTGAGGGAAGTTTCAATAAGGGCTTCGATCCTAATCCGGTAATTGACCCAACCTTGTCATGTGCTATGATTTCAATATATTATGAATGACTATCCTCAACAGTCACAAGCCCATTTCGGCATCATATTTCGATCTCTATCAGCAGATAAAGAAAAAGAGATGAGATACTATTCCAAATTCATAGGGGACGATATCACTGAGAAAGATCTTGCCCCTATATCTCTCGACGATTTGGTCCTAGATGTCCCTGAGCCTGTTTCAAAGTTGAACAAGTTGAGAGATCTACCTATTAGAGTGAAAACTCGTTTCAGAGGAGGTCTGAATAGTGCAAGAAGAAGAGTCGTTAGTACGCCGATCTTTGACCTTGTCACCCCAGCTCCATGGGATTTGGAAGAGCCTCCACGCACATTTGAGGATAACCAATCGAATCTGAAATTGAAGAAACCTTTCATAAGAAAAGATAGCAGATCTCTACCATCATTATCAAAGAACACCAAGAGACAAGTTTCGATGCCTATTTCATTGGCGCATAGCTATACCGGTAAATCGATAGATTCACAGATGTCCCAGGCTTCAGATTCAAGCTACACAAACATCATACAGTTTTACAAAGACAACGCACCATTTGCTCATCCACTAACACCAATTCCTTCGGCTTCAGAGGAATTTGTTCCAGAATATGATTCTCCAACTTCGGATTCGGCATCAGATGATTTTTCTATAGTTGAAGAGAACTTTAACTCGCTAGCCGGTAAACTGGAACCTCTGAGCAGGCAACGAACAACCACATCATCGTTGTATAACGTCTCAAGAGAGGTCATTATGGATAACAAAACTATTCACAGAAAGCCCCCAAGGTCGTTCGCCATTGAAACAGAACGTCCTATGTGGCAAGTATAGAAGCTTGCAATATCTTGATACGTATGATGACAATAAAATAAAATTAATCAAAAGAATAATTCTCTCGGTAAACGATTCAGCATCGGCCTCGTGGCACAAGATCGTCAGCTTCAAAACTTCGAATTATAGAGATTCAGAATTATAGAATTTAAAGGGTGGTGAACTAAAAAAGACAAGTGTCAGTTCAAATATACCTGATATCAGTCTGAAATATATATTATTCAGAGGTTTGTCGTCAAGTTAACAGTCGTCGAGTGGGCTTGCAATACTCAACTCCCATATTCTTTGCTTCAACCCTGGTTCCATAATCGGTCGTGAACTCCGATTTCTGCGATTATAGCTAACAAGCAACCAACCTGAAAAGGAAAGGTGACGCATATTGGGAGATATCTGGTTATGAAATTAGAGACTTTGACTACAATGTTGGTTTTTTTTCTCAAAAAAAAATTATAATCTTGAAGAATTTGGGTCTGATTTTTTGTATCAGAAATTTTCAGCGATGATACCTCAATAAAACAATTCGAAAAAGACATTTTCATAAGTAGTTCATGTTTGCTAATATGGTGTTTTAAACTGTTTGAACAATTCTTCTTACTTGAAACGTGTATTAAGAAGGCCTCTGGAGAGCTGTTTGCGGCTAAGTGATATACAGAACGGATAGAGTCACCCTACTTTCAATGTGTCAAATGAACGAAGATTTTATTCATGTTCGATTATCTCATAAACTACCTACCTCTTACCAATGGACTTTCTGAATCGGCTAACCTTCACAGGGTTACCAAATTCATCAATAGGCTCTAGTTCTTGGCCGTCATCTTCCTTCAACTCAATCATGCTCTCCTTTTTCTCTGTCTTTTCGCCATATTTGGCTATCATGAGCTTACGAAGGTCGTAATACTCTTTTGAAATTAAGTTCTCATCAAGAAAATAATCAGGATCTTCCACTTCTTCATTTTCTACTACCATATCCAGCATTAATGGGCCATCTTCAACCTGTTCTTCGTCATCATCAGATTCATGAACGTCTTCTTCATCCATATCTGGTGTATAAACCGAGATATTCTCCGCCATTTCTTTCAAGAAAGATTCATCTTCCTCATCATCGTTGAGAATGTATGCCTTAATGTTATCATATTCTTGTGTTGGCGTGAAATCACTATCTTGAGATGGGTGTGTGATTGGAGTTGGTTTTAGAATAGCGGATGATGTAGATTTGGAAATTGACATATTCATACTTTGTTTAAACTTTGAAAAACGTGTCTGTGGTTGTAGCTGCTGCTGTGTTTTGAAATTGGATAACCTCTTTGGTTGCTCTCGGATATTTTCATTAATATCAGAGGTGATATCCCTCTCAAGAATGTCAGATGTCACAGGCTCCTCGTTTTGAATGGTGGCAGCTGCCATTGACAGTTTTTGGTCAAAAATAATATCCTTTTCAACGACGTCAGCAGTTACAGTAAAACTCTTTTCAACGATATCATTATTAAGAGGTCCTTCCTTCTCATTGATACCATTAAGGCTTTCCATGGTTGAAGGCCCACTTCTAGATTTTCTCATTTGCTTGAACTTTGACATTTTAGCATTGCTCATTTCAGTCTTTTTCAGTTCTTCAGAGACATTCTCAATCTCTTTTATCTGTAGCTCTTTCGCAAAACTCACCGATTTCTTCTTTTTCATTTCGCCTGCAGTATTTATCTTCGCAACGTGTTCGTCCCTTTCACCATTGAGGGCTGCTCGAATCTCCTGTTTCTCTTTTCTAATCCTTTCCAGCTCCTTCATGAACAATGTTCGACTCGATTCTGGAACGAGGTAATCACGTTCAGTGTCCCAATATTGATCTTCATCTGTATCATCCTGATCAAATCCATATTCTAACTCATCATAATCAACATCGTCTTCATCAAATTCATCTGCGATAAGCTGAAGTTGCATGATATCTTCCTGGTCGATTGCAGGCTGTGAAGGACTGTAGCTACTAAGATCGACAGGATGCGGTTCAGATACCTCACTCTCTGAGCAAGATTCAGATAACTCCAAAGAATGCGAGTGGTCAACTGCTTTAGATTGTCGTGGTGGTTCAACATCGGAATCGAATTTCTCTTCGGGTTTGATAGATGATTGAGTTTTCGAAGAGATACCCATAGCTTTCAGCATTGCAAAATATTCATGCTGCTGTTCTTTTATTGCTTCATCAGCTTTTAGAGCTTGAAGTGACGTATCTCTTTCCATAACAAATTCGCTTACCGCTTCCTCTTTATCTTCATTCTTTGGAATAGCTTGATTCATATTGGAAGCACTCTTTTCGATCATAGCCTCTACAACCGGCTCAGTCGTATGCACTGTATTGATCACAGTCTCCAATTCTTCACGTATCTCTTGAATCTTTGGCTGCATCAACTTGTTTCGTTGACTGGATTCCTTCGGAGCCTTCTGCTTTGTGATGCCCATGTCTTGTAACAGCTCATTAAGTTCATCCATCTCACCTTCAGCAGTGATACCATACTCCTTTCCGAAATCTCGTAATCTTTTTTCGTTCTGAGGCTGTACCGTACTGGTGAGTATATTGCCATCATCATCCAACTCTTCTCTAATGTCCATAAAGGGGAGACCTTCTTCATTCTTAACTTCTTTTTTAGATTCCTGCGTCAACTGATCCTCTTTCTCCTGAAATTGCAACAATGTGTCAATATTCTCCAGGGTTTGCTTGGCCTCTTTTATCTTTTCGCTGAACTCGCTAATGGCATCATCCAAGTATTTCAACCTTGATTCAACCTGCTTCACTGCACTCTCTGGATCTCTCTCCACAAAGTACTCACAACCGAGAAACACCAAGATCTTTGAAGGATCTACAACACGAGCCCTAGCACGAGCTCTGGAAGTCATTTGCACAGTAATCTCAGGTGTTTGTCCTTTCATCTCTGCATAGTCAAATAGCTTGAACTTCAGTTCTTCATACTGCTCCTTGTGTCTGACCAGAAGTTCTCTCTTAGCAGCCAAGTTCTCCATGGTGTCATTCACCTTCGACCTTATTTGGGCCATGGAACCAACAGTTTTATTCATGTCACACCAGTCTGCTTTTGTCTTCTTCAGTGAGAAGATGACAGAAAGGTTCCAAAGCCGATGAGGAAAATTTCAGTCTTTCGAAAAGTAAACAACACGCTTGACCTCACCACGTAACTGTGCACGGGTACTAGGCAGTGAACAGCATCTAAAACAGCGTAAAAATGGCCCCATCACAACTAGATATCAAGACCAAGGCCCTCGGAAGACTCCTCAAAGAGGAATCGCTCTACCACAAAGAGGTACAGGAGCAGGAGCAGGTAATTTCCACCATGAAATCGCAGAATGCAGACCCTTATGAGTTGAAGAAGCAGGTTGAGGTCCTCGAAGACTCCAAAAAGATGATTCCAGAGCTCAGAAAGAAGATTTGGGAGTCATTGGACTCGCTGGATCAGTTTGTCCGTGAGTACACCGGTGACGAGAGCCTAGAGGACGCAAAAAGGAATATTGCCACTGCCAAGAAGTTGTTGAACTAGAATGGGTTATCTTAATATACATGAAATTAGTTCATCTATTTACGTATCGTCGTATGCGTAGCCTCCCATTCTTTAAGTGCTGCTTCCCACTCATCCCCCACATCGAATGTCTTATTCAACTTTTCCGCTTCTTCTTGTAATTCCTTCAGGTGCTTTTCTTCCTCTCTTTCGTACTGTTTCTTGTTATCGATCCAACGGTCCTGGATATCCACATCAGCATAACCACCTTGTCTAGTAGCTTCTGCCCAAACAGTATCACCCCCAATCTCAGTAGCACCGAACATGTAACCATTGGCCTTATCGATCACCGTCAATAGGTTAATCATCGATTGTTTATCTTCGACAGCAAGCACTTCAAATGAAACCAAGTTGAAATCTTCAACAATTTCACCAATCATCTGGGTTAATTTAGAATAGCGCTTCCCTAGCACTGAATTGGACTCTTTCTCAACGTATGGCGTCAGGAACGATAGGTCTTGAACCTCTGTATAATAATCCAAATTGAATGGCAATTCACCATAGTTTGAGACAAGGTCGATCTTGCTGATAACGTTCACATGCGGTAAGTCCAACTGCAGCATGGATCGAAGCGCCAATAACAGAACGCTGATATACTGCGAGGGGCTTGTGATGTAGAAACTGTCAATTAAACTCACCACACAGAGCCTCAGGTCTATCTCCTTCTGCAACCTCTTGAAAATACTTTGCAGAGATGAATGATGTGTAAAGAGCTCAACCTGGCCTGGGCAATCGAAGACGACGTAAGACTTTGCACTGATCTTCTTAATTTTCTCCACTAGTATATCCACGGAATCATCCAAACTCTCAAGTGCAAACATTAACCCACCATTTGGTCCTAAATTCTGCTCTTCCATGATATCCTCTAGCGTGATAAAGTCACGGATGTCAAGTGCAACGTCGTAAGTTAGCCTATCATTAGCTGGATCCAAATTTATGATAGAAGAGCTTCTACCGATGGCGTTGAAGAATTGCTGAACACCATGGCAGTACGTGGACTTTCCTGCTCCCGGAGGACCAATAACAACCTGTCCAAAGGGCATTTATGGAGGGCAAGTGTATAACTAAGAAAATGATAAGATATCTCTAAAGGACCAAAAGCCACAGAAAACAGTTCAAAAGTTCCAAGTGCGAAGAGTTGAGGAAAAGGCGTAAAATTCCAAAACAGCAAAATTCGCGAAGAAAACGAAATCAGCTCCCGGTGGCCAAAGTGAAAAACGCAGACAACATTCAAAACAACTAACAGGCGAAACTACAGAGATCAGAGTTACTGTTTACGCTCAATTGAGGTATTCTTAGCAGGTTGGAGTTGCTACAATACCACTGATTATCCCTCTTGCTTTATAACTTGTGCGTACCTTTTTACCACTCACTTGGACCACACATACAGAATTCCCAGAGATCGCCACCATGCCTGTTGTTGATGAATCTCTTCTTCTCAAACAAGTAAGCGTTGCGCCACTTGTACTTCTCTCTGTCGTGGATCACTACAATAGAGTTGCCAAGGACACGAAGAAGCGTGTTCTGGGTGTGATACTGGGTGACAATTCTGGTGAAACTGTACGTATCTCCAACTCATTTGCCATCCCCTTTGAAGAGGATGAAAAGAACCCAGATGTATGGTTTTTGGACCATAATTACATCGAGAGCATGTATGAGATGTTCAAGAAGATCAATGCAAAAGAAAAGTTGATTGGCTGGTATCATTCAGGCCCTAAATTGAGGTCCTCAGATCTGAAGATCAATGACGTTTTCAAGAAATATACTACAGATCCTACATTGCTCGTCGTTGATGTGAAGCAGACAGGTGTCGGTATTCCAACTGATGCCTATATTGCCATTGTTGCTGTGAAGAAGGATGGCACTTTCACAGAACCAGCATTCAACCATATCCCATCCATTATTGAGGCAGAAGAGGCAGAAGAAATCGGTGTTGAGCATCTACTGCGTGATATTAGAGACCAGGCGGCTGGGTCACTGTCGATTAGAATAACAGGTCAGCTTAAATCATTACAAGGACTACAACAAAAGTTGAGAGAGATCATTGGCTATTTGGAGAAAGTATCCTCTGGGGCCCTTCCAATCAACAATGAGATCCTGGGAAAATTACAGGATATCTTCAACTTGCTGCCTAACCTCGCTGGTCTGGATGAGGGTCTTGATGGCGTGGTGAACCCGTTGGCCTCTGCGTTCACCGTGAAGACCAACGATGAACTGATGATGACCTACGTCTCGAGTCTTGTAAGAAGCATTATTGCCTTCCACGACTTGATCGAGAACAAGATTGCAAACAAGACTCTTGGGGAGGAGAAAGCGTGAAATACGAGAACTTCCAATGGCTAATCAGACGTCCTTTTCCGTACAATTTGTAGACTGGTTGTTCCAACTTCCGATATCTCAAGATACGGTACTGGGCACACTTTTTTTTCGAGCGCATTCGATCAAAACCCTATGGGAGGCTCTGGGATTAAAGTATAAAAGTCCTTATAAAGAAGGCGCTAACCTACAGATATGATCATATTACGCCAGATTGTGGCGAGAAGACCACTAGTGTGTTCCCTGCCACAGATTGTCAGGCTCCGGAGCACAAAGATTGCAGCCACAAAACCAGCTATAGATCCTTCCCCAATTCAGTTCATCTCAAACTTATCTGGTGATATATCGACATCAAAGATAGCAAAAGCACTTAGTTGCACCGAAGATGTGACGTCAAATAGCAAACAGAAGCTTGCAACCGAGCATATCCCCTTCGATGTGAAACCGAAAGATGTGAATGAGACCGGGTCTACTGTGGCTACGGAGAAGAGCGTACTGGGACCATATATCGCACTTTCAAAGCCTAGACTAACAGCCCTGGTTGTGCTATCTGCCATCTGCTCATATGCATTGACGCCTTTCAATGCTACTCTCCCGCAGTTGATGTTCTTGACCCTAGGAACAGGTTTATGCTCGGCATCGGCCAATGCCATTAATCAAGCCAGAGAGCCAGAGTTTGACAAGTTGATGGCACGCACGGTGGGAAGACCCATTGTGCGAGGACTGCTGACACCAAAGCAAGCATACCAGTTTGCAGCGGCAGCAGGTACCATTGGTGTCACTGTGCTCTGCGCTGGTGTTAACACCACGGTGGGAATTCTCGGTGGGTTTAACATCTTTCTGTACGCCTGGCTCTACACCTCTTTGAAGAGAACACATATCATCAACACATGGATTGGTGCACTTGTCGGTGCAATTCCTCCACTGATGGGCTGGGCCGCCTCATCGCCGTTGACTGACCCAGGAGCATGGTGTTTGGCGGCTTTGTTGTACGCATGGCAATTTCCACATTTCAATGCTCTATCCCATGGTATCCGTCAAGACTACAAGGGTGCCGGGTACGTTATGACTTGCTTTGTGAATCCGCGTCTTAATGCACGTGTTGGACTCCGTTACGCTCTTTTGATGTTCCCAATCTGCGGCCTCTTAACATATTATGGCGTCACAGATTCAGTATTCCCATGGGACTCCGCCTTATTGAACGGGTGGATGGCGTACTGGAGCTACAAGTTCTGGTATCAACAGCGTTTGAACTACGCGAAGGGCGGAACTCCATCAGTGGAAGGGATGAAACTAGCCAATATTTATGCAAAGAAGACATTCTGGGCCTCAGTGTGGCATCTTCCTGGTGTCCTCATCTTAGCGATGCTCCATAAGAAGGGAAGATGGGACTGGCTATTTGGCACAGGAGCGTTTGAGTAAGTAAGATTTTCTGTACATAGCAGTCATGTTATATTATATTCTATACCAGAAACCAAACAAGAAAACAACTGTAAACAACGTCTATCTAAACGAGAGCAAAACTAGGAATCACAATAATTAGGGCTTGTCGTCTTTATCACCAAGTTCTTGGACGGCAGCTTCTTCGAAAGTTGGTGGTGCACCTGTCCAGACGATTTTGCCACTATCATTGAACACGGCATTCTCATCACTCATCTCAATGATACCTTTGAACTGTTCAATCTCTTGAGTACTCCAGCCAAATGGATCTCTAGGAATCCAAATCACAGGGCATTTAGCTGAGACCGCCGGGAAGTCATAAGCATGTTCAACTGCATCTGGATCAGTAGGGTCCATTGGATCTCTGAACTGATAAATATCTGGCATACGAGTCTTCGCAACCTTATATGTTGCATATATGTGTGGTTGGAAGAATCTTTTCCATAAGGGAGCAGGAGGAATAAGACTTGTATCACCATCAGCTAACAACGGAACACTTGTGCCATGGCGAGAACGATCCAAGCTGAAACGGTTCAAATCGTCCATCTCAAAGGCATTCGGTGGAGCCAAGAAAGAGTCTTCATGCTTAATACTTGACAGAATGGACTTATCGTACATAGCAGATTCACTACGTGGCATAGCACCAAAGTTGTGACGATAGGATGGGGTATCAGAGATACCATCCAACGGCTTCATCGTGTCAACCGGAACCACTTTCAGCAATTCATCAAAGGCACCATTCAAGTTGATATGAACAAAAACAGTAATACCCAATAAAATTGCGACGAGAACCAATGGACCCCAAGCCTTAGACACGGCAAACAAACCCAAGAGACAGATCTCACCCAAGTAACAGCCAACCATAGTCTGAAATAAAGCACGGGGATAATGCATACCTCTAGCATCTGGGCTCTCTTGGAATGCGTAAGTCAAGTTGTAAAGATAAGCGACATACAGCAAGAAGAAACCAACACTAGCAAACAGAAGAATAAAAGGAGAAATGATAGCATACGTGAATGTGATTACAGCCAAGTTAGTGAAGACTGGGAAGACCGTACCCCAAGAGCACGAAGATAATGTAGTGAATCTTACCCACTTCTTTCTGGGAGTTCCATCCAGCAAAGAGCCTAATAAGTAAAAAATCACCAAGGGAACAATTTGCAACAATGCACCTGAGGATACTGTCAAACCTTGAAGAATGATGTAGGATAGGTAGAAATTAGATGCCAATGGTAAGTTCTCAGAGAGGAGATACATGGCACTAGTAGGCTCTTCAATGATCTGAGTCACAGTAGAGGTAGCAGAAGATGCAATGGTGGTAACCAGAAACACTTGGATGACTTGAAATGCAAAATAGGCTTGTTGAGTGAAGTATTCCACATGTTGGCTAGACGGAGAGCCAGAAACCTTTGCCATAAATCTAATAAATATTGGCAAAACACTCATGAGAACCGCCAATGCAACAGTTGGCAACATAGAAGTAATCAAACCCAAGAGCTCTGGAGGCAAATTGTAGATGAAGTTTAATCCTGGAAGCTTATTTGTCAAATAAGTGATATTAGAGATCATACCGACAAACGCAACAGGGATAGACCAAAATATCACAAGAGCCACAATGGCAGCGACCGAACCGGTATAACGAACTAAGCGCTCCCACCAGAACAAACGCATGTTTATCCAAAAGATATCATTTGGCTCCAAACCTATATAACGAGGGGATAAGTGCAACGGGGTATGATGAGCAACTGACTGATAAGCCATTTGAGCAGAGTACTGAGAACCGAATTCAACAAAGACAGAGTTCATTGGTTTACCTTTCAGATGATTCTTTTGAAGCTCTTCAACTTCTTTGTTCAAGATTGGCAATTGCTCTTTAGCATAGCTGATAGTATCAACTTTTTTACCGATGAGGAATTTGAGTCTATGAGTTGGGCGTTTTTTCTCTGGAACCAACAGAGAGATGTCCTGTGGTGCAGTTTCACCCTTTTTCTCCTTCTTAGCTTTAAGCTTCATGGCTACCTTCAGCAATTTCACTTCAGCAGCCTCTAAACGGTAAGCCAGCTTATCACGTTCAGAAACTTTTTCTTGGATATTAGAGGCACCACGAGCGATCCATACCTTTTTGACATCTTCAAATAGTTTAGCGAATTCACCTTCATCCAAGTATTGATCTGGCACAGTCTGGAACAGCACGGTTCTCGAAGACAATTTCTGACCATAACGAGGTGAGCTCAGAACCGCTTGTCTCATTGACGCGTAATAGGTCAATTCCTTATAGATGACATAGATAACACCCAAGTAGAAGACCCAGGCAAGAATAGCATGCGCGTAATAACGTTGCTTATCGCCGACGTTAGAAAACGTATATTGGTTCAAACCTTCAGAATCCTTACCGTTGACCCCATTCACAGGGAGCAAAATTGGGAAGAATAATAACATGTAGAAAAACGATATCGCAGCGATGATGATTATGTACCTCAAGAAGAAGTAGCCATCTAGACCAGCTTGTCTGATAACAAAGTTATCACTCTTCTTCAACAATGGTAACAACCATTGCCATAAACCTGAAGGTAGAGGTTCCGGCTTCTTTTCATCATTGATCAAATCGTAGGAGGATTTTGGCTGATAGATTCTAAGGAATTTGAGTCTGAAGAGAAGGAAAAAGGCAAAGAAGACACCAAAGAGGACGCCATTGGAGGCCAATGCTGTCAGTACCGACTGTGTCGATGTGTTGGTGACCTGTGTAACGTTTGCCATCTAGCCGCTGTGTCGGAGTTTGTTGGAATGTGAGGACAGAGTTTTGAGTTTTTTTTGTTTTGATTTCAATTTTTCTCTTTCCTGTCTCTGACCTGTCTGCGCATCGCTGCAACTTTCTTTTTTCCCTGTGGCTCAGGGCGGCTTGTTCGCTGTGCGCCGTAGGGCTGCCAGAACGGGGACTTCAGGAACAGAGAGAGTCCGTGCCGGGCGCGCCCTCCTCCGGTCTGCATTGTACAGCAGCTTGCGGTAGGTATGCGCCGCATGGTTCATGATGCAGCCGCCGGCTTGGCCTCACGTGAGTCGAAAAGTTGATGAGTGAGAGAGGATCTTCAACTCTCTACAATCTGATGAGGACAAAGAAGTGACTAATGACAATTGTTTTGCTCCAAGTGTTCTTCTTGTTTCTCACAGATACATCTGGACAATTGAGGACGATTTTATAAGGAGAGACTACTACTCTTCACTTTTCAGCATTGATCACCGGCTTCAGCGCAACACCGTAGATAGATCAACCCCCTCGTTACATAGCCAACTGAAAGATTCTGATCCACAATTATCATGACAAAATCAAACATGTGAGATTGTATACCGAAACTCACTGCATTTTAAAGTCCATGATACCTGGATACAATTCTAATTCTATGCTCGCTAAACGGTTCAATCATCCAGTAACCTCTTTGAAGTCTTAGCCCATATATTCAGGGATCATCAAAGCGGAGGTACATCATTCGACTCATTATACACACCTAACTACAAAATATAACAAAGATAAACCAGTACCTTTCCTAGCCTGTCCATAAAAAAGAGATACCTCATCCTCATATCCTGTGATTATCAATAACGTCAATCAAAAAGCAGTCGAGGCTTCGTCCTCAACCCCTCCAAAATCATCCGGAACTTCGGCATAATAACTCTGAAGAGCTCTCATTAAAGCTGGAACTAGCCTTTCCCATTTGAGAATTCTGACTTCTTTATCAAATCCTCTCGGCTTTCGGACATCGTAGCTCATGATCCTTGTAGCTAACTCCACCCTAAAATCTACATCACCATCAATCGTTGGGCTAGCTCTCATATCCTGATTTGATAACCTTGTTGAAATGGATTTACGACTCCAAAATGGGACCAAATTGGATCTGATCCGACCACGTTCACGACGACGTTCGTGTGAATCTTGTACTCCAGTCCCTATAAGCAGCTCGACAATCTTGACAACTTCCACACTCGTGATATAGTATCTTTTCTTCCCCATACTTGAAGAAGTCTTGTAATCGTACTGTGATGCTTCCGCCTCATCTTCATCTTCGTCCTCATCATCTCTAGTCAAGCATTCAAGGCAACTCACTTCGACGACATCGATACCCAATGGTGAAGGTAAAGTTTTTGGATTCTCACTAGCAGATCCAACAATAGAAAATTGAGCAACGATTCTATTAACAACTTGATGTCTCTCAACTCTAATGATACGACGCTTATCTCTGTGTTCTTCGTCACTCCATTGTGGTAAACAGAGGTCTTCAAGGTACGCGCTCTTTAGGTTAAGCTTAACAGGTTTAAAATGATGGCCAGGGAGCGTAGCGATTCTTGGTGGCTTGGTAGCGGTACCACCGGAGGAGATACCTCGTACTACTTTGTATCTCTTCAGACTCCTAGGGGAGTTGACTGTATTGTTGCTCCATGAAGACGTATTGATCACAGAGCTTGGCGATAGACTTAGTGGAGAAGCCATACCAATTTGCGATTGGTTGAACTGCTGTGATTTTATTGAGTACTGAGGTGGTGTGTGAGGCTGGCCCTGAAGGTCTTGAAGGTGATGTGATAGTAGCTGTTGCTGTTGCTGTTGCTGTTGCTGCTGCTCTGGATGACATTGATGGTGAACAGTAGAGTCAGCAGGATTGAAGGCATGCATTGGAGGGAACCCATCCAGTTGTGCAAACGGCTGAAGACCTTCAGAGGTAGCGTAAGGTGGTATCGTGAATGGTTGGTGATCACACTCAAAGGATGCCTGATTTTGGCGTGTATCTTGCAGTGAAGGGGATTGTTCGAAGTCCGCATCGAGAGCCAGTGGGTCAAAAAGGTAATTAACCATATCAGGGTTTGTAGGAAAGATCATTCGCACCGTTTGCATCTTTTGATCACGTATTGAAGCCATTGATAAATGATCGTGTTCTTGCGTACCAAAGTTGAAAATGCTAGGTGTCTGTATTTCCTACACTCTCGGGAATGCAGCCAATGGTGCAAACCGTGGAGTTATATACACCCCTTGAGCAGCGACCGACCTTTCTCTGCGTTTGAGGCCGCGGCATGAATTAAACTGTGCAGAAGATTGCTGCAAGCGAAAATCCTCATGACGCGCTTCTACGCAGGTATCTTACTGACCGCAGGATATTTGGCGTCATTCCTACTGGCTGCAGTACAAGTGGTTGTTCGAGCCTTGGAAAAGCATCACACGCGAGCCGAGCTGGCGAAGATCCTGTTAATGAGATTTCACAGAAGAAATTAGTATGCATTTCGAAAATTTATGTTTGTGTCCAGTCTCTTTTTCACTCTCTTATCTCCTCATGTTCGTTTCTCGCTTACTAGCGCGCCTGTCAAACAATTACCGTGTCTGCAGAGTCAAACATATGTTGAACATGTCCAGATTAAGGTTCACTGCTCAATAAGTTTCTCTGAGGATTCCAAGGGCTTCCGGCTCGCAGCAAAGTATTCTCCGTGTGTGGTGTAGAAAAAAACAAGTATGTATATGCCGCAACCTTAACGCTTACGGCAGCCTGCCTTAGCTGCCAGCTTCATTAAACCAGGGGAACTTCCACAATATTACATTTTACATTACATAGATATCTAAGCAAAGAAAAGTGTATTATGTTCCAGATTTCAGGGGGTAAAAGTTCTTCGAAGTTACGTTAACGTAGCCTTTCGAGGTCTTTGAAGATTTCAGTATGATGTATAATTGTGAACAATTTTCCATAAAAATTTGGCTTCTATGCACGTCCTTTGTTTCAATGGGTAGAAGTTCTAAAAGTTCCTGAATTTTTTTTATATCCTTCTGACCTATAATTAACTCCTTCTTCAAGCATATGCCCTAAGATGGTCTGTCAAGAGTCAATCTATGATGGGTATTCAACTACAATTGATGAAAAATATTTGGCGTTAACATCTCTAACCAGCGAAAAACTTGCATATTCGCGTGGATTAGACAGTGCCTACGGCATCCAGTTCCTATGCCATTTTAGGGCAGGAGTTAGAGTTGAAAAGTAGTCTAAGTAGCCGGAAAATCTTCAAATCTTAGTAGAAAAAATTGGCAAACCAACCAACGTATGTTATGCGGTCGTGCTCGTTTCCACAAACTTCCATCAAGATGGCACAGTGACTTTGGACCACCATCATGACACTCGCATCTTTTCGCGAAGTTCAATACAGCTTTCATTTTGTGGTTTGCGCACAGAGCGTGCGTTGCGCATCCTTTCTATCGCAAATCTTTGATGGCCATTTTATCCACCAGGCGACCTGGTGACTCGTGGGTTCGTAAAACTCTTAGGCGTTCGATGACAACAGCGAACATCAAGGCACTGACTGAAGCTTGAATTCAGAACTTTTAAATGTAAGACGAAAAAGGGGGGTGAATAGTCTCTAAATATAGTATTGGCGGCTGTAGAGAATTATCTTGCTCTATCTATTTCAGGAAGATAACTGCATAAGTTGAAGGCGCCGTTCTTCTGATGCCTTTCTTAGCACTAATCTCTATCAAGTTAGGGCCAGCCTCCACCGTTCAATCACCCTCATCTTGTGAGAGGCAGGAGGACTAGGTGGCGGTGCTCAATAATTAGGCCCTTCGCCATGCTCCGACTAACGGCCCACAGCCTCTAGGTGCACCGAACTGCACAGGGTACATCCAGTCAGGCGTTTGGAGTTTTGAATCAGATTAACATCCATGGTGTTAGATCAAGCAATAATCGACGTCAGATGAAGCAAATATCCTAACACCCAGGGTCATGTAACTAGGTGTATTTCAAACACATCTGAACTTTCGTTTAATGTGACCGCGAGGCTCAAACTGTTCAAGCCAATCATGTGATTGAGTGCTAGGGTAGAGATTCAAGATAAATCTGAGTTGATGTTCTGCATCAGCTTTGTTGTATATTGCGTGTACATAACCTTGACCCAACGGCGGTCCAAAATGATCTGCTCCAAGAAGATCAGATATCGCTTTGTAATTGCAACTTTTGAAGCAACACTGAAGTCGAACTATGGGCGATAGCGTGCGTGGTGCATGACAAAAGCCATATTGTTAAGTTAAAGAGTCAAGGTAGACCCCATACTTTATATGATAAAATCCAGAATTCAAAATTTTCAATAAATTCCTTAATTGGTTTGGGTAATCCGCATGCTCAACTGGAACCTACAGGTACGGGAATTCTAGAATAGATCTATTAGCTTATGTGAAGGAATCAAGTCTCGACTGATCATCTCGCTGTATCTTGGATATTTCCATTATTATTTTGTTTATTAAATGGCATAATGATAACTGTCCAATGGAAAAGCAGCATCCGTTTCCAGTAGGTCTATAGTGATCGATGATAACTGACGGGTTTTCAAGTTCGCAGCTGACTTGATGAATTACGCAAGATGGTCCTCACTGAACAGGTATTGATGTATACAACCTCATAACACAGGGTAATAGTGAGCTCATCAAATCCTTTTTTTAAACATGGTTATAATCTGATGAAAACCACTATGGCTTCTTTCAACTTTCCAGGAGAGTAACAACCGAATCTCTGAAATCTCAAGAACCTGTCGAGAGTTTGAAAATCTTCCGCACATTGGTTTGGGGCTTTGCAGCAAGGTGAGAAATTTAAGCTGAATTCAAACGATACAGACTCTTCCAAAATGTATGCCTACTGCATTAGAATAGCGGTTTATTTTTTTAGATGATCATCAGTGAATAATCGTCATTTATTATTATCACATTAATATGTTCGCCCTTGTACGTGCCTCGTATCCTTTGAACATCAATGGTAATACAACTAAGCATACATATTAAGCACAACTACTCCGGAAATAATTGAGTACGAGATACCTTTATGCCATGAATTCTCTAGTATGTCAAATCAGTTCTTGGGCTTATGTATTCTCAAGCCATACAGCGGCTGAGAAATTTGATGTGTTGTCGAACTTGAAATCTCAGTGGTCAAGATGAAAACTGATGATGCATCTATTAGAA
Organism: Williopsis subsufficiens; assembly: GCA_017948575.1. Taxonomy (NCBI): domain Eukaryota; kingdom Fungi; phylum Ascomycota; class Saccharomycetes; order Phaffomycetales; family Wickerhamomycetaceae; genus Williopsis; species Williopsis subsufficiens. Next base: position 154,828 of record JACVEX010000070.1, read on the forward strand.
TAAAGTAGAAAACACGTATTCTCAATTGTATATATAGTATAGAAATGCAAATATCATCTATGATACATTAACTATGAGCCTGTGTGAGTGTTGAAGAGTCAATTTTTGCTTTGCTTTGCTGACGCATAACATACTTCCCTGCATGCTTATTATTCCTTAATGTGCGAGAGCAAGTGTGCAGCATGCGTAGAGAACGGAATGATTTCCTAGTTCAATCAATATTGTGTCCCTGATTACAGGTTTCATCATAGACCTCAAGGTGAAGGATTCATAAATTTTTGATATTCTTTCATTTTTTGATCGACAATTTTTTTGTAACACGATGCCGTGTGGTATGTTTGCATCTTGTTTTGATCTTCGGGATTTCGCTCTCCCTACGGTCCTTGGACTATCAGAAGCCATTCAACTTATCTTCCTTTAGAGTACAAGGGGTGCTCTCGATTATGAACATGTCCGTATCCACCGGTGACCGTTAGAATGATCGAGGCCTCTCGCGTCTGGATTTTGATGCCCTTTTGGTCCCCAAGTCTGAAAACCTGGAAGCACGCTGCACCGGTAGAACTGGAAAAGCAAAAGTATGCACCGAAGGTCGAGATCTGCACTCCAGAATTGGTAGATGTGAACATCACTTTGTAGGTCCTAACGGGGGATATTCTACATACAGGATGAATTGACCTGGAGCAGTTATTTGTTCACCTGATGAAGTCTATCATAATACCCTTTATGCTAATCTTTTCTTTATTTACAGAGCAAATCATAGAAGAATGTCAGTTTTTTGAAGCCGGTTAAGTCATTGGGAAGGTTTTGACTCCTGAGTAGTGGTCAGTGCTGTCTGGGAGAAGGTATTAGGCATTAGCGACCCACTCAAGCTTCAATGGCGATGATTTCCATTATGTGTTTATAGGGTTTCGGAAATTTGGAGTACATGTATGTCACACGAGAGTACCTCCCACCTCATATTTGGAAGGTGTCATATCTAGTTAGAAAATGTAATGCAGATAGGTGATAGAGTTGTGCCGCATGGCTTTGGAAGTCGGAAAGAGTAAGCACAACTGTAGAAATCCAGTTGATGAACTGCTGAATGGTTCGTAATTCCGAGTATTCCGTCCATGTTAATAATATCAGTGTTATATCTCAGTTAGTAGATATGACTGGCAGTCATATTGGATTCATGAAAAAAAATAATTCCAGTTAATTTTTATCCCTTGAGATATATTCCACAAATAGCCAACAAGACGTGCTTCTATTCTAACACAAACTAAATAACCGAATTTGAAAGCTAATGGTCTTTGTGTGGAAAAAAATGACGTAACTTATGTGAAAGCTGATGCTTGGGAAGGGCGGTGAATTTGTTACTTTACTCGAAAGAATGGAAATCATTGTTTTAGTTAGATACAACCAGATGGATGCCCGCCTGAGAAAGGCACTAGTCCTGTTTGCTTGGTGATATTCTGAGAATAACCAACCCGGCCAAGTGTCAACTGGGCTGCTGACAAAACGTTGTCCGACCGAACTGTTAAACCTAACTGCGCATAATTAGAAGGAGGGCAAAGCGGTCTACAATTTTCTACTCCTTGGGTCAACCGAATAGTCATGCCTTTTGTACCGACCTATAGTTTCAGTGTTTACGTGTGGTGCTGTCAACATCGATGTTCCTGGGGCCTATGAAATGCATAGGAATGGTCCAATTCTGAGACAAAAGACATGATCTTATCCGTGAACGTTAAAAGTTTTTGAGGCACCAAGCCGATGAATGCCAAACTTGCGCATAAAATGTGAAAGGTTTTTGTTCCTGGAGCATTGAGAAATCAAGTGCAAAATGCATAACATATGCTGACTGCATGACAGTTATTTCGAAATGCAAGACACATGCAATTGATACAATGTCTTATTTTGTAATTTTAGCCCTTTTTTCTTGTTGATATTAGTTCATCTCATACATCGTGGATCCACCGTCTGAAGACCACTAATATTTGAGAAGGAGAGTATAGAGAGAAGGGTTTATATGCTGGATCCTGCAATAGAGATCATAGGCTGATGATTCAGCAGTAAAGAGTTAGGAATATGATTGAGGTCACCACCTTTTTACTATTAGAAGTCAGATTCTTGTCGAACTCAAAAACGTAGAGTGACCGGGAACTTTGAGTTACTCTGATTTACGGGCTACTAAAATACTGGTTTTGCCATCGCCAAAGTATGTTATGCTAGAGTTAAAGACCCGAAGATGCAGATCAGATTTTGCCTTTCTTCATGTGTAGCCAATTTTAGTTCTCAGCCAGTACAGTATTGACAAGGAAATGTATCTGATGATTAGATTGTAACACTAACCAGATCTGAAGCCATGAGTGTCACAAGACAACAGAGTGAAATATATCGAAGGGGAAATTGAACCACAGATTTAAATGAATAGAAAGAGATACGGTACACCCATAGTTGTGTGATATTTAGAATCCTAATGATTAATAATTTCTGGTGAAGAACTTTCTATTGTTCATATGGATGGCTAAAGGTGTCCTTCACGCCTGGAGCCGAAAGTTGCTAGAAACATAGCAGCCAGAAAGAGAAACTGAGGTCGATTAGAAAACCTCACCACCTCCAACTACTTTCAGCAGCAAAAGTTCTAGGAAATCGATCCTATAGATGTTATAGATTAACTTAACGCAACTCTCACACCGATAATTTGATCAGGTTCCCCAGACGGTTTGTGGCATGATGCAGCACCATAGGGCCATCGAAAAAGCTTGACGATTTTACTGGATAATGTACAGGGGTAGACGTAAGATATTAAGAATCTCATTCATGACCCCCAAGAAACCAAACAGTTCACTTTGGAAACCCCACATACATAGCAACAATTATTATTCCTGGTTTGTTCCACTACACACACTTTAAAATTGTGCCAGAAGGGGGTCGCCCGGCGTGCGGGCTGCAGGAGCATTTCATGATTGCTACTGCGTTTTATAAAAGGCAAGGGGTCAGCCCTTCTCTTACTTCTTTCACTGAAACGATCAACAGAAGAGAGCAAGAGACAAAGCAGTGTTCTGTAAAGCCACTATACTATTGTTTAGTTATAAGAACACGACAAGTTATAACTCGTACTTTTCAGATATATAGTCCATTTTGCTTATCAACGAATCTTGATCGATCGCCACATTTTCAACCTGAGATAACATATTCAAATACCACAACAAGATGAGGTGAGAATACTTTTGAGAGTTCACATAAAAATGCAATCACTAACTCTGTGGGTAGTAGCTACGCTGACGTTGCTAAAGAAGCTGCCAACGACATTTCTAATGACGTTAGCAATGCTGGTGACAAACTTGACGCTAAATTGGAGAAAGATGCCAACAAGGCTAGTCAGAGAGCCGAAGAGGGAAGTAAGAACCTGAAGACTCAAGTAAAGGATGCTGCAGATAAGTCACAAGCCAAGGCCAAGGAGCTACATGGTAATTTGAAGAATGCTGAAAAGGATGCAGCTGACAAGATCAAGAGAGAGTACGATGACCACAAAGGCCCAGTCATTGACTGCTTCAATGCCATTGCTGATAAAGTCTCTCAAGCAGCATGTCTGGTTGTGAATTCCACAAAATCGACTGCTAGCTGGGCAGCTGAAGAGTTGAAGAACCCTGTCGTTGCCACACAAGCTGTTATTGCCGTTGGTGCTATTGCTGGTTTGGTTGTAGGAATCCAAGAGCGTTCCAAAATTTTCAGATACAAGTCCGATGGCGAAATTACTGCCATTCTTGCTGGTCTTGCTGGCTTGGTGGTGCTTGACGGAGTCCTCTTCAACAAGTACTACGCAAAGTATGACAAAAAGAACCTCAAGTAGCTGGCTGGGTTCTTCCATTGATATCTATTTACTCTATTGCCATTTTTTATAGTACTGATTTTCATTAGTTGCTAAATAGTGTATGTCGAGAGCCCATCTTATTTTGCTGAGGTGTGACATGAGCGCTCACTTCATCTAGAGAGTGCTCATGCTTTCTTATCAGTTTCCTCGTGTGGGGGGACTGGTAGGCACAGCACTTGAAACGAAATCTGACACAAAAAAACGGGCACGGGCTACTCTTGAAAAATTTTGTGACTGCTGTTCGCGAAGAGAAACAACTCTCCTAATAACATCCAAACATCAAGTGAAATTTTTCGCGCCAGACTCCTGCCACAGCATAGTGTAGGAAAAAAACCCAGAGCCGCACGATCTGTTCCTTTCGAGAAGAACATTTAGGAGAACCAAACGTCGATTGAAAGTTACCACCCCAACTTTCCGTGAACAATCCCGACGCTTTAATTAAGAACAAGTAATAATGTCTGCTCCAGAAGCTCCAAAGAGAGGCGGTTTCGCCGGCCGTAACAGAGGTCGTCAAGGTAGAAGAGGTGGTAGAAGAGATGGTGAGGAGAAGGGTTGGGTCCCAGTTACCAAGCTCGGTAGACTTGTCAAGGCTGGTAAGATCTCCACCATCGAGGAGATCTTCCTTCACTCTCTCCCAGTCAAGGAGTTCCAAATCATCGACCAGCTTTTGCCAGAGTTGAAGGATGAGGTTATGAAGATCAAGCCAGTTCAGAAGCAAACCAGAGCCGGTCAAAGAACCAGATTCAAAGCTGTTGTTGTCATTGGTGACTCCAACGGTCACGTTGGTTTGGGTATCAAAACCGCCAAGGAGGTTGCTACTGCTATCAGAGCTGCTATCATCATCGCTAAGTTGTCCATCATTCCAATCAGAAGAGGTTACTGGGGTACCAACTTGGGTCAACCACACACTGTTTCTTGTAAGACCACTGGTAAGTCTGGTTCTGTCTCCGTTAGATTGATCCCAGCTCCAAGAGGTAAGGACATTGTCGCTTCTCCAGCTGTCAAGAAGTTGTTGCAATTGGCTGGTGTTGAGGACTGTTACACCACTTCTTCTGGTTCTACCAGAACCTTGGAGAACACCGTCAAGGCCGCCTTCGTTGCTATTGCTAACACCTACGGTTTCTTGACTCCAAACTTGTGGGCCGAGCAAGAGTTGGCTTTGTCCCCATTGGATGTCTTCGCCGAGGAGGCTGCTGCTTCCAAGAAGGCTTTCTAGGTTTATCGATTTATTTCGCATTAAACTTGGTGGCTCTTGTTGTTTTTAATGACTTGAAAATAATGGGTCTCTCTTTATTGTTATACATGTAGTTTAATTTTCTTTACACATAGTAGCTCTTCTCAACCTCAGCAGGGATGTTCTCGTCTGGGAGACACGTCTTTTGGACTTCTACTGAGGATGATTTGTGACCTGGGGTACCAGTCAAGGTGACATTCTCGATTTTTGGATACTTTTTCAAGTCAGCTCTTCCTTCAACTAACTTCTTCCATGAGGCATGCGAATGCTCAATTACCTCGATGGCTTTTGAAGCGTTCAAAAATTGTTCATCATAACCGAAGTCGTTATTTGGTTTCCCATCTGGAACTTTGTATTCTCTAAACCAGCGTCTAGTAGCATCCAATAAACCAGGCATCTTGCGCTCGACATCTTTAACATCGTTCAACTCTTTTGCCAATGGATCTCTTATATCGATTACGATAACCTTCCAGTCCAGTTCGCCACCGTCGATCAATGCCAAAGCACCTAGAATCTTTGCCTCATAGACATCACCCAAGCATGCAACTTTTGATCCAATCTCGCACACATCAATCGGATCATTATCACCATTATAACCTGTTTCACAATCCGTTACAGTGGGATCATCCCATGTCTGTGGAATTGCACCGTAGTTATGGATATAGCCTTTGAATGGGAACAGGTTCTTCACAAAACGTAGCTTGCCATTCTTGGTGTCCTGCGTGATCGGATTAAAAGGGGTCTCAGTATTGATTTCAAACTTAGCATTGGACCATCTCGGAATCTCAATAAGCACTTGCACAGTGCGTTTCTCCTTGTTCAAGTTCAGAGGAATATCATGGAAAAAGGAACCGATTTGCCCGTTTGGTAATTGACAATAGGCCTTGAATTCCGTAGAATATTTAGCACCAGACTGGATAGTGGAGTATTGCTGTTGTGAGATATGGCGTGAGATAGAATTCAGTCTTTGAGATGCCATCCTAAGGGTTTGCGAAATAGTTGATCTGATCATTTGAGCAGGTGGTTGATGAATGTTGTCTTGTGTGCGTTTTGATAAGTCTGCCTGACGGTGGAGAAGGGAGTTTTCGAGCTCGGTAAAAGGAAAAACACTCAAACGCAACAGAGAACATAAACTTCGAAATCAAGAAACAATGACGGTATACTCCTTCTGGATCTTTGATAGGCACTGTGTGTATCGCACTTATCGAATTTGATGGAAGGGGACCATCTCAGTATCCTTCTCTGATTGGAATCGCCGTGATACTAACATTTGCAGGTAATTGTATCTACTCAAGGGAATGGACACAGGTTTTGAATCCATCAGCTGAAGGATCAAGCGGAACTATCAATTCGAAGTCCAATGAAGATAATGCGAAGCTTCTCTTTGGTGCTCTTTTCTCTATAAGGAATATTGCCCGTAGGGTCGGGGAGACACCAGAGCAGGAGAATTCGCTGAATTCCTTCTCCACAGCCAAGTACAGAGCACATTTTTATGAATCTCCTTCTGGTTTGAGATTTTGTATCCTCAGTGATATAGATACCCAGAACTTGCAGACTTTACTTAGAGATATTTATGCCAATATCTATGTGGAGCATGTTGTGAAAAATGCACTATCACCAGTGGATTTTAAACCTGGCACAAAGATAACTAACCAGAGGTTCATACGGTTGGTAGATCACTATTTGGGGCAAATATAATGGTACAGTAGAATTGATCATATCCAAGAGTAGCAATATCGCTCGTGAGGCCATCTTTAATGAAATACGGATGATTGAGTGATCAAGAAGATACGAAACTCCAGATTCATCATCGACTTGATATCGAAAAAGCTGCTTCCAGTAAAGTGAATTCAAAGGCCCTACACAGAATTCATTCTCCAATGGTCAGTAATGTATTCAAGTTATCAATCCTAGCCCATCAACCGCATATCAAGGACATATAGATATTTAAAATTCGCTGCCTGTTTCTTTCTAAAATAGTAGAGAAAAGTTTCTCTTTTCGAGACGAGTCGTTGCCACAACAACGGTTGCTGGATCAATTTTTCGCGAAAGATTCTCCCAAAGAAATCTTTCCGGAGTTGAAGGCGAAAACAAATTTTGCACAGAACCACAAAACTATTCAGACCTATAACTCTTCTAGTGGAAGATGTCATTACTGTCCGAAGTTGAGAGATCCGATTTTCAAGATTACATTGCGAGCCAGCTTGCACAAGTCCCAAACTTTGAAGAAGACACGAGCGAAGTCGCCGAGTATATCGCACTTTTGGTGAACAATGGAAGACCTATTGAAGAGACTTTGGAGCAGCTAAATGAACTTTTTGGTGGGCATGACCTCAGAGCGGTTGTTGCGAACTGTTATAAGGCACTTGAAAACTACAAACAACAACAGATGAGCAGCTCTCAATCTGTCCCACCACAATCATCTGAACAACAACAACAACAATCTTCCCTCCCGCCATCTTCAGCGTCACAATCATCTGGTCAAGATCAAGACCTTATAGGGGAGGGAGAACTTATCAACAGGACGCTGCCTACGAAACCTGCTGCATACTCTCGTAATGGTTACGGTGTCTCTAAGAACGCTAGAGGTGGACTTTCCAGAAATGGGGATGGTCCGAAGAGCTTTGCATTCAAGAATCAAAATGCTCTCGCGAAGGCGTTAAACCTTTCCCATCTGGCTGGGACTGATACTTTCATTAATGCAAAAGGCCAAATCAAAAAGAAAGGCCGTTGTCATAAATTCCCACATTGTCCACTGGGTAGGGAATGTGTCTACGCTCATCCATCTACTACATGTTTCCGTTTCCGCGATGGTGAGTGTCCTAATGCTCCAGGTACTTGTAACTATTTACATCCCGGTGAAGATGACGCATTGATTGCCGAACTAGAGAAAGTTAGAGCAGAGTTTCAAGAGAAGAAGAAACAGAATCAAATGAAATTTATTCAAAATAACGTCGGGATCGCTATGTGCAAGTTTGGCATTACATGCTCAAACCAACATTGTCCATTTGGACACCCAACGCCTGCTAATGAGGACGCCAAGGTCATTATTTTGGAATGGTGTCCAGCGAACTTGAACTGTGCTGATCCTTCGTGTACCAAAGCTCATTCTTCTTTGTCTAAGATCAGAGAAGTCAAACCACTGAAGGCTCCAAATTCCGCCCCAGAGAAGTCTCTCGATCCATGTAAGTTCGGTTCCAATTGTACCAACCGTCACTGCAAGTTCCGTCATGCTACTAGTCATGTTCTGTGTCGTGATGGTGAGAATTGTACTAGAATTGACTGCTTCTTCTCTCACCCAATCAATGAGGATTGTCGTTTCGGTGAGAATTGCAAAAATCCAAAGTGTCTATTTAAGCATCCAAATGGTAAAGCTCCTGCAGCAGGCCAGTTTCCAGCGAAGTCACTGACATGGACCAAAACTAATGAAAGACAATTTGCTGTCCCCGATGAACAGGTTTTGGAGAAGGCACCGCCACAAGTCCAGGAACAATGAATATGTGCACATATTCTATCTTCTTACTGTATAGCTATTTCTTTTTATGTACGTTGTTTTTGCACCTTCGGAGCCTCCTTTAAACCAAGATCTGAAAACCAGATCTGGAGGCTCTTTAATGTTAACGGAGGAACGGTTTATAATAAGTAGTGTAGATGTTATAGCAAAATGAGTAAATTCCGGTCTTCACCGCCCTCGGAGTTTCATTTGGGGAGATCAAAAAATTGTAAACAAAGCTCAAAGAAAGGAACCATCTTCTGGAAACAGGAAAAGTAGGAAGTAACTGTGCAGTGACAGCATGGCTCCAGGCACATTGGTCAATACTGCTGCATGTGCAGGTACACAGTGTTCAAATTGGTGGGTTTAAGTGACTTTTTAGAATGAGATCTCGAGCTGTACTAACAGCAAGAATAGGACGTTTGACTTGGCGCTCAATTTGCTCCAGGCTCGAGAAGACGAGAAGAGGTTGGAATCTTTGGATGAATTCTTGGCCAACAATAAAGGTCTTTTGTCTAAGACGGATATATTTGGTGCCGAAAAGGGAGATCTACCGCAAAACGATGAATTCTCCATACGTGGATCCACTTTTAAAGTGTCATCTGCAAACAAAAGGGATGCTGAAGAAATTGCAGAGATGCTAAGTTTTGATAAAAGAGAGGTTCTTCGAGTGATCTGTCAGAGTACCAGAAGAATCCCCGAACCTGATACCGAGAAAAAAGAGAAAGATGAGATCAAAGCTGCAAGAGATGAAAGACAACAATTATACTTGAACAGTACGTTGAAAGAGAGACGTACCGTGATTCAATTGGCAAGACATTTATTGACTCATGAAAGCCATCATGCACTAGCTGATAAGTACTCCTCAGGATTATTGGAAAGTCCTCAATACATCACAGATGCAATTTCAACGTTGGAATCTCTTATGAACTGTTTCGAGACTAAGCAAGGTTTGACTCGCAAAGATATGATCAGAACTGAGAATGCCTACATGATCGTTGAAATCTTGAAGATTTTGACAACTCTTCTTCTGAGAGTCAGCACAACTGGGAGCAATGTAGCTTTGTGGTTTAAATTGTGGGAGAGACATAGATATTTTACTTTATATGAGGAGTATGTTTCTACAGAGTTGTACGAAGAGATTCAGAGTTTGATTTCTATTGCAAGTTTGTTGTTCTTTGGCTTGAATACAAAAGATGACTGCATCGATTCTGAATCTTCATACTTGACCGAACCAGCAGTTATAAGAACCATTCATGATGCTATTGCGTCAGCCCCATATAATGCGGTAGTTGTTTACATGTGGGGTCTTCTTCTCTACATGTTACCACCAGTTCTTCAAGCTCAGGTGTTTACTGATGATGAGGATTGTGAAGTGTTAAGTCGTGTTTTTGCAGCCAAGGCTGCTGAATTGGATATTTTCGAAACAATTGAGGGAATTAATAGCTCATTGATCTATGATAGCCTTTACATTGCTATTCTTTCATCGTTCTTAATTTGCACTGTTTCATTTGTGCAGTTGAACGACAAAACAACGAAGACCTATCTGAAAGTTTTCAGAGACGCCCCGAATGCCTTTATCGAGAAATTCTTTGCCAACGAGGCCACCGAGAAACAGCTATATCTTTCAAGAGCAAAATTTCCTGAAATCATGGTCCCATACTTGAGACTTTTAAGCATTAATGGTGCTTTTGCTCACTCTCAGCTCTCAAATCTTTCGACCTATGTGCATGTTGGCTCTACCGGTATCGAGTACGATAATAATACAGAAACAGATACAATCACATTGAAGAAGGAGCTATATGTCAAACCACCATTTGAGCAAACTCCAGATGTGTTTATAGAGATTGCTGCTGGAACCCGTGGCAGAGTTGTACCAACTGCTGATCAGAACACGGAGGCCTTGATCTTAAATTACACCTATAATGGCTGGGCACTGCTTGGAAGAATCATTCGAAACATTGCTACCGATCCAGCTCAGGAGGAACTTCTATTAACTATCTTGGAACTCTTGACAAATACATTAAATGTCTCAAATGTTGATACTACATCTGATATTTTGGAGAGCCTTTCTGAGTTTTTGGATGATTCTGATATCTTGGATATCATCTTGAAGTTGTTTGAGCAATCACTCCATCAAAGAAATGTTTCTGTTTCCACTCAACTTATCGAACTTTTGAGTGCACTGATTGATACGTACCCACAGATAGTCTGGTCCCATCTTGTCCGTTCTGATTTGCTTGAACACGGTGGTCGGGGTGGACTGATCGGTACAATTCTTGGAAGTGTAGAGACCATCAGTGGTAGTTATGAGTTTACCATTGCATCTCTGAAGTTGTTCAACTCTCTTGTTTCTAAGAGCTCCTTGGATTCAGAGCATCTCAATTCTCATAGAGCCAACGTAATTCCGAAATTCACTACACATGCCTCTCAGGTTTTTGAAAGTTTCATTTATTGGAACTATAAGCAACCACACCAAAAGTTCGAGATTGGAAGCTTGATCCTTGAAGTTTTCTGCAAGATTCTCATGCTTGTTTACGGTATTGAACCTGATGCGGATCCGAACACCAAAGTCACACATGTTTTGTCTGCGGCTGCTAAGAGAATCATCACATCATTTGCCGTTTCGCTTCCAGATGCCAGAATCATTACGCCTATTTTGGCCGCTATAGATGCATTGAACTCCAATCCACCCATTTACAACACTACTGGTAACTTAGGCTTCTGGTTCACCCAATGGGTCAAGGTGAGTTTTGATTTTTCGAAGATCGTGGTATCCATTAGATCTTCCACTCGTGAAACACCATCAACTCTCGAGAAGTCATTATTCTCGAAGTCACCTCAGTTGGTCACTGTCTATAGCACCCATTACTCTTTGAGATCTTCGGTGCTTCAACTTCTGATAGAGCTTATAAATGCAAAATGGCCAACAGATGTTACATCGTTAGTGGCATACCTTGGTGACCAATACACTGGTGTTTTATTGGCTGCTGTATCTGCTGATTTACAATTCCTCTATGATGATTTTGTCGTTAAACAGCATCTCTACATGCTGTTCTCTTCTGTAATTGAAGGTCACCAGAAGGGATTGTCAATGATTTTCTTAAATGGTAAAGATATCAAGGACAGAAAGGCTAAGCAAAAGCCGCTGCTTAAGATTCTAAAAGAGGACGTGAAGAATTTGGATTATTATCCTGAGTGGCTGAGTATTCATCTTGTTGACGCTGTTGCGTACGCTTACAACACCTGGTCATCTAAAAAAGACGAAGACGGAGATGAGGCTCAATTAATCAAGACACTGGTTCCAAAACTTACATCGATCCAGTTGGACCTCACGACTATGACCGAGAATACTAAGATCATAGAAGGTTGCTATAAGTACAAGTTGAACTCTCGTATTGCAGAGATCTGTGCACTTGTAATCTTCTCATCATCCACCGACGCTACTACAAAGCCAATATTTGACTTGCTGGCATCTACCGATATCTTGAAGTTGATTAAACCGCTTTATGAGCCATTTGACTACGATGTAATCATTCAAAAGAATTTGCCCCGAAATTTCCAAGAAAAATGGCCAGAGCTCAAACTTCATCAATTCATTCGTTCACCTCTTGCCATCAAAACGAGATATGGAGAAGGCTCCGTTTATGATTTAACTCTGCTAGACAGCTTGTTAGGATCCAATCCTCACTGGACCGGTTCTGGTATCAGCCAAGGAATCAGAACAGACGTTGTCTCTGCTAGTGTTAACTTGCAGTATGTTTCCGCCCAGATAAGTGCTGCAAAGTCATGGGGTGCTCTGCTAACTTCATATGTCAAGAAGGTCAAAATACCAGCTTCATTCCTTAAGGTGATTAAGAAATTGTTAGAGGCCAATCTCAACGAGGACAGCAACATTCTGCTGTTCTCCAAGATCCACCGTGTACGTGTTGAATTAGCTTTCTTCTTATTGTACTCATTGTCACAGCAGTCAGCATTGTCAGGATCAGATACTCAGGATATTCTCGAGACGGCTCTTCAACTGATCATTTCTCATGACGTGGATTTCCTCTTAAATCTTTCTTCCCAGAACTATGAAGTCTATAGACCACTTTTGAGAATTATTTCCAAGCTTCTATCGAATGCTAAAGGAGCTACAAAGGTCATCGAAGCACTGTCTGGGGAACTTCTCGAATTTTCTGAGATCGTTATTGCTAAGGGAACTACAGTTATTTTTGAGGCTATCCAGAATGACTATGAGTCATCAGAGATAGGAGGAAGAATTGAGGATCTACTACTGATCATTTCTTTGTTCAAGGGTCTCATCGCCGCGAAGCCACCAAAGAGTTTCACGACGAGATTGTCATCTCTCCTTGTCGACTACAGCACTCTTAAATCAATCCTCAATGTCTACTCCAATTCTCACTCGTTGAAGATCCACAATGACGCTGTCTTCGCAGAGCTTTCGCTAACGTATATTGTCGAACTCATTTTTGTCGATGTAATTGCGGAACAATTGATTTCGTCTGGATTGTTTTCCACGTTAATCCAGAGTCCAATCTCATTGACAATAGAAGAAGGAAGTATTTTTGTCCATAATGCTCCTAAGCTGCATAACATCTGGACTAACGGTCTTCTGCCTATTGTTTTGATTTTGATGGACAAATTTGGCGTTAGACTTCTTCCTGAAATCAGTGCATTTGTGAGTTATTTCTCCAATCAATTCACATCGACCATTCGAAGCTGGTCACAGGACTCTGTTGCCATTACAATCCCTGCTTTACAGGAAACTGAGCAGATCATAATTCTTCAAAAGGGGTTAGACTCATTGTATAAGGAATTTGTGCAAATTTCACCGAGAGCACTTAACGAGTCTGCTGATATTATTCCTGGACTTGACAGTCCTGAGGGCCGTGCTGCTCTCAATAAGTCTCTTATTCATTTGCTAGCCCATCCAAAATACCTAACATCCAGAGTAATCCCAACAACCATAGACGAGCAGAGACTTTTTGAAGGCGAAGATAAAGTGAGAACACCTTTGGTTGAGAAGTTGGTTTCCCAGATCACCAGTGTTCAGCAGATACTTACAGAGTAATTTAGATTGCTTAATACATCATCATGTTTGTAAATTACGAAGTCATTTGTAGTCCAGGGCCCTAATTGTAAGGAAATTAACTTCAATGAGAGGAAAGGAATTCCTCATGGAATAAGCTGCAGAGTCGTAAGACCATCAACGCGCATTCTATTGTTCATTTCTTAAAGAGCATCTTTCGAAAATCATCGTTTGATCTCCCAGTGTTTGAAGGTGATGAACCAGAAGATTCAGCAGTAGAAGCAGGAGGTAGAGCGACAGACTTTTGCGCGAACAATCCAATCTTTCTCCTTCTCATACTAGATGGCATCATCATTGTGGCAGTTGGAGCATCAGCACTGAAAGGCCGAGCCTTTCTGAGATCTGAAACAGATGTAACTTGAACGGTGTAGTTTTCAATCTTCTTGCCATTTAGCTCAAGGCCTAATTTTCCAGATGCTTGAGGATTCTTGAAAACGATGATTGCACCTCCATGTTTCGGTTCGAGAATGACATCTTTAACTTGATCCACTCCAGCGAAGAATTTTTTTAACTGAGAAGCGCTCACAGTATCTGGAAGATTGGCAACGGCAATAGCTGAATCAGATAGTGAAGTGTCCTTTAAAGCTCTCTTTGCCTTCTGCTCTGTGAGTTCGGACTTCTTTTTGGAAATGGAGACATGGATTACTCTTCCTTCGAACGATACCATGTCTAGAGCCAGCGATTTTTGCGCCTCCTCTGCTGTCTCAAATACAACAAACCCATAGCCATCATTTTTCTTTCCTTGTTCCCTATGCTGTTCACTCAAGGGCAAATGAACACTCTCGATTCTACCGTATTTCTCAAAGAGCTGCCTGACTTTGCTTGGAGTAACTCTAAAGAAGTCTAAAGTACTCACATATATCTCCCTGCCTTCCTCTGTGGCTCCACTTCTAGCCTTTTTGGAAGATGGATCAGAAATTTGGACCGAGAGATGGAAGCCATCAATATCCTTCCCATGGAACAGTCCCATAGCAGCTTGAGCATTGGAAGATTCTGCAAACTCCACATAGCAGAAGCGACGATTGGAGTTAGATTTCAAAGATGGAAATCTGACACTTGCAACAGCTCCTACGCTTCGAAAAAGCTCAAATATATCCTCCTTAGTGTAGGTCGGAGGGAAGTTTGTCACAAACAAGGTATTATTCTGTAGTCTCGCTACCCTGATCTCATTGCCTTTTATAACTTTGTAATCTTTTGTAAGGGCCCGTTGGACATCTGATTCACTTGCAAACTCAATATTAGCTTGCTGAGACTTATCCACCGTGGTGAGTTTTACATCAACGATTTCGCCATATCCTTTAAAAAACTGGCGAAGTAACTTCTCACTAACAGTGACTGGAAGATTTCTTACTGAGATAGTCAAGTGCTCACGATCTCTGGATGGCGGGGAGACCACGTTATATCTGTCATTCTCAGACTCACCAGAATAATCTTCCATGTCATCAGCAGATCTTTTATGTGGTTGTGCTAGCGATATTTCTTCGGTAATCTCAGAACCTTGAGCTCGTAATCTCCAAAGCTCAATCTTCTTTCTCTCAATCTTGGATCTTATTCTATTGTAGTCTTCTGGTTGGCCATGTAGTTGAACAACTCTAAGAGCCTCTTCAAAGATCCTTTCTGGCCAGTCAAGACTCTCTGAGATGTTCAATGCTTCATTCAGAACCTTAATAGTGGTGGACCACGATTTGGTATTACGAAACTCGAAATTGGAGCGAATCAGCCATCCTTCAGCCTCTTGAGGATATGCTTTAGTTAACTCCTTCCAAGTGGCACTGGCTTTTTCACCTGCACCAATGTCCTCAAGGAGGTACGCTATTGTTCTCTGTAATGAATGGAAAACATCTGACTCATGCCTCCAAGACTGAATGAGTACTGAAGAAGCTTCCTCAAAGAGCGCTTCAGATGACATCTGGTTGTTCTTATTTAATCGACGAAGGTACGTCAGCCTAGCAATTTGGAGTTCTAGCCATTCCTCATTTGGTACGGAGTCCAAAACTTCAAGCTGAGAGAACTCGCTGTATTTCTCCGGGGTGAAATAGTCTGTGTTCATTAGCTCAACGTACGGGACTGAACTGGAGGGGTGGCGTCTCATGAAACGATCCAATGCAGAGGATACAACTAGTGGACTAGCAAACTCATAGATGCTACGAACGTAGCGGGTCCACATTTCAACAGTATTATCATAATTGACAGCATTCTCAAAGACTGGCATCAGGAAGTCTGCTCGCTGTTTCTTTGACAATGAGAGACTGAACTCCACCAATCTAGTCCAAAACTCTTTTGCTGATTCATCTGGTTTCGCAGTGTACACAAGCTCTAGATCATTTTGTTTGCGCTTAGTACTTTGATAGATTATATTTGCTCTGCTCAAGTATGTATCGTAGTCGTAGGAGAAACAATCTGAAACAAAACTCGAATATCTCGAAAGCGTTTCGTCAAGTTGGTTATGCGGTATTGATAGTCTCTCAAGGAATGCTTTATTAATGAGATCTTGCTGTTCAACCAAACTGATGTTCCTCAGTTCCGTATATTTCAACCCCTTTGCCACAGAACCTGGTGATAAAAGTTGTAAGAAGCCAATCTTGAGGTCGAAAATTCTTTGGCTATTCAAAAAGTCAAACTTCGTGAAAGTGTCAGATATGGCCAAGATTTCGTTGAATATATCTGAAAATCGACTAGGGTTTATATTCAAACATCCAGCAGAACCTTCCAAAAACCACCCTTGAACCAGCTTCAGTGCTCGTTCAAACCCATCAAAAAGTGGCAACACAGTCTGGCGAACCAGGAAATCTTCTACCTTGCCGAGTTCAATGTGGCCAACTAGCGTTTGACTAAAATCATCTGCGACTTCAGGCATCTCAAACAACGCAGTTGATGCCATCTAACGAGCAAGAATTTTGCAGTGTTTCGTGTCCAATTCTCGATGCTGGGCTGTTTTTGTTTTTCTTTCAGGAACCGTTGATTTAGTGCGCATACCGATAAGCTGAAATTTTTCAGGTTTTTTTTGCTTTCAATTAGGAGAAGAAAAGATGATGTATTTTTCGTATTCGTCCCCTTGGTTTAGAGGGAGTAGGCCTGTTCAGGTATCATAAGATGAATAGCAGCGGATATTTGAAATCTTTTGGATGGAGAGAAGGCGAAGCCTTGCAGAAAGGTGGTATTAAGAAGCCAATTCTTGTAAAGCACAAGAATGATAAGAAAGGTATCGGCCACCAACCGAATGGTGGCGTCGATGCCTGGTGGGAGAGATTATTTGATGGTCAACTCAAAGCATTTGATGTAAAGGAAGATGAGAAGGGGTTGAGTTTCAAGCAGGAGAAGTTCGTGGCCTCTGGATTGGCTGTGTCTGATTCTCCATTATATAGAATGTTTGTACGTGGTGAGACACTTGGCGGCACTCAAGGAAAAATGGAGATTCTGGAGATAAAGAGAAATTCCAACGGTCAAGCTACTACAGACTTCACTCAGATTAGAACCAGTTTCAACAAGAATGGCTCCAAAGATGTGATACCCGATAAATTAAATAAAGAAGATACAAAAGGTAATAAGAAATCAAAGAAGATGAGGGAATTGGTTGGCAGTGAGAAGAGCAAGAAGCATAAAAAAAATAATGTACATGCGACATCAGACACAACAGAGAGATCAAGAAAGAAGGAGAAGAAAGTGGAATCAAACAAAGAGAGAGAAGAGGACAAAAAAAAGTCCGACAAAAAAGGGAGATCTCAGAAGAAAGAAAAGAGGGATAGGCCTGAAAAGAAGCTGGAGGAAAATTCTCTGGAAAAGGAGAGAAAGAAATTAGAAAAGCATAAGGAAACGAAATGTGAAGGGGATGAGAAGCAAAGGTTCACAGAGAAGTCATCGAAGAAAAGAAAAGCTGCGAATCCAGAGCCTTCCGAGACGGAGTCTAAGAAATTTAAGAAGTGATAATATTGCATAGAGACCCATAAAATAGAACTATACTGTAGAGTCCGATGTCATTTAAGCTAGCTAGATATTTGACACATTTCAAATTCTGCCAAATCCCACGGGCAGATATCAAGAACCAAAACAAAAGTACCAAAGCCTAGTGGAATGGAGCTCTCATCAAACGCAGCAATTTCTCTAGATGTCTATAAACTATGAAATTTAATGACGCAGGGGAAGATCAGAGATTTGAAGATGAATGCAAGAGATCGAACATGTCAATTAAACAATTCCTCGGAGTCTTACTGGGATGTTTGTTCGCCTTCAAGTTCCTCTTACCATTCTTCTCGTTGATACTGATGTTACTGATGGTGATACTTTCTTCTGTCGTTATTGGTGTACTTCTGATCTGTCTTCCTAAGCATGAGGAGAATCACACTAGAATAAGATTCCCGAAATTCATGTTCACAAAAAGTAACGAGTGGAAGAAAGAAATGGAACAGATACAGAACAGCGAGGAGTTCTCAGAACTAGAGGGTGCAACTGAATTCAATCGGGCAGCCGCAGTGTTGATAGAGTTAATCATTCGTGACTTCATTAGAAGTTGGTATCAATCGGTATCGAGTTATGAAGCGTTCCCGAACGAGGTACGACATCAGCTAATGATGGCATTTTATGAGTTCGAGAAGAGGGCGTCGCAGATAGATTTCTCGAAGTGCTTGATCATTGATATTATGCCAATATTGACAAAGCATTTTACTAGTTTCTGTTCGGCAGAGGAAAATGTTCTTGCGGAAAATGGCACTCTTGGACCTGTGGAGCGTGATTTGAAAATTGCCAAAGAGTATGACAGTCTCTCTAAAGTCAACCAATACATCTCATTCAAAGACTTGGATAATGAAGCTGGAAAGAAGCAATACTCTCGGAAAAAAGCCTCTGAAATTCTTGAGTACATCATCCAGTCTGATGAACTGGGTTGTGCTCCAGTATTTGTGCTCGTACGTGAAATCAGCGCCAACATAGTACTCTTCCCCGTCTTGAGATTATTATCGGACTCTGACTCTTGGAATCAAACTATTGTGAAACTAGTCTCATCGACATTGAAGAGCAGGACCCAGGTAAGAGAGCTCAGAGATGCTATTGATAAGCAGTACAATAACCCACATTCTAAGCAATACAAAACAGATTTGAAGGGTGTCTTGTTTGTGCAAAGGATAACTCCACAGATGAAAGAACAAGAGTTTCAGAAATACGTCAAAAATATCGAGAAATCGAGCTCTACAGCATCCCTGAAGCAACTCAAGTACTCCATTGCAGTTCAGATTAGCAGAACTCATAGAATCAACTCCAAATCAGAGAAGTTTATGAAGTATACCAAACGGCTAAATATCGTCAAAAATACGGTAGATAATCGTATAAGAGAATTATCTGAACCTAACTCAATTTCTCCAAGTCGCAGAAGGTCAATGCTGAATCAGACTGACTTAGATGGCTTCATAAGCCAGCTTACTTTGTCTCAACTCCTGAGCAATCCCTCTTCTTTATCATTCTTCAAAGATTTCATGGAGCAAAGGTCAAGGACCCTACTTTTACAGTATTGGATGGCTGTGAATGATATCAGAGATCCTCTGGAGGATCCCCAGAATCCAGATTATGAGGAAGAGATGGTGTCTTCTGCGGACCTTACAGGTGGTGATACCATAAAGAGGATCTTTGACAATTTCTTCTCAAAGAGATTATTGAAGATTGATAACGAAACATACACAGAAGTTGAAGCCTTCGCTAATGGCAAGGAAAGAGGTATTGTGAACTACATCAAAGCTCGTAAGCGGATCCTTGTTCTCCAGTCCGATGTCTTTCAGAGAATGGAACAGCGTGATCTTCCAGACTTCAAGAATTCAGGACTTTTTCTTAAGCTTCTAGCTAGTGAAACTTTTGAACAAAGTTTGGTCAATGAAGTTGATGAGGTTCGAGATGATGATGTTGAAGATGAGCTGATCTACAATAAAGTGGATGGTGAAGAGAGTTCTTTACTTGAATTAGAAAATGCTCTGACTGATATATTGAACAAAGACACCCCACAGACAGACTTATCCCTGTCAAATTCAAGCGAGACCCTTCCAAAGAAGACCGAAGACCTTAAGAATGATTTATTTGGTCCTCAAGATAATGGCTTTCTCAACGAAAAACCACTTTTTGATGATAGTGATTATGAATTGGAAGACGAGGTTTCAGAATTGGATAATAATGGCTTCGAACCAGACCCAGATTTTTTTCAAGTATCTCATGATGCCTTGAACTTGAAAGAAAATATCTTCCAATTGGAAAAAGAGATAGAGAAATTGAGTCAGCAGAGTGAAATGTTAGATCCATTGATCCTTAAGGCTGAACTTACTAATAGTACAAATGAATTGAGACTCTTGAAGAAGTCCAAATCCAGCTTTAACCGTGAAATTGAAGCAAAGGAATTGACGAAACAGCAGCTTATTATTCAAGAAAATGAGAATAGTCTGTTTGGGAAGACGACTATTCATATCAATTCCTGGGTGAAATCACGTTCTAAAGGGCGCGATTACATTGTGTATGTCATTGAGATCGAGAAGGCATCATCTGCAGAAGGAAAATTATCCTCTTCGTGGATCATTGGTAGAAGGTTTAGCCAATTTTATCGGATGAATGAAATTCTTCGTAAGCAATACCCAGAGGTTGAAGGATTACTATTCCCTAAAAGGAAGATTGTCCTCAAGTTTCAGCAGAGGTCATTGATTGATGAGAGGAGATCACAGTTGGAGCAATATCTTCGTCATCTTCTAGAAATGCCAAAGATCTGTCAAAACAAAGAGTTCAGAAGATTTCTTACCATTGATGACTATCGTACATCAACTGAACAATCCTCGGACGGATCTGCCAATTTGAGGTTTGAGATCAAGGATGCTGCCAGCAAACTTTATTCCGGATTGTCTAGCAGTATTGATATTCTTAGCTCTCGTCCTGCCAGTACAGATAACCTGAAGTTGGAAGAATCTGAGATCCATACCGAATCAGAGCAAGCTGAAGATATGAGAAGAGAGCTGGAGACATATGAATCTGATCGTATTCAGACTAAGTCCTTTGTGAAGCCTATTACTGAACTCTTCATTGCACTATTTCCTTTGAACAACTCTAATTCTTGGATTCGTGGACGTGCTATCATTGTCATCTTCCAAAAGCTGTTAGGCAATACCATTGAGAGATATATTAGAGATCAAGTCAGCCAGGCAACATCCACGGACAGAATGATTGAGATGTTGAATATGGTCACTGATCTTCTCTGGCCAGGTGGGAAGTTTGGGCAGAGTGGAGAGCCACGCTCAACGTCAGAGAAAGAGTCAAGTAAAAGAGAAGCTAGAGTGCTATTAGAGAATGTGATGGCAGATATGCTTTCCAAGATAGTTGGACAAAGCGCGTCAAAGAATGCTGCTGTCAGAATACATGCTATGTTGCAGAATGACTTGCTTAATCTGGTTTTGGTCTATGATATTCTGGATAAATTTCTCGATGAAATGTTCCCAGAGCTTAAGACCCGTAATTGAATAATTTCATAACGAATAATGATATGCCTACAGCATTTTAGTCTTCAAACACGTAACACAAAAAGTCCCATTCGTATAGCACAAAACAAGAAAGATATCATAAACAAAATCATAATCAAAGCAGGACATTCAAACTCTCTCCAGATAGTTATATGGAGCCAAACCAACGGTTCCGTCGCCCACCTTCTCACATTCCCACCATCCATCGTCTTGCATATGTATTACTGATAGTATATCATCAACTTTAAAACTCAATTCTCCCTCGATTGTGGCATTGAAATCAAACAATGCCTTAACATGTCTTATCACCCTCTTACCTTGTCTTGTCACTGAAGGTAGATCCTGCGGGCCTAACTTTGCTTGGATGTTTATACTTGACTTACTCATTGATCTCAATTCTGGATGAAAGGATGAACGCTTTATCGACGTACTCATCCGCTGTTGCTCAAGTTGTTGTGACTTCTTTTGTTGATGATCATACATTACAAGATCTTCAATCATGGACTTCGGTCTAATCTTTGTGGTTTCATTAGTTTTCTGGCTAGATTGTGATGATATGAAATCGGGAACTTCAATTATTCTCTGATTTGTACGAAATTCGCTTGGTTCTGATTCTGTCAGCATTTCTTTCAGCTTCTTCATATCACCATTACCACCATGTTTCAGATCCTCTAAAGTGGCACGCAGGGGATCCTCATTTGGTGGTACGACATACTCCATCTGCGGCTTTGAGTGGTCCAAGACGAATGAACGTCTATTAATACTCTTCCTATTCCATGATTCTACGTCTTCAGAGTTTCTTGAACGGCGACGTAACGGAGAGTTCCAAGTCTTCGATAAACGGACCTCTGAGCCTATGCTTCCAGCGAAGCTTGAAATGGACGTAGGATTCGAGTAGCCAGTGTCTTCCCTGTGGAGCGATGTACCCTGAGTTGATGGGTTAGACATTGAAGAAGATGGATTGGAAATAGAAGTTTGACCATCTTCAGAAGGTGGAGGCCTTCTTTGAATTGGTCGTTGCTTGATAGTTGAATGATCATACGAAGCTATATTATCAATATCAATGGGTTGATGCTGTGTACCAGACTGTCGTGGATCAAGTTTAGAAATTGGTGGCGGTGTATTGGATCTGAAAAGCGTTCCCTGTGAGCTCGTTCTTGTTTGATTGTTAGAGTCTTGGATCACTGTCTGTTGATGTTGCCCATCACTTTCACCGTTTACATAGTCGACAAAGGCCGGAGTAGAATAGATCTTTGATCCAGTGCCAAAATCGCGTACAAACATGCCTATCTCTTCTTCTGCATTACATTCTTCCAGGCTCTTTCTGATGTTCTCACAAGATGCATCATCATTGACACAAGAGGAAGACACAGAGTTTGAATACTCCCAAACGTTAGACACGAGGAACTCAATTCTCTCCCTCTCGAGCTGTTCTAGCTGCTGACTTGATATTCTCCACTCTTGGACCCAGATAGCTTGAATCTCCTGTAATTTCTTTGAACCAATCTGATACTCTTGTCTAATCTCGCCAACAATCTGCTGCTGGATATAGATTTTTTCCCTATTCTTGTCGTGTTCTTTACCCAGTAGTATGTTTGATTGAGCTAAATATGTGTTAAGTTTGTTTACTTCTATCTGGTATCTCTCTTTCAACTTGAGAACCTTAGTTTCCAAGACTTGTTTACTCTTTCTGAACTTCTCCACAGAGTTCTCAATTGGTTTACGTCTTGCAATGAAAGTTGATGTGAATGTCTCAAGTTTCATAAGAGACTCAATGTGCATCTTTCTTGACTGGTTTGAATGGGACCTGGCGATCTGCTCAGTTTCATTACGCAGAGCCTCAAGAGCTTCTCTCAAATGGCCTGTCTCATAAGTGCCAATGACTTTTTTTGAAATGGCATTCATACGACGAGAATATTCCTCTTCCAGGGCAATCCTCTCTTTATAGAAGGACATCAGCTCCTCACAGGATTGAGCACCTTGGTGCATCTTGTTTATCACGACTTCAGACCCTCTTTCGTCTTTACCCTAGCGGAAAAGTTAGTGACTGCGATCATAATATGAATAACACAGAACATACCCAGAAATGAGAACTGAACGAAGCCATCGCTGTTGTCATTGCCACAAATTATTCCTCTATGACGTTACTTCAAGTTAAAGATATCAAAAGGAGCATCAAATCTGCGTTTTCACACACAATAATCCCAAAACAGCATAATGGGTAGTGTTTACTTTTTGCCGTTTTCGGAATGGAATGGTTGTAGTGTTCGTGTGACGATCATGTGGATCCACCGCTGTGGAAGGGCAATGATTGCACCTTATGAGCTGTGAAAGATTTTCAACATTTCAAGAGGTAAAGGACTTTTCAGGGCACCAGCTATCCGTGGAGCTTGTTTCTAGCCTCAATAACTGAATTTTATGTTCTTCGTTGGGCCGATTTCCAATGTCAGTTTCGAAGCTGCTAAATAAGGCAATTCTAGTTATTTTCTTTGCCCTTCATAACCGTGTGTGGAAGTCGTCACTCCGTTGTTTTCATATCAAAAAGGAGTAAAAACTCGTAAACTGATTTCAGTTTGAGATTAGTTCTTAGAGAGCATGGTCAGTGAAATTTCTTCATCAGATGGCATCCTAGGAATAGAGCCATTTCAGTCGCTCGCTACCAGGAGCGAGATTATTCCACCTAGAGATTCCATACGGCAATTGATAATGGGATATCTTATATTCAAGATATTCAAGATATTCAACTAGAGAAACAGGAGAATAAAAGACCGATATATGATGTCAATCGGCCTTCTTAACGGTGCATCATGGAAGGAAGTTTCAGGACAAAATAACCCGTTTTAAGGAATGATTACTGGGCGTGAATAACTGAAGCTAAGATCAAGATCATTGGATAGTCTCGAACTTCTTTCACTCTTCGTGCTATGGGACCTCTGGCTGTCCCTTGATAAGATAATACAGAACATCAGAATGTATGGGGTTAGTGCTAAGCAATATCCGGATTCAACATGAGTCAGAAGAAACGTGGCAGCGGACTCTCGCATACTCATGTAACACTTGATTCTAATTAGTTTCGTGGTTTTCTGGTGCTATGGTGATTTCGGACTAGAGGGTAGTACCCTATAGTATTCACCTGTCTGTCATCCATCGATGATATCCCCAGAACATAGATTGCAGGTTCGAACTCATTTCAGAAATCACCCTATTACTAGGGTCTAGAAACTTGAACTTCAATTTCAGTATTCACTTATAGGTTCACTATAAGAGAAGTAATAGATAAGAGAGTCTTGATCTGAAAGTTTTGTGTCAAAAGTCAATCCTAGGGCTATGCACAATCAGTGATATGGGACGCGCTCCCAAAGGCCACTCATAACTTGCTTGAGGAATCTCTGGGATAAATAATAGAGTCTATCATGATGAGTATACTATTTTCAGGCCTTTCGCTAAGTATATAGTATAATCGCTAAATTCGTATAATCTAAACATTTGTTGCCCGAGTTCCCATATTTTTTGTAAAATGGCGCCAAATGGCAGACTAAGACCATTTTATTCAATATAGACCAACCACAAAACTCATCAGAATTGAGTATTAAGTTCACAGTACGACTGGTGATTGGACACTGTTCTCATGGCCTTGGCTGTTGCACTAGCATTAACGGCTTGTACCCTTTGGATGCTCCAATTGCATTCACTGAGATCAGGTTCTGATTGACTGTGTCTGCACTTTCTCATTCGTTTCTATCATGCTTGGTTACTCGATTTTGTGAAATTAACTTCTAAGTCATCAGGTGTGAGCGTTACTCAGCGAATCGAAATTCAATATAAGGAATGTTATAACTTGTGATTCTTCTATCGGGATTCCGAGGATCCAATATTTACTTTGGTTTTCTGTATATTCAAAGTTACGCAATTAGAATCTCAGGCCCTGTCAATAATGAAGACCGTATTATGAACTATGGTCATTGGCATCTGAATAATTCTCTATAATTACACACTTCCTGTTGAACACCTTCAATCTGTCCGCCATCATGAATCTTCCTGTTACGCGCCACACTGTAAGTGATAAAGAGGAGGAGAGATTTCAGAAATCAACAACCACCACGAAGAAACAAGAGAAGAAGATAAACAAAACGATGTCTTGGTTCGGTTCGCAGTCAAACATCGATGCCGAAGTAGAAAGGGCCACCAATGAATCCATCCCATTTGGAGAAACTGACCTTGCCACATCATTAGAAGTGGCAGATGTGATTAGGTCAAAAAAGGTGCCACCGAAGGAGGCCATGCGCAGTTTGAAGAGAAGGTTAACCTCCACGAAGAATCCGAACACTCAGATGTCTACGCTGCACTTGATTGATACCTGTGTCAAGAACGGTGGTAACCACTTCATTGTGGAAATGGCAACAAGAGAATTCATGGATACCCTTGTCTCGATAATCCATGAAGACCGCACCAATGAGAATGTGAGGGATTTAGCATTGGACTTGGTGCAGAACTGGGCGATTGCGTTCAAAGATAACTCCCAATTGAAGTACATGTGGACCACATACAATCACTTAAAGGGTGATGGGTACAGTTTCCCAAGTATTGGTGCTCCAGTTTCGTCTACGTTGTTTGATTCAAGTGCCCCACCTGAATGGGAAGATTCTGATGCTTGTATGATTTGCTCTACCAAATTCAGTATGTTGAATAGAAAGCATCACTGCAGAAATTGTGGTGGCGTCTATTGCCAGTCACATTCTTCCAAGAACATTGAACTTCCTCATTTGGGTATAACTGAACCTGTCAGAGTTTGTGATACTTGCTATGATGAAATCCATCATAAAAAGAAGACTGTCAAGAAGAATCGTCGCTCTAAACATCAGAAAGATGTGTCTAGAGCAAGAGCCCAGTATGACAGTGATAATGATGAAGATTTGAAAAGGGCTTTGGAGTTAAGTTTGAAGGAGTCTCAAGGTTATCATGAACCTCCGGTACCACAACCTTTGAAGCAGCAAACTGAATTTGAAGACGAAGATGAGGATATGAAGGCTGCTATCGCTGCAAGCTTGAGAGAATTTGAGCAGGAAAAGCAGAGACAACCTAAAGTCGATAGTAAACCCCAAGCCAAGAGTCCATATAACCATCTTTTACCACAGGCGCCTACTCCTTATCAACCTTCTTTCGAATCTCAGCAATACCAGTACCCTCCGAAGCTCCAGCCGCAATATGCCCCACCGCAACAGAATTTTCCTTCAAACTATGTCACCCTGCAAGATGAAACAGAGATCATGCAGTTTGCCAATAAAGTCCAAGATCTAAAAAAAAATCCAGGCCATGTGTATGATAATCCTGAATTAACGCAGCATTATAGACAAGCTATCCCTTTGACACCGAAATTGGCCATTGATTTACATGAATCGATGTCAAAGCATGACGAACTAGTGTCAATGAATCAAAAAATTGATACAATCATGAAGATGTACAATAGCCTCTTGGATCGGAGAATTGAACGTGAGACTCAACAGAGGCAACAACAGTATAGCGAGCCTTCATATCCGCCTCACCAACAAGTATATTATCCACCAAATGGTTCATATTCTCCACAACAGACCTATTCTCCACAACATCCGTCTGCACAACTAACTTATCAGTCGCAATCCTCGGTCCCCCAACCCACTTATCAACCACAAGTCACTTTACAACCAGCAGAGCCAGAGTCTCCTTATCCCACAAATGCTTACCCCGAGCTACCACAGCATGAACAGGATGACGGGCCAGGGGAACCTTCATATCCACCACAGCAACAAGAGGAAGAATTCAGTGCACCACCTTCTATCACTTCAGGCCCCCCAGCTCCTCAACAGTACCAGAATCAGCATCAACAAGAACAGTATCAACAAGAATCATACCCACCACGACAACAATCACCAGTGCAGACCTCTCTCCCGGCCCAGGCACAAACCACATTACCAGCGCAACAGAGAATACAACCTGCTAAGATAACTGATTTCTCATTTCCATCTGTTCCAGTAAGTAAACCTCCAGTTCTTGAACAATCCCAACATGTGGAAGTTCCGCAGCCAAAAGAGGAGGCTTTGATCGAGCTCTGAGGAAGTCAAGCCCTTTTTATATCTAATCTCTACATCCAATTTTTGTCGTTATATACGTAAGAACTTTTAATTTATATGTACAATCACTCCGTTATTACAAGCTTTGTAACTCCTCCAATTTCTGTAGCATCTTCACTTCATGTTCCCTCACCTTCTTACCCAAGAATGCCTTCATCTCATCTGTGATTAAAATCTTAGGTTGCAGTTTCTTCAACTCTCTTTCAGCCAAGTATGCCTTCTTTGTCTCTGTCAATGGCATCTCTGGTGGCGTGAGTCTCTTGACTTCAGTCTTTGTCAACTTGCCACGTCTCCACTTAGAGTGTCTCTTTCTGATGCTGTCCAGTGCATCTAGTGGGATATCATCTCTGATAATACTCTCAACAAAATAACTTCTCTCCCTGACGGTATTGACATCTGTACTCATGGAACCATCCTCCATTGGTGCCGGTCTTGGCCATGGGATAACCATATCAGATTGACCATATACTGTTCTGTATGGCATCTCTTTTTTATAGTCTTCATCATAATAAGTGCCTTTGAACTCGACGTTATCCACAGCCACGGCCTTTGCCTTTTGTGTAACATTATCCTCGATCTCAGCAATCAACCTGATCTGGTCCTCAGTTACAGGTTTTGGAAAAGTGACTACATGAGATCTTTGGCCTTCTGTCCAGAATTGCTTTGGTACCACCACAGTTGTTGATGGTCCATTCTCATCCAAGATGTAACCTCCATGCTCAACATGACGAGAAACTTTACATATGTTACCGGACTTCGGACCCTTTACAATCAAGACACGATCACCGACCAGGTATTTCAACTTACGTGGGTCAGTTGGAACAGCACCATCCGCATGGAGATCAACTTCGAGCTGCGGACGGATAAATCCTGGTTGTGTGGCTTTCTGGAGCTTCTCAAAATAAGGAAGTCTATGCTTAGGGATACGTTTGAGATCCAAGCGGAATCTCTCGCCTGCTTTCGTTAGGAAGGACATCTTTCCTGGCTGGTATGATCTTTCTTCCTCTGGTGGTCCCTCTCAACTTCGACTTCTTTGGAATTTCGGCTTGGGCGAAACTGAGAGGAAAAAAAAATTAATTCCGGGAAAATCTCACGTGAGTGTACCTGAATTACGACCATTCTCGGTTTTGGGGACACAGCGATTGGTTTCTGAAGCTGTGGAAGCTGCGCAGGTGATGGGGGAATCGAAAGTACTTTAAGATAACTCTGGTGACCCCATAGAGAAGGTGATTGATCTACAGTGCTGATAGGAGAATTTGGCATAACAATGAATGGGAAGACTTCACACAACGAGAAGGCCCAGATTGCAGAGTCATATAACAAGCTATATAGTCAATTCTCCTCCGAAGAAGTACGAGAAGTAGGCAATTACAGCATTCAGAAGCTCATTGGGTCAGGAGCTTTTGGCAAGGTGTATTTGGCTAACCATAAACTTACACATACCAAAGTCGTTTTGAAAACTGGTGCTAAAAATGATCCAAACTTGGTTAGAGAAGTGTTCTATCATCGTCAATTCAAACATCCTCATATAACCAGGCTCTATGAGGTTGTGATATGTGAGGATAAAATCTGGCTTGTGTTGGAGTATTGCCCAGGAAGAGAGCTATATGAGTATTTGCTACAAGTTCAAAGGGTCCCAGTTGATGAAACAAGGAAGTTGTTTGTTCAGATTGTTGGTGCTGTCTATTATGCACATTCTCTAAACTGTATTCACAGAGACCTCAAGTTGGAGAATATCCTTCTTGATAAGAAGCGCAACGCCAAATTGAGTGATTTTGGTTTCACAAGAGAGTGTGAGGCAAGAAGCCACCTAGAAACAGTGTGTGGTACTACGGTCTATATGGCCCCCGAGTTGATCGAGAAAAAGAAATACGATGGATTCAAAATTGATATTTGGGCATTAGGAGTAATTCTGTATACTATGCTCCATGGTGAAATGCCCTTCGATGATGAAGATGAAATGCGAACGCAGTTCATGATTATGAATGACGAACCGAAATATGGACAGGATGTCCCTCAGGAAGCCGTCGAATTAATCAAAAGGTTGTTAACCAAGGATCCATCAAAGAGACTATCCGCTTTGGAGATCTTAAATGATCCATTTTTGGAACCATACGGCTTGAATCAGATTGAGAATACGGATTCATTGGTGAAGAATATGATAAGCCAAAAATTCTTCCAGAGCAAGGCTGAGAAGACCTTGTTGAAGAAACTGAAAAATCTCGGTATCGATACACATGCACTAAAAGCAAGCGTGCTGAATAAGCAATGTGATGCATTATGTGGTCTATGGGAGATCCTACTGGAGAAGGAAAAGAAGAAGGAATCAAAGAAGTACAAGACGAGAAGTCGATCAGTACTAAGGATCACCGCTGAGTCCACTTCAAGGAGAGTCTCTCAGTTAATGGAGCCTATCGGCACTCCACAGCTCTCAAGAATAGTTTCCTTAAAGTCTCTACAAACACAACAAGATAACCACAATTCAGGTAACAGTGGGAACTCGATCTCAAGCCCTGACAAGAAACGTACGTTCTTCCAAAAAGTTTCCAAGTTCTTCAAAGGGTCCAAAAATTTTGATACCCCGCCACAATTTTCTCATTCAAGGTTGAACAGTCTTGCTTCGCTCAATCATCAATATAATGACCCTCCTTCACAGGCCCAAAAGATGAATGGAAATCAGCTTCCTTTTGCCAATGGAGAACAACGGCCTAATAAGCTTGTTATCAAGGAGCCAACATCACCACTAAGAACTGCAAATGGCTCACTGGCTCGTCCACGTCCTGCATCTATGGTATCTCAGCGCTCAGTAGTTTCTCAACTCACAGCGATGTCCGACCTATCCCAGACTTCTTTGATCACAACAGAACTTGATACGCCTACACAACGACCTGCATTTTTGAGAAAGCCAAGTTCGGAAAACTCGTTGAAACAATCAAGAAGATCTCTAAGCCTGATTTCATCGAACTCGAGTGCATCCGAACGTAGTTCGACCATGAACTCACTCTACGACACTACCACATCACCAGACGTCAGAGTCATTCAATTCTCTAGAGGTCGTCGTTTCAATGAATCTGTGTTTCCAAGATCGGCGCGTCGCCGAAAGAGTCCATTAGGCGGCATACCGCCTTCTGCCACAAGGTTTAAAAAATCAAAAGCATTCGTAATAGAAGAACAAGAAGAAGGAGAGAGCTCTGAGCTGGCCACAGATATGGATCAATTGGAGATTGTTGCTGAGAGCTCTGATTTCGAAGATGATGATATTAGTGAACGAGGCAGAAAGATCTAATAAATAACAGTTGATCTACTTGAACTAAGTACAAATATCCCATAAATATCGTTAACCTTGAACAAACGACTTACAACCATCCATAATCAACTTGCTCACAGAATCAATCTGTTCCTGTACCTCCATTCCATAAAATATAGCATCACGAATCCCTGGGAATGAGAACCAGTATGGATCATCTTGGGGTTTGAAGAATTGTGGTCCAAATAAGGCGTTCTTATACCATGGGCGACCAGGTAACCCACTTCCATCCAGGAAGTATTTCTCCAGAAGGTTTAATTTGTTATTCCAATTCCACCGATGGACAGTTAACATTGATGGTTCCAATCCTGAATCTTCCTCAACAATCTCCCTCCAAGCATGTTCCCAATTTGACATATCTCTACCTAACTGTCTCAAGTTGAATACAGCACTCGACAATGGTTCAAAATTATAGTTCTTATCCGGTTGCTTTTTGGATGCATATTCTTGCAATGCTCCAATGTTGATGTTGATTTCATCGGAGTAAGCGACTATGTCAAACGGTATCAAAGGGTCCTCAATGAGGTGAAGTGCAATAGTGACAATGAATCTTACCAAAGCACGATGCTTCTCAAAACCTGGATCTATGTCGAGCTTCTTGAACATTTCAAAAGTATCATCACAGGTATACTCTGGATATGGTGTACCTCGGTAGCCAATGTCAATCACAGGGATACCCTGTGCCATGAATGGAAGAGAGTTTTTGAATGAATCAAATTGTTTATACTTGAATTTATATTCCTCTTGATATTGACTCAATAGCGTCTTCAACAAGGCCGTGGTTGTAATCTCCAATTGATCACCCGCAACAGCATCACTCAGATCTAAATACACCGTAGCTTCTCTTCTCATTTCTTGTATATCACGTTCAATAAGTTCTGTAACGCCTCCAAAGTTATACTCAGAAGAATCCCAAGAGATGAAATAGATGGTTCTCAAAGGTTCCCAATTGAATTTGACTCTTAGTTTGTTCAAGACTTCAATCACCTCAAGCATAACAGTTGTGCCAGTACCTGGGTTGATAGCACCTTTGCAGGAAGCATCTCTTGCAGCACCAATGATCATGGCTTTATCATTCTGTTCCTTACCGTCAATCTTTCCTAAAATGTTCCAAATGGCGTGGTTCTTCTTATAAATAACCTTGTTGTTTAAGGTGACCTGCAATGATTTATCACCACTCTGAAAGTCATCGAATTTGTAGCCTTTATCAAGCTTCCCCCACAGCTGCTTAGCTTGGTTCCATGATAATGAAGCACTCGGTAGCTTTGGCAATGGAACTTCATTCTCATCCATCCTTTCATCGGCCATTCCTGAGGACCAGCCTGGAGTCAATGGGTCACCTGTATAAAACTCAGGGATAGCCACTGTTCTTCTTTCTGCTGAATCTGGGAAGGAATCAGTCTCAGAAGTGAATAATACCCCAATGCATCCGTTATGTTCAGCAATCAGCATTTTCTCACTCTCTGGGATGCTACCATATTTCACGAGACATATGGCATTCTTGGCCTCGATTTCGCCATTCTCAAGCTTCTCATAATCAGTTGACCGTCCATAGTTAACATACACCAACCCACCGGTGACTTCTCCTTCTCTTGAGAACGGGTTAAATTGCTTTGTCAAATCCCATTCTTCATCACCAATGATCAATGTAATCTTCTCTGGAAAGTTCAGCAAAGATTCTGACTCCATGAACTCAGAATTCCGAAGCCCCTTTTCTTTAAAATACTTCTGTACGTATCTCGCAAGTGAAAGGTCCCCAGCGGTGCCACTAGTGTGCTCCATGGAGCTGAAGTACTCCAAATGTTCTTCCATGCTTCGAAGATCTATTGCATCTTTAGCAAAATCCAACAAGAGATCCCGATCACTGAAAGATCCACTCTGTCTAGAGCTGTCTTCTGGCATCAGCCCTGTGGCAGCAATCAGATAAACGATGAACGCCACCACTATGACATAGACGAACCGCTTGACAATAAGTGGATTCCCCAAGCGTGCCAGCTGGACCTCCCAAAATCGTTGCAAGTGGGCATAGCCTTCTGCTAAAGGATCAAGGACATTCGTGCGCACACTTTGGACTTTTGAGTTTAGTGATATTCGTAACCTTTGTCCCAGGGACTCGTTGTGCTGTTCTTCTTCGATTTCCATCAGCTCAAACTCCCTGGTGAGTGAGTCCTCGGAGCTTCTTTGAGCTTCTACATCATCGTACAACGGAGGTGCAGCAGGAGGCTCCCTGGGCACCTGATGATATCTCATTCTGCCTTCGCTTTAACCCCCCTGTATTCGTTGTGTTGCAATTTGCAGGTGTATTTTTGATTGTTGTTCTCTTCGCGGTGGTACTTCTGTAAATACACCAACAACGACAAGGCTGAGAGGGCACAAGGCACCATGGCATACAACATTGCGTAAGTTGAACCGATAGAGAGATTATATGAAGCTATAACTAACCAGAGCTACAGAATGGTTTGCGACTTCTTTTACCCCCAGCCCGGTGGGGTGGAGTTCCATATCTATCACCTGTCTCAGCAGCTCATCGCACGAGGCCACAATGTTATCGTGATAACACACTCCTATAAGGACCGCAGAGGAGTACGGTATTTGACTAACGGTCTAAGAGTGTACTACATTCCATTTTTGACATTCTACAGAAACACGACTTTCCCAACTGTATTCAGTGCGTTTCCTATCTTGCGAAACATCTTCCTGAGAGAAAGGATCGATATTGTCCATGGACACGCTTCAATGAGTTCGTTGGCTCATGAAGCAATCATTCATGGTCAGACCATGGGCCTAAAAACCATATTGACGGAACATTCGCTTTTTGGTTTTGCAGATGTTGGTAGCATCTTGGGTAATAAGGCACTAAAATTCACACTAATGTCTACCGATAGAACAATCTGTGTGTCTCACACATGTAAAGAAAATGTCGTCTTAAGGGGTGCAATTGATCCACAGCGTGTGAGCGTCATCCCTAATGCTGTGATCTCTGATGATTTCAAACCTAGTGAGATGAGAACAAAGAATCAGGGGAAGATCACTATTGTGGTGATATCAAGATTGTTTCCTAATAAAGGCGCTGATCTCTTAGCGGCTTTGATACCTAGAGTATGTCAGCTGAACCCAAAGGTACACTTCCTAGTTGCTGGTGATGGTCCAAAATTTGTAGATATACAACAGAGTATAGAAACACACAGGTTACAAGATCGCGTGGAGTTGATTGGTGGAGTGAAACACGAGAGAGTCCGCGACGTGATGATCCAGGGCGACATTTACTTGCATCCGACACTGACAGAAGCTTTTGGAACTGTTCTTGTTGAAGCTGCAAGTTGTGGATTGCTAGTCGTAACTACCAGAGTTGGTGGTATTCCAGAAGTGCTTCCTACACAGATGACGATTTTTGCTAAACCATCAGTCGATTCACTAGTGAAGAGCACTTCAAGAGCCATTAAATTAATCAACGAAGGCAGGGTTGATACTTCGAAGTTCCATGAAGAAGTAAAATCTATGTATTCATGGGAAGATGTTTCCAGACGCACAGAAATAGTATACAACTCCATAAAAGATGAGCACAAACTCGAGACAATTGATCAGATAAAGAGGCTGCACAGATGCGGTGCTTGGGCAGGAAAATTGTTTGTCCTTTGCTTCATTGTGGATATCTTTGTATTGGCTGTATTGGAATGGTTGTATCCAAGAGGCAACATCCAAGAAGCCGTAAAATGGCCAAAGAAGAAACCAGACAATCTACAGTTGGAAGATGGTGAAAGCCAAAATGATTTAATGAGATCATGACAATTGATGCATGGCAACACGTTGTAAGTCCCTTCCAATCTTGCGAAGCTCATCAACATCACTCACTTCGAATGTTTTGTAAATTGGAATTTCTTTGTGAAGCCAATGCAGTGGCCTGCGAGGCTCATCTGTATAGTGTCTGATAGCTCTGCGAAGTGTTTGAATCTCTGATACCAAATCAGAACGATCTTTTGACTTCTTTTGATGCAGTAATGATTCAAAATGGGTGTTATATAGTAAGTTGTTGTTTCTCAGCTTCTGCAGCTCCGAATTTAGAGATTCATTTGTTGTCAGAAGTCCCTGAAGCTGTGAACCTATCTCGATATTCTTCATGGAAATCTCTTCATATTGCATCTTGTACTTTTTGAGTAGTATCTCCATTTCTTTACTTGTGCTCAGTCTTGTCTGCAACACTTGAATCTTAGCTTCACATTCTTCTATTTTGAGATCTTTCTTCACTAGCTCTTCCTTGACCTTTCCAGATTCATCATTCTCCATGATTATATCCTTGCTGTTGGTTGCCAACGAATCAAGCGGGAAAGATTGCCAAGATATGTTTCTTTTGATACATTGAATCTCTTGGATCAATGTATTTAATTCTTCAACGATGGAAACTGGACCAGATTGGTATTCAAGACTTGACATATAACCTATAATGGCATCGTAAAACTTTATGGCATGGTCGACAATAGGACCAAGTTCACATTTCGAGATTTCACAGTCCTGTTCAAGTTTTAATCTTTTGGAAATCTCCTCAATCCAATCACCATGATTTGTAGCGGCCTGATGAAGTTTCAAAATTGCTCGACCACCTTCAATATTATTCCTGATACTTTTGTTGTTTAATATGCCAGTCATTGCGGTGACACTCTTCGTACATAAGTGATGAAGATCAAGAGTATACCGCAACTCAAGAATGTTCGGTATTGATGATTCAACTCCTTCAAACCTTATAATTAGTATCCTTTTCACATCATCAAGATCAGGAATGCCACGAAAATCCTCCTCTTTGATATGATGTAGTAGAGTCTCGCATAGAACATCAAGCTCTTCCAGAGGAATGCGCTTTGTGGATGGAGAGGAGTCATACACTTCAGAAAAATGTCTCAATGACAAGGCAAAAGAGGAAAGTCGCAGCTTTAGAGTTTCACCAAGAACGTCCAGGAACAAGCTATCACCGGGAATTATTGATTCACACAGGAGTTCAATGATTTTAGCATACTTCTGAAGTGAAGCAGTTGTTTGCAATTTTGAGACATGAATACCTGGAGACCTAAAGATCTTTTCTAAGATTTGCTCCCGCTGTTCCACTTCACATCGAAGAACTTGTAGTTCCAGCTTCAAACCCCGATTATCACTCCGTGCATTTGACAGCTCAATTCTATATTCCGATAATTTTCTTTCATCCACTGTGACAGAATTTGATGTATTAAAACTACCAGTCAACGTTGTCAGTTCTTTGTTTCTGAGTTCCAAAATGGATATTACGCTCTGCTTCTCCCCTATAATCTGCTCAAGTGACTCAATCTGTTCTTGAAGCTCATTCTCTGTAGCAATGTGTAGGTTTTCCAAATCTTGTCCTTCTTTCCCTAGTCTTTCCAACTCTTCGACTTTCGCTTGTGCCTTCAGTAGCTCATCTTTCATCAATTTGTGCTCAGCAGCTATTTTAGGCGCGATATCATTGGCCTTTGCCTCAATCAATGTGGTTTCCAATTGTCGTTCCAGCTCCTCTGTACGATCACGGAGTTTGATAAGTGCCTTCTCTAACATCTCATTTCTTGATATCAATTCACCAGAAGAACCATGCATCTCATTCGAGAGTTGTAGTTCTTCTTTCAGTGCATCTAAATCATCTTGAAGCCGTTCATTTTTCTGTGAAAGCTGTTTTATCTCCTGCTCCAAGATCTCGTTCTGTTCTTCCAAAGTTTCCTTGTCAATAGAGAGCACTTCAAACTCTTCCTCTGTCTTGGCGATTCTTTGGGCAAATGCCTCCTTTTCATTAAGCAATTTCTCTGTGGTTCCTTTCAAAGACTCTAGCTCTTCATGCATAGTCTGTAACTTGTACTGGAGCTTCTGAACGATAGCCTTCAGTCTCACATTATCCTCAGAAGCACTGTCCCTTGAACTTAACTGAGAGGGTACACGAGGAGATGGGTCAACATCCTGAGCAGTCGAAACCATAGTCTCTCGAACGAAGACACCGAACCCATCTTGACATGTAAAGTACCGTACACCTTTCACTGCACCGTCGTTCTTTCCCTCTGGTACATCTAATTCCACGCCAACCCAAAGCCCAGGGGCAAATTCTGTTCCTCCAATGAACCTCACTGTGCCCGGTATTCCCTTGAAAGAGATTCTTTCACTGATTGACACCATCGACCATATCCTGACTCTCGCGTGTCTTGTTCCCTGTCATGTTTTGATTTAGACATTCTGATGCACCTGGAAAAAACCCGTTGTCCAAAGGAGATCCTAAAAATGAGGTATTAACCGGGACAGGTATTTTTGTAACTTTTGACCCCCAGACAAGCTGACATATAGTACAAAGTTCAAACTTGCCTCTACTGAGTGTCCAGTCTAACGCCATTATTGGCTGATATACTGAAAAGTCTCTCTTAAAGCTCTCTAGGTCTTCCTCTAATTCGCAATGATCTGTGCTCAGTAACAAGTGATCAGAACTACTAACTAACAAGATTGATTCGTAGGCTATTATATTCCACTAGTCTACTTGATACATCATACCCCAAACTCTCATCAATCTGAGATTACTGTCCATGCTGACGTACACGCGGCCAACTGCCATTTTCTAGATTCGTGCATTCGAGATCATGACACAAAAACGATAGCTATGCCTAATCATTTCTGACTTGGAGGGTTTTTAAACTGTGTAGATTTGGAGTGATGTCACTATTCAGGCCACCAATGTCTATGTCAGATTCAAAAGCAGACAACTTTTAGGGTCTCAGTGATACTGAGATGGACCCAATGATTCTGAAGCAACTCAATTGCTCGATTGAGGATGCTCTCGCACATCAAAAGCTCGAAGAAGATTTGAAAAATAGAAGGTGTCTACAATTTCAACATTCAAAACGTTGGGATTCCTTGGGATTGCATCATTACGGCAGATGAGAGGAGACGACCAGAGGGTATCATAGAATTAGGTCGGGTCTTCGGATACCGCTTATCTGAGACATTGTCTCTTGGATGTCCTGATGATTATACGGAGACCGATCTTGTTCATGCCCTGAAGATCTCTTCTTAACTTTGATCTCATTGACTTTTCAGAGCTACACAAATGTTCATCCTGTTTGCAAGAAATGCTGCTATTCAAAGGTATATGTCTATGCGTGCAGATCATGGAGATGATGGCGACTAGTTGGATAAAAATATACTGAACTCGATGCATTCAAAGCATTGCTTCCAGATGATTGAGATTGCTCTTCGGATTCATTCAAGTCCGCAATCCAACAATCAAAGTGTGAAGTACCGTTGAACAAGAGCGAAAAGCAATTAACCATTGCTACTCAAGTATTCATTTGCTGGTTTACATAGATCCCAATATAAACCTAACACTTGTAACGCTTGAGCCATTGAACTATTTGCAGCAAGTGATGATTTTGCTATTCGTTTTCGAATAAAATTAGTCTCTTCTGACCATGTGGAAAGACTGCTTCAATCTCTAATCTGAAATACATACGGAATCCCTGTCCCTTTCCCATATGGGGGGCGATTCAGTCAGAGTAAAGCTGGAAAAAAATATTGTCAAAGATATGACATCGAAGCAGAAAATTTTTGCCAATACCATTTTTGAAATGGGATTTGCTGAAGAATCGAATGGCACCCACTTCATCGTATCGCATCACATTTCGGAAATCAAAGCTGGAGTCACTTCAGAAGTCACATCACAACAACCGCGATGTTTACAGGTTTCATCAACGCTGTTGTGATGAGGGCAGGCCATCTAATGTGCAAGAAATGGGCCCCTCGATTTAGGGCTGCTGGAAGATTTGATAAATGAATGTCTCGAGATAAAAATCTATTCAGAGATAGTGCACCGACAATGATGTGCATTGGTTCCCTGATCATGGAGTTACGAAGATAATGTTATTCTGAAAGTCATCTGTGAAAGAGATTGAAGAATGATCGATGAAAATGCCACTGTCTCTGATTGAGTGGCAGAACTTGAAGGAGTCACTGTCTATTATGCCTTGGTTTGAGTTTTGATTGATATCCCACCAATTTCTTCAATCATTGTTGCAATGAAAGTTACACCACTCCATCTTGAAATTTATGTACTCAATGCGAAAGGTATGGAGAGGAGTGAAGTACAAAGAGATCCAACACCTGAGGCTGCTCTATGATGCTCATCGTTCTGCACCTTGTGTCAAATGGCAAGCCGAGAGTCGCAGATTACGTCAGCACACTAAAAATCCGGGGAAATTCGGCTACGGATGCTTGCTTAGGTTTCCCATTTGTCTCCCGGTCATCACCCTGTTTGTTGTTTGCCTGTTTGTTTTCACCTGAAGCGGGAATTTATGAGGGGAATTTGACTTGTTTGACACATCGTTTAATCCCTTGTAAGCTGTAGCCAATCATGAAGAACAAGTTTTAAAACGCTTGGTAACGATCATGACCATTAGTGTATAGCAGGGGGGTTGGAGATGTCTAGAAGACCAAAATAGGCAAAGGTTGCCGAATTAGCATCGGGAGCCGCCCACATCAATTAAAATACTACTTTTAACTGAGATTAGACCCCCCCTCGAAGGAGAGTGGCCACGATAGTTTGGCTGTAAATGTGCATATATATATATAACATTAGAATATGAATGACCCCGAGATAGACCGCAACAAAGGGAATGGCTGGGAGTGACCCTGATCGCTATCAGTGCGGCTAGCGCTTTGACATGTGGCCAGTGACCAGTGGCTATTATACTACAGTGCCTTGTTGCTGTAGCAATCTTTGCCGGGGTCGTATATGGTGAAATGATCATGTCTTGATCATGGTAACGGACTCTACCATCTTCCTCCCGGTTTAGGCCTACCCCTCCACCATCGCATTGCTTTTGTTACCCCAGGTGTTGCCCCTCCATTCGTCTCTATGGAATCTCTGGGTTTTCAACTTCCTCCGATTTCGATCAGGGGCGAAAGCAGCACCGATCCGGAGTCCATTTCATGGTACAGGAAGACGTCATTGTTCTTTATCGGGATAGGTTAAAGGGAATGCCTGGGGGCAGTAAAGCCACAACTATGTAGTAAAAGTGATAACGGCACTATTGTGTATCCTCTAATGATCTCTCTTATATCACATCGTGCCGTCCAATAACGTCACACAGCAGCTCGGAACGGATTTTTCTGTCTCGAATGCCAACGACACCGCGGGCTGCTTTTGTCGTAGACCGAAAAGCCGTCAAGCCCTTGAAAGCCGCACAGGAAATTTTAATGGCGGGCGCTCAGTTGGCAAAAAAAAAAACTAAAAGCGCCCAAAATTTAAAAAAAGTTCAACAGGAATTCAACAGAAGAATCCAAACACGGGGAGAGCACTTTCCTTCGGAGCACACACACACACATATATATATATAACATACAGCTACACGCTCGGAGGCAAGTACATCATACAGAAGCTGTTACATCTCTACGTGCCGGTTACAAATTTTGTCCCGGAATAGCCAACTATTCACTCTCTTACAAATAGCCGCTATACTGTCATATTCCTTAATCGACAACAAACTATATATTCAATTTGCTACCCTGAGGATCGCACAACCATGTCTGATCTCACGAGAAAGAGACCGAGACAGGTGCAACAGAGCGTTAAGGGCTTTGAGCCTATCCCAAAGAAGAGCGCCATCATCAAGACGGACAAACCGAGACCTCACATATGTGCAACATGTACTCGTGGTTTTGCGCGTCTCGAGCATTTGAAGCGTCATGAACGATCGCATACAAATGAGAAGCCGTTCCAGTGTGCGGCATGTGGTCGCTGCTTTGCTCGTAGGGATCTTGTTCTACGTCATCAACAGAAATTACATACCGGTCTATCTGCAAACCCTCCCAAGGATCAATCCAAAAAGGGGGAAAATGATAACATCATCACAAAATATGGCAACAAAGAAGTATCACTGCCCACGAGGAATGGGGAACGTGATGACGACTTGGACAGTGCGGATTCTGATAGACGTGGCTCAGACGCTTCGAAAACAAGAACACTATCAATGAGTTATAGCGACTCTTCGAAATTCGCAGGGAAGAGTACTATTGATAACTATGACACGACGTCATCTCTGTTTAAGCATACCGAGGTTTTGAAATATGGCTCGTCGAGACAAGGGAGTATAGCTTCTCAGTCGAATGAGCCCCTTACGAAACGTCATCGTCATAATTCGTTTTCTGCTACATCCTCGCATACTTACACCAGAGGAACAGATGATATTCCACATGATCATGACTTACCAGAGGCTCCTCATCAAGTTGGATTTGCTACTCCGCAGCTGACTGCTCAGGAACTAACTTCAAGAGCTTTAATGAGTGGTATCGATCTGAGTGCCTTGGGTTTACAGTACGAGATTGATGAGTTCAACTTGGATGTCAAAAAAGAAGACGGTGCAGGAGACTATTTCAGTCGTGAGGCAAGCAAGGTTGAGCAAAAGAGTGGCGCCAATACCAAACCTGGCACTCCTTACCAGTTTGGCATGACTCCAGGCGGCTCAGTACTGGATATGCCAATCTTGAATGAATATCTCCATATGGGTACAGGTGGTGGTGGAGCAGGCTTCTCAATGAAGCATGGAAATATCAATCTCAATATTTTCTCGCATAAGTCTAATGCGAATTCACCACAAGTATCCAACGTCGGAAGCGGTAACTCTGGTCCAGTGAACAATACCGATACCACGGCATCAACATCGATCCATGATGACAACATGTCACCAGAAGATTGGTTGGGCGAATTCATAAACACTCCATTTGATCAGAACTTTGGTACAAACCAGAAAAACTTCAATTCCATTGGCTTCGTCTCAAGTATATCACCGTCGTCCTCAGGCCAATCGCGGCACAGCTCTCCAGTAGACACAGTACAGCAAGCACCAGTGAAGCAGGAACCTATTTATGAAACTCCAAAGCCTGGTCAGACTCCAAATGGCTTGTTCAACAATGACATTTCGCAATTGTTCAGAACAAGACAGATCGATTTGTTCAAGAAAGTTATTGAAAATAATGATGAGATAAAGCAGGCTACTACTCCATTATTCACCTCTGATCTGAGATTACAGATTATGAACATGAACAAGCTCTCTGAATCTCAGTTCCCATCTTTGGATGAATTGAATCAATATGCCACTCTTTATAAGAATGAGTTTGACAAGTATTTCCCATTCATTCATTTACCAACTTTAAAGCCATCTTTAGATAACTATCCGATTCTGTTATCTATTGCATCTGTCGGTGCCTTATATGCCTTCCACTCTGGCCACGCCGTCTTGATGTTCAACGTTGCGAGATACAGAATTCATGCTTATTTGGAACACGAGAGAACTTTCAAAAACAATAGCAACATCCCTGTCTGGCTCTATCAAAGCATGGTGCTTTTAATTTTCATTGGTATCTTTAACAACGACTTAAGTGTCACGAAGACCATGACCATCTTTTTGAACTCCTTGATTGAGTTGGTCAAGCTCACATCCTTGAACCTACCTTTGGAAAACTTTTTAACACCACCACCTATTATGGATGACTTGCAGAACTCTTCTGAATCTATGCAAAGAGCAAACTTTGATTATTTCATCTTGGCGCAGTCTCGTATCAGAACCTGTCATACTATTTTGTTGATTTCCAATTTGTTCAGTTCCTTGGTAGGGCTGGACTGCTCATTACATTCATTGGATGTGAACTGTGGTGTCCATTGTAAGTGGGATGAGCTATGGCAATGTGGTAACCATGTTGATTGGATGTGCTTCTTGAATCAAAAACATTATGTGATTGATTCCAAATTCGCCCTTGTGGAATTGGCCAATGGTAATGACACTTATACCAACTGTTTGAACTTCTTGACGTTGAGCAACTACATTCTCAGTGATGAGGATCATGCTGGCAAATCATTACAGATGAAGACATTGTTATCCCTCTTGATGTCTATTCATGAAAAGATCTATCTGGAACGTACGATATTGAAGCATGAGTCCAATGGAGTCATCGCTGCTACCAAATGGAGAATGAACTCCAGACCAGTAATTGAAAGTTTGATCAAGAGTTGGGAGAGTCTGTACATTAAGAACGGTGGTGTTTTTTACTTGAATGAGACCAGCTTATCTGTGATCTATAACAAGAATCCAATCCTAAGGTTGATTTTACCATTACTATCATTTGCCAAGATTCGCAAATGTGTTCATTTGACACCAATCATGGAGAAAA
This sequence comes from Williopsis subsufficiens, assembly GCA_017948575.1. NCBI lineage: Eukaryota > Fungi > Ascomycota > Saccharomycetes > Phaffomycetales > Wickerhamomycetaceae > Williopsis > Williopsis subsufficiens. The sequence continues at coordinate 197,584 of JACVEX010000070.1, forward strand.
TCTGGCAAAAGGACTGGGAAGGTATGAATGAGGCGCTGAAGTTATTGCGAAATGACCCTGAGGCATTAAAGGACTCTACAAACTATGCATTGGATATCGTGAAGCTTTGGATCGATTATGTTTCTATCCATAACGATGCTGAGAAGACGTCGATCCGTACTCCGGTTTTCTTCATCACTTGTATTTTTACCTCTTTATTGATCATTGCTGAGTTCCTGCTCAGTGTTGAGAGATGGGCCCAAAATTTTGATGAGAAACCAGTGTACCTCAATGCCATTGAACGTACGTTATGGCTTCGTTCCGAGATGATCTTTAAGAAGATTGAAGAGTGTTTGATACTCAATGATAATAACAAGACCTATTCAGAGTTTTTGAGATTGGAGGCGAAGGGTGCACTTGATGTTGATATCTTGGATGATGAATTGGCCAAGCGTGCAATTAATCCTAATACAGATATCCAAGAAACTCGTCGCGTTATTCAAGGTGCAAGACTTTCGTCTAGAGGGTTGTACTTGGGTGTTAGAATCCTTGCAGATGCTCCGATTTGGCCAATTGCGTTGTTATTTGCACAGGCACTGAAGGCTAGGGCGATTCACATCTCCAAAAGCCAACCGAACACTCCCGTGTGAACGTTTTATGAATTTACGATTTTAAATATGTTGCTGCTTTTTGTTATTCTGAGTATATATACTTGATATATTATAAGACTTTATAAACAAAATCTTTCCAGATGCTATAAATGTGGATCTACTCAACATACATGCCGACAATCGAAATCTCTACAATTCAATTCATAGTATAATATTGATCTGATTCATTCGTAAATAAGCACATTACCACCGTATTAGACACTTTACTATGTATAAAGCCCCTGATAAGTGTTCAAATGTAATACGTCCCCTTAACACCTTTCACTGTCATTTTTATTGAATTCACTGTATCTCCTTCTTCTCTAACAAAAACCATCATCATATGAATATGCACTATCCAATTGGAAGCAAATGTTATCAGGTTTACTTCAATTCAACTGGCTTCTCACCTCTAGCGAAACGTGGGTTTCTTGGGTCGTTGATGAACTCAGAGGTACCAGCAGAAGCATCGGCAGCCTTACCAACCAAGTAGTAGACGACGACACCGCCGACAAAGAATGGCCAGTATGGTTTCAAAACTGGAGTTGGGAATCTCTTCAAGGCAGCCATTGTATGAGTTGTTGTGCTGTTGTTGTTGTTCTGTTAACTTCGTTGGCCGTAGCGGGTGCTTTTTGAATTTTCCCCTTTGAACGAAATTTCGTTGGCGAATGAGAAACCGCGGGAGGATGCTTCAGGTCGGGTAACAGAGTAATGCCTTTATTAGAGTATGTTAGGCAAGATTCGCGGATTTAATCCCATTCGGATATTTTCGCGATGAGACTCACGAGGCGCGACACGTTAAAGAAATGTTATGGCATATCACCTTGTTTTAGTTTGTTCAATTGGACAGGTGCAGAAGGTCTACAAATCGGATTACAAGATGCCTTTCAAAGCGATTGATTACACATCTGCTTATGAATCATCCAAGGCACCATCCATTGTGACTACGGTGTTCGGTAACGCAATCCTGGAGATTCAAGGTGAACTTATCTTGCCAGATGAAAAGCCAACAGACCTGACGCCAGAAGAAGAGGAAAAATATAGCCAGTTGGAAGGCTCCGAGTGGGCTATAAAGTTTGGAAAGTTGGAATTAGAAGATAAGAAAGCCACTCTGTTTATTGGTACTACCCAGAGGCTCCTTGGCGAAGTGAAAAAGCTCGATCCGCCTTTGGCAATACTCAAATTCCCCAATGTCCCTGATGCTGATGATCCTATAGAGATGATTGATGTGATTAAACATAAGATTATCTTCACTGGTCGTCCACTGCCCATCATGTGAAGATGTACTACATTGATGCAAAAAGTGAGTATTAATTCAGGACAGTTCCACCAAATCCTCCAGGATCTCATTGATATCTTCACCATCTTGCAGCTTTTGCTTAAGAGCTCTGTTAGCGAACTCATCATCCTCAAGAACCTTCTCGGTCTTATCATCTTCAATAGTCTGTTTGATCTCCTCTAATTGGGCCTGCGCTGGTTTGGCAGGTTGTGCAGCCTTAGGAGCATCAACAACACTAAATTCTGGCTTCACTGGCTCCCTAGCTGACTCCTTCACAGATTCCTTTGCTTGCTCTTTTGTTTGTTTCTTAACATGCTCTTTGGTTGACTCCTTCTCATGAACACCTTCATCCACTGGTTTTCTCACATTAGCTTTCTTGACCTCTTCTATCTTGTCTTCTTTTGGTAAAGCCTTCGATCTTGTCCAGCCGGTCTTAAACAACGGATTCATTGAGAATTTAGGGAATGGGTGTGCCTCAGTATTGAACACAACTTGATCCAATGGAGTTAGATTAGAATCATCAAACAACAAATACAAGTACTTCAACGTCTCTGCTAACCAGAACGACTCCATGTTATCCCTTTGCTTTGCTGGAATATGTGTAACGTCATCCAATGAAGTGTAGGAACCATCAGTGGTCTTGGTATGTTTCTCAAAAGACTTGAAGATCTCCCAACCCCATTTTCTATAGAGAGTATCACCGGTGATTCTATAAAGGATGAACAAACTCTCGACAGTCTCTGGTCTTTGTAAGTTGTGTTTATCCAATGGTTTAATTATGAAATCTTCAGTAGAACCTTCTTTGGTGTTGAAGACGACGATTTCTGGCGAAAGCCCAGTAGTAGTTTGTGCATACATCTCATAACAAGTATGTGTGATATCCTTTGCAAGCATCAAATCGTCCTCTTTCAAGCTATTCCATGACGATGACTTTCTAGCCTTCTGTAAAGTTTGGCCTTCAGTGGCACCAAGTGCGAATAACCCACCGATGAAACAGACCAAATGATCCATCTTACTAGATAGTGGGCCACTAACACCATTCTCCAATTCCCCAAGGAATGCGAGACCACTAGGTTGAGAGCGACGTAGCATGTGATCTTTCATACCACGAACAGCTTCATGATACATCTCGTTATAAATCGGTTCCCCTTCCTCGGTTTGAAGGTACTGTTTGAGTAAGTATTCATAGTATGAGTCACCACGAGAGCCTAACCTGATGAGACGACCTTGGTACTTACCAGAGTCTGGATTGACATAGATTGGTACAAGGCCATCCGTTGGATGGTTATCATCCAGAACTTTCATGATGTGTTCAACTTTCTCCCAATAGAGAGATTCACCGGTCAGCTTGGCCAAGTATTTGAACTCCAATTGCAAAGTGGAGACTTCTGCAGTCGATGAAGCACCGCTATCAACGTGATTTTTTACACCTTTACGTGTATGCAAGTTCACAGAAGAGTAAGGTAACCCTGTTGGTGTGTCGAAAGCGCCGATCAAACGATCCCCCAAATCGACAGCTTTATCTAAAAACATATCATTATTAGAGAGATAATAAGCCGAGAGTAATCCACCAAGCATTCTAATAGTGGTCTCAAAGACATTGACTTCATAGTCAAAATCATAAGTCAATTCATTCTCAACCCATGCTGATGCTGTCTTGAACTCTTCATCCAGGTCCATGAGTAACATCGTATCAAGGGAATCCACAATAATCCAACCCAATGGTTTGGGACCCATGTCTTTGCCCTTACGGCTGATTGGGTTGTATACGTCTTTACCCCAAGCATCCCGCTCATAATGAGACCAAGTCTCTTTGAACACTCTCTTCACCTCTGATTGAGCAAACTTCCAGTCCGTCATATCTTTCTCAAACGCAGTGTTCACTTTCACCTCATGTTTCAAGAACCAGCCAATATAATAACACACGTAGAACGCAATCAATAGGATCACACCTTTGAACGCCATGGCCTTTTTGTCCTTGCGCCTTGGTTGGGTATTTGGTTTGTCTTTATATAGAGGCAAATCTTGGTCCCTGTTGTTCTGTACCGCCTTCCAATAGTTCTTCTCCTTCTTGGGTCTCAGACCAATACCCAGGCTGTTGTTGTAGAAACTCATAAAGAGATGGTGGATTGTTCTTTTCCCTTGCAATTGCTGTTGTGTTTGTTTTCGTACAGTTGTCGCTTATGTCAAAATGTGTCCCCGTTGCCCCAGTGATAGTTTCTAAGTTGGTGATTTCGCCCTCTGGTGTTGGGATGGCTCATGATAATGCTCTATTTGGCTTCAGTGATCCATAGGTGTTGGTGCGTTGATCGTACTCAAGTTACACAAATATTTTGTGTCTTGTATAGTGAATACTGACAAAATAACTACTGAATCTACAGTAAAGTTAAATATCTAGTAACCACCTCTAAAAGATGCATCTGTATTCGTCATGTTGAAGGACGAATGCCCAGACACGCAACTAATAATTGCCAACTGCTATGTATGGCCACTTACTGATATGCCACTGAGCTGTTCACTGGAAAACCTTTACAAAGAAGAAATTCGACTTGGAAATTTCATAGAAGTAATAAAATATAAGTCTGAAGTTGAAATTTTCGAGAGTAGATCGATTGGAGAGGAAGAGAGAAATAAAAGTAGCAGCATCCTCTCTGTCCTTGCCACCCCATGGGAGAAAAGCTTCGAAGCAACGATGGCCCTAAATCCGGTAGTTAGGGATTCGCTCTAAGGTTCTTGCTATGAAACCTACTTCTGACTATTAGCTCAATTCCTATCGATGAGCTCATTCTAATGGATTCCATCATCGTCCTGTAAATTAACCACTGTGTGGGCTTACGATAAACTCTTTTAAGGATGGAGACTGCAGAAGCTTAAGATGTATTCTTCTTCTAAAATACAGCCTCAAATGGCAGCAATTTAGGGCGTAATCGGTTGACTTATCATCATTTAAATCTCGGGGTTGGATTGACCACTTGATACAGCTATAATCTTGATTAGCTATGAAATTCACATGCTAGATCTCCTCAAAGACCCATCCAGGAGTATAACTTTCGGTAATGTTCTTGGATTAAGATCAATTAAGAGATGCATGATAAGATGAATCTACCAAAAAGCTCTACAACAGGTAATGCCAAAATAATAGAAACGGAGAATAAACTGAAGGAAGATCTAACCTTCAGGCCTGCAGCAACACCCTATACGCGCTGAGTGTTGAGTGAAATAAATGAAAGACCAGGAAACAGTAAAGTTTATTTAACTATACACACACACAACATGTTAATAGTGGAACAATATTCTCACTGGTACTCCGAAGTAGCCTCAAAATCTGTTACGGAGCCCCGCCGCGCTGCCCAGATCCCACAACCGCGACAATGATTATCTCAGCAAATGTAACCGTTGAGGCGGCTTGACGGTAGGCACCACATTTCTCATGCAAGAAACGTACCACTTTGTTTCAACTTCTCTGGCGAAATGGCATGAGTGATCGCGTGGGAGCATAATATATAGTTGAGGAGAAATCCATTTTGTTGTTTCAGTAGTTGTCATAGTTCTTCGAGATATTTTGATTTGTTCATCCAAATACTATTTTGATACCCTCTCCTATACATCTCTCGAACCACCCTACACAATGGCTCTGAGAAACTACATGTACTTCAAACATGAAGACCAACTAAAGACTAAAATTGCACACAACATTACAAATACAGAGCCACAGGAACAAAATAGCCAAAAGACTACAAAGCCAAAGAGGCTTACGCCCACTCAGCTAAGAAAGCTCGAGAACTTGAAGATATCAGAGGAGAAACAGTGATTAGCAGTGCGCACTGGGTTGAACAAAATGTAATTTTTCAGAGGCTTGCTGATTCCTCGGGTTAACTGGTGGATTTTTACGGAGTTTTAATGGCGTTCTTAACGAATTTTATGGATTAATGGATTGTTTTCAAGCACTGGAAGTGCTGAGTTGTGAAATGGTTGTAGTTCTGAGACGTAGTGTGGTGTAATAAGAATTGGTGCAATTGCGGAGTGTCGCCTATCGCAACTTCAACTACACCAGAAATTATGCAAAATATGGAATCACTATATAAAAGTGGAATATATATGCCATCTGACACCCCTCTTTCAGGCCCTATTATGGATCCAGACGGGTTCTTATATTGACATAGCATTGTTATCTCCATCAACAATCACGAATTGATATAAAACCAAAGGGTCTCCAGGTATTCTTTCCGCCTTCCCTTAAATTGGACCAATCAAACAAACTTTGAGAACACTGGCCTCAGTGGACATCAAATGGAGATAACCACAATTCAAACATATATTGGCCTCAGAGTGAAATTAACAAAAACTGTTAATCCACCCGTATAGAAACCATGCTCATAAAGAGTTAAGACCCCATCAACGATCCATGGAAACCCTTCTGGAAAGAAGAGGAAACTCAAGGCGTAGTAAGACATGCAGGACCCAGGAAGTAAGAAAGATACATAGTTGGAATGACCAATTTAATCACGTACTGTCTAAATGATGGATTTGGTACAAAGAAGAAGAAGAGTGTAGGGGAAAGAAGAAGACGTGCAAAGTTGAAAATTTTTGTACATTCGCTTCATGGTCGGAATTAGAAATCTTGACCGGAACTTCCCCCGCTCCCTCTCGGTCATCGACTTTCAGGGCTGACAACCTCTTCCCTCAATCATTTCCGCTTTGTGTTTATTGCATTCAAAATGTTGTCCAAATCCTTTGCTAGAGCTTTTACTGGTGTTCGTCAATTCTCCTCCTCTGCCTCTGTGTTAGGTAAGAAGGTCTACTTCGTTCCTGCCATTGATGGTGAGTACCTTTGTGGATTTACCTTGAATGTTGGGTTGATCTGACTAACGATTACGCCAGGAAGAAAGCTTGACAGAATCGAGTTTGAGTTGTACGATGAAGTAAGTAGCAATTATCTGATTTTATAATCATAGAATACTAACGGACCACCAGATCACCCCAAAGACTTGTGAAAACTTCAGAGCTCTGTGCACTGGTGAGAAAGGGTTCGGATACCAAGGTTCTCCTTTCCACAGAGTGATTCCACAGTTCATGTTGCAAGGTGGCGATATCACCATGGGTAACGGTTACGGTGGTAAGTCAATCTATGGTGACCGTTTTGCGGATGAAAACTTTACCAAGAAGCACACCAAGCCAGGTTTGCTGTCCATGGCTAACGCCGGCCCAAACACCAACGGTTCCCAGTTCTTCATCACTACAGTTCCATGCCCATGGTTGGATGGTAAGCACACTGTCTTTGGTGAGGTCACCAAGGGTTACGACTCTGTCAAGACCATTGAAGCTTACGGTTCCGCAGGTGGTAGAACCAGAGCTCCAATCATTATTGAGGAGTGTGGTGAGATCACTGAGTAAATTCCTCGGAGTACCGAGTTCACAAGCCACTGAATAGTCGCAAGTACATAGTCTTTTATCCGTATATTTACAACTTATTGCTGTAGTCAACCATGTTCTGAGATGTCTCGACGTCTCTGAGCGTAAAATTTCAACCACCCGCCAATTCCGCGACGGTTTGAGAAATTCGCCCCCAATTTCTTTGGAATCTCCGTTATCTCACAATAAACAACACCAGCAATAACAACAAGGACAAGAAGCAAGGTGGAGACGATGGATGAGTTGAAGAAGCAGCTAAAGAACGTCTCCTTGTATGACGTTAAGGCTTACGTCAGAAAGGCACAGAATGTGGTATACAACTACACAGAGATGGAGGCCCGTGTCCGTGAGGCAACGAATAATGAACCATGGGGTGCCTCTTCGACACTAATGCAAAAGATCGCTGCTGGTACTTATAACTACAGAGAGCGTGAGGAGATCATCGGGATGATCTTTAGACGTTTCACGGAGAAAGCTGCTAACGAATGGCGTCAAATCTATAAGGCCTTGCAGTTGTTGGAGTACCTGTTGAAGAACGGGTCCGAGAGATTTGTGGATGATGCTAGGGCGAATTTGAGTTTGATCACCATGTTGCGTTCATTCCATTATATTGATTCTCAGGGACGCGACCAAGGTATCAATGTGAGAACTAAGGCTAAGACGCTGGTGGAGTTGTTGAATAATGATTCCGCTTTGAGAGCTGAGAGAAAAAAGAGTAGAGAGAATGCAAAGAAGTTCCAAGGTGTTGCTGGTGGTATCGGTAGTAATACGGCCTCCGGTGCTGAAAACTACGATGAGTACGGTACTTATGAAGGCCGTATCTTTGGTGATGGTGGTGTTTATGGTCAACGTTTTGAAGAATCAAGGCCATCAAACAACAAAGAATTTGAGGAATATGATGTTGAGGATACTCCAAAGCAAAACAAGAGGATTCCATCTAGCTCCAAACCTGTTCCTGCTAAGCCAGAAGTGGATTTGTTCTCCTTCGACGATCCATCCAACGACACCACGACTGCTCCCACTACAAACGAAGATGAATTTGATGAATTCGGAGATTTCCAAAGTTCTGTTCAACCTGCATCAACCACATCTACTACGCTAACAAACAACTTGGCCTCATTGTACTCACAATCCACACAACAACCGACTCAAGCTGATTCATCATTCGGCGATTTCACATCATTTGCACCAGCTGCGCAGACATCTTATAACACTACTAGTTCATTCACCTCAGGCCCAGCACCGGTGCAGAAACAAGATGCCTTCAGCTCATTGTTCCAGACTGCTACTACAAAAGCCCATGAGAACCCTGTGAAATCCACACCTATGCAGTATACTCCAACCACCCAGACTTCTGCGACCGTTTCTGCGCCAGTGGGCCAGGCTAACAACGGTGAGATTGATTTGCTTGATTTATAGGTCTTATTCTTTGTATATTCGATAGAGTAAAAGAAAAGAGTTCTGTTTTGTAAGATTGTGTGAGCCCGGAGTTCACATTGTAGCCGAAAAAGTCTTCATGTGAGTAGTGGGCATGGTCGGCGTGATGTCATCATTGCAGAGCCGTGAGCATAACAGAGCGCAGATGCAATATACTACAAATAAGACAGTAAGTAAACTTTCTATAAGTATACAGAGCCTGAGTTGGATCAAGGCACCATACTGTGATGTCATTCGTAATCATTAAAACGTGAGTTGGATCATGAGTTGGATCATTTTAAGTGCTATCTTTTGATGAGTTGGATCATTTCGGTAAGTGTGGTTAAGTGTATGTAGTGTTATTTTGATGAGTTGGATCATTAATGCATGTGAGTGAAAAAAAAGTTTGCCAGTTGGAGGGCTGCAAGTGGTCATCAAGACCGAAGTATAGTTGAAAGTGGGTCGAAGATGTGAGAAATTAAGCCTGAATGGCCATATTCAAAGCCATTTGCATGGTCTGCAACAATGAGCTTTGATCCTCAAGACCAATACTCAATCTCACCAAGTTTCTATCAACACCCCATTTCTCAACTTCATCTAATTCTTGATAGTGGGCCAAGATCGCATATGGGCAAACCAATGTGAAATTAGTACCCAGAGAAGGACCTTTAGAAAGTTGTAATGAATCGAAGAAAGCCTTGGCTTGTTCACCATTCTGGAAGACAATAGAGACCAAGCCACCGTATCCACCATTAACAGTCTTGATATTATCGTAATAATCCTTTGTATCATTAATCTTTGGGTAATAAATCTTGGTAATGATAGGACATTGTTGGAACAAATCCACAACCGCTTCAGAGTTGATATTGACCTTTTGAGATCTGGATTCAAAATCACGAGAGTTTCGCTCCAAATAGATAGCATCTTCAGCCCAGAAGATATCCTCAAAGTTCTCTTGAAAGTACTTCTTGAATTGTGGATAGAACTGAGAAGCAGGATTCAATAACAATGAACCAGCCATGACATTTGAATCGCCAGAGAAAACTTTGGTCAACGACGAGACAATGATGTCAGTGTAAGGTCTCACATCGATATTCAAAAAGTTTCCAACAGTTTCATCAACAACAACTGGGAACTTGTACTTTAGTGATAATTCATGGATTCTCGTCAGGTTTGGAGTTTTCAACAATGGGTTAGATGGGCATTCGCAGAAAAGTCCAAGAATACGCTCACCTTGGGATAACTTGGCTTCCAAATCATCAAGGGAGTCATCGTCTCCAAAACCATAGAAATGGACACCTGGGCCAAATTTCTTCAAGATGTTTAAAGTGTCAACGTATGGGAATCCAAAGCAGACAGATTTCTCATTCGGTAAGGTCTTGAGTAAGCACAAATGTGCATTGAAGATAGCAGCCATTCCAGATGGATATAAGAACACATCATCCTCACCAACTCTACCTGCTTCGGCTGTCTCTTCCAAAACCCCAGCAATACGTCTCTTTAAAGCCAATTTAGCCTCATTCGCGAATCCCAGGTTCAAGTTTCTCCCAAATCTCTCTTCTATGAACAATTTGTACTCTTTATCTTTATCCTCTTGCAAATTATTGTCAACGATCTTCAACTCCTGTAAGACATATTCACCAAGTCTGGAAGAAATACCCTCACCCGAGTGCTGCCAATACTGCTTAGCGACACCGAACTCAGACTCAGGAACAAAAACAACAGCAATATGAGCTTCTTTTCTATAACTCTCTTCCTCATTACCACGTGGTGGTGGCGTGGACAACTGGAGAATTCTAATGGTCGGTAAATCAGATCTCGTTGACTTCTCCTTGACAAACTCTCTACAGCGTTTGGCCACAGCATAAGAAGGAAATACAAAGGCTTTCTCTCCCTCACGACCAAACTTCTCCTCGACCAAAGCACACAGCTCCTTAATTTTGCCATGGATAAAGAACCTTGGATAGCCCAACTTCATCTTTTGGACAACCCAGTCTTCGCCTTCTTCATACCCGACGGTAGCTCTCCAGGTTGGCAGAGTGACGCTCACAGCATGAGGTGTGTTATTTGGAATGGACTCTCCGATCTCTTGTGATGGCAGCTCCATGTTCTGATTATGCTTTTCTTGTTGGCTAAGTTGTGGTTGTAGTTGTTGTTGAACGTCGTTGTTGGTGAATCATCGCTGCTGCCTGAAAATGCTCGGGGCTACTTAACCATTAACAGCAAGACCGTGACAACTCTTTATTAAATATTTTCATGCTATGGGAATGGGGTGCTTTATCGTGGCTCTATTGTCTCTAACAGCTTGTAAGCACACCATTCAGCTCGAGGTTCAATGCTTTTTTCTATCCAAAGCCACAGCATCGGCGCCATCCGAAGGGCCCACAGACCCACCCGCCGGAAAAGACCGATGTGCCTTCTCTGATAACGAGCTATCATTTAGACCCACATATAAAGATCGGAACCTTGCTATTTTTCTACCTCCCTTTGTTTCGATCCTTATTTTGCTAGGCAGATAACTTGGGACTTATAATATCAACAAGAATGACGAAACAGGCACAATCTCTCTCCCAGGAAGAGTTCCAAAATCAAGTGGTCTCTCAATACACGGATGTCGTTGGTGAGAAAATTGGTGGCTCCATCATCGGATTCAGCGATGAATGGTTTGCTGCTGCTGAGAACTTGATCAAGCCAAAGGCTCCAATCAGAGATGCTACAAGGTTCACATACGCTGGTGCATGGTATGACGGCTGGGAAACAAGAAGACACAACATTGAGGAAGCAGATTGGGTTATCTTCAAATTTGGCGTCTCAAGCGCAAAATTGATCGGTTGTGAAGTTGATACTGCATTCTTCAATGGTAATCATGCCCCAGAGATCAGTGTCGAGGCCGTCAAATTGGACTTTGAACCAACTGATTGGAGCACTGTGGAATGGGAACAAGTCATTGATAAGATCGAGTGCGGTCCTTCGCAGAGACATTTCTTCAAGAACGCAGAGTTGACAAAGAGTGAATATACACATGCCAGACTGAGAATGTATCCAGATGGTGGTATCGCAAGATTCAGACTCTATGGTGAAGTCGTACCAAACATGTCGACAATTACTACGGAATCGCTCATCGATTTCGCCTCGGTTGGATATGGCGGCCTTGCAGTGAACTGGTCTGACCAGCACTTTGGTACAGTGGATAACTTACTCTTGCCTGGCCGTGGTGTTGATATGAGTGATGGTTGGGAGACAAAGAGATCAAGAACCCCAGGTCATGTCGATTGGGTCATCATCAAGTTGGGTTCAAAGGTCAATATAAAGGAGATTGTGGTAGACACGGCACATTTTAGAGGTAACTTCCCTCAGAAGGTGGAATTGCATGGATTGACAACTGATTTAAAAGTACCACAGTACGAAGATCCTAACTGGATCCAGCTAGTTGAGCCAACAAAGACCAGTGCTGATAAGGAGCACTCCTTCAAGGAGTTCAAGAATACCGATTTATTTACACACGTCCGTTTGACCATCATCCCAGATGGTGGTGTCAAAAGGGTCCGTGTCTTTGGTACTTTGGCATAATTGATTATTTAGTTTACGACTACGTTGTAGCCTTCTTCACATAATGAGCATCGGAAACTCATCGCCTAGAAAAAAATCTCGGATCACCAAAACCTTAAAGCGAGCTATAGATCAAACGGCGGAGATGAACAAGTTGATATATAACCTACAACAAAGGGTCCCATTGTCATTTCTACACCTCCCCGAGAACATCGACTCCGAAGTTCTTTTACCGGTCTTGAAAGACATCAGGTCAACAAACCCTCATTACGTTAAACAGTTCCTATCGCAACGGCTATTCGAAACAGGCATCGATCAAGATGATTACTACGAGCTCTTCGGCGAGTTGATCGCGAGTAAACCATTGCTTCCTACGAATGCTGATCTTATTAAGTATAGAATCAGCGGTATTCCTATTATCATTCAGGAAACTCCCAGGTTGATATCAGGATCAGGTACTACTGGCTTACGTACTTGGGAAGCAGCCTTATACTTATCCAATTGGTTGTTGTCTTCGTACAAAGAGGAGCTCAAGGGTAAGAGAATATTAGAGTTGGGTACAGGTACTGGATTGGTATCATTATCATTACTGAAGTCCTCGGTGGAGTATAATCACTTGATAATAACAGATGGTGATTCGGCATTGATAGATGCTTTACCCAAGAACTTTTCTCTGAATAACATCGAATACCCGAACTCAGAGATATCTTGTCATTCTCTATGGTGGGATCAAGACCCTGTCCCAGAATCTGATCTTATTGTGGCAGCAGACGTCACCTACGATTCTAGCATAATCCCTTCCTTAGTCAATTGTATAGATGTTGGACTGAAAACCGCAAAGGAGGCAATCGTAGCTGCTACTGTTAGAAATGAAGAGACCCTACAAGTGTTTGATGATGAGTTGACTAAGAAAGGATTGAACTGGGAAGTTGTGCAACAGTGTGATAAGCCATCGGAGTTGGATCAAGAGGTTTGGTATCCATTGACAAGCCCTGGGATCAAGATATACAAAATTAAGAAAAATTGAATTTTTGATTCACGTTTACTTGTATTTCGATTAATTTGAATTTTTATAATAATCTTATCAATTGCTAGGAATTTCATTATCTTGGTTTCAAAAGAAATTGGTGACATCTGGAATTTTTCAGAAGATTTGGAAATAGGATATATTCGGCTGATTTATTAATATTAAAAGATCGGATAGAATAATCAGACAGTAATCTTTCACCAATAAGGCCCTTTGTCTAGCCCACATAAAAGCCATTTAACAGCAATAACTTTCTGTAAAAATCTAAACTATACCCAGTCACCATTTATATCAAGTCAATTACCCGGTTTGTTCATTTCCCCTTGTTTACTTTTTGTGTCACAAACCAGGAATGTTGTAGCCGATAAAGAACTTTTTACGAGCGGTTTGATGCCTCCTTTGTGGAAGGATACCGAAGATTACACCATGTCATTGCCCCTGAGATCATTTAACAACCAGGAGAATGTTCCTTTTGAGATTGGAAAGCCCTGCGAAGTCATCAAGTTGGAGAGGCTATTGAGTCAACAGATCAACCTTACACGTGAATCCCAAGTGGAACAAGAAAGGTTGGAACATGAGTTATTCTTGAAGGAAAGGTTACTATATGAGCTACAATCCAATGCGAAAAATTTAAACCAGTTAAATAAGCAATTAAGTAACAAATTGAGGACTGAGGTTGAGTACTATGAACAGGAATTGCAAAGATGGCATGAACAGGAAAGAGGTTGGAAACAACAGTTCAGGGAGAAAGATCAACAGGTAAGGCTGTTAAATGATATGTTGAAGAGTAAGGAGGATCTGATCACTGTGATCAACAACGAATTAGAGGATGCTTTGGGCGAGTTAGAGATGAAGAACTGCGAGATTTCTCGGTTGGTGAGTGAACCAAGAGTGGAATTGATTAAAAATTCCGAGGCTGATGAAGAGTTATTTGTACAGGGTGAATCAGAATCTGAAGATGATATAGAGGAGCTGATATTACCAGAAAGTGACTCAGATGAGTTAGTTCAGCAATCATCTTCCATAACAACTGAACTCCATACCAAGCTGGATGAAACTCAAAAACTCATACAGGAATATCAATTCGAGGTCAAGTCTCTCAAGAATGAGAAGATGCAACTCTATAACTATGTGAACAGACTTTTGCGGAACAGGCCGCATCCAAGACAGAATGAGATCTTAAAGGAGAAGCTAGTGCAAAGAAAAATCCTTCGGACTGTCTCAACGAATGAACAGAGACAAGAGGCAATATCCAGGTATAAATCCAAGCGAATTGTATCCAATGTGGTGAACTTCAACACATACAGTTGTACAAAGCCGACTGAGGTCAATAACAACAGTGACGATGAAGACGAAGATGAAAACATGGGGATTGAAAGAATGATCCTGGAGTTCTCAGATGTCCCATTCGCATTGAAACAATTTCATAAATTGAATCCATTACAACCAATTTTGAAAGGAATTGTGAAATTGGGTAATGAATTAGATCTTGATGTTGATTGAAAGTTTCGTTCATGCGTTCCAATGAGAATATAAAAGTAGTGAAATAAGAGGTTGCTACATGCTGATGACTAAGAGGATTATATAAGCAGATATCAAAATTCACCTTGTGTTCTATTACAGTACAATTGCGGCTTGTTCTCTAACTGATTCAGGCAGAACTTTGCTATTAGCTCCAAAATGGCCTGGTTGTCATTTCTCAAAACTAAAGATTTTGATCCAATCAGATTCGAAAGGGATCTGGCATCGATAGCTAAAAGAATCTCCCACAACCAACGGAATCTATCCAAGTTCGCATACCAGCAACAACAGATTAAGAGATTTATTATCAAATATGGGATTTCCCTGTACATTGCTTTACTGAGCTATATTCTGTATGAAACTGGGATGAATTGGAGGTTCTTCTCCCTCAGCCAGGGTATCCAAACTGTTCTAATTCCTGTCGTGCTAGTGGTACTCATCAAGTTAGTGGCCATAGTGTATATAATCCTGCAGAGAAGAGCAGAATCAAATATCGAAAGATTGAAATTTGAGAGCGAGTCCATGATTGAGGACTTGAAGGAAAAGACCAAATTTTCAAGTACCCAGGCTTTATTGAACCGGTTCGCAGATGGTGGTGACTTAGATGCACAGTTAGATGAAGCCATCTTGGAAAAACAGAAAAAGCTGGATGAGATGACACAGATCTCTATACAGAATGAAACGTTACCACAGGCACATCAGAGAAGCTGGTTTGATACGATGGTGGATTCCGTTATTGGTGCAGATGAACTGAGTGTTGAGAGACGATATGCTTTGATTTGTGTTAATTGTCATAGTCATAATGGATTGGCGCCACCTGGTCAGGAACCAAGGGACGTGCTCTACAGATGCCCACGGTGTGGTGCTGTGAATGGTCAAAGCATTGAGTTTAAGGCGGAAAACTCCGAGGCACAGACAGAAGAGCCCAAGGGAGGAGATACACAGATCACAGCTACAGAATAGATCATTACCGTTATTATTATACAACACTATCTTCTCACATGCATGAACTTATTCTTCTGTTTCGGGACTTTTGGTGCCTGAACTTGTGGTACTTCTGGTTCTGGCTCATATAAACTCTTGGCCCCCGGATCTGCAGCCATAGTCAATGTGCTGTACAATGGCACAATAGTATTCATTTTCAGGTTTTTTGGTTTTGGCACCAATTGTGGTTCCACATTCTTCAACTCAGGTACCCCAATAGGATTTTTTACTGACTCCAATGTAGTTGGATGTGATTGTAAGTACTTAGCGACTTGATTCATTAAATGACGCTTGTTATCAGCAAACACAGATTGTGGTTTACCATCTTCTTTGATCAACACACGGACACGGCCTGGATTACCCCAGTCTTGAGGGTGCGACTTAGAAGGCTCAATTGTACAAATCAAGTGTAGTGAGGAACATGCTTCGACAATAGTCTGAGCCAATGGATTTTCCACCGCTAATTCCTTGGAGACACGGCGACCTTGTTCACGGCTTCTGTTTTTATCGAAGTAGCATGGATATAACACCTGTAGGGTCTTCACAGTCTCTAGGAGCTCAGATGGAACTTCTCTGTCTATATCAAGGTCCATCAGGTCATCTCTGACATCTCTTTCAGGGAATAGTTTCTCCTGTCTTTCTTGTTCCTCCAAGTCTTGCGATCTGACGATGGTCTTTTCCAGTTTTGGGGCAAATGGAGTGCGTAAGTTAGGATCAAACTCCGCGAGGTCCATATCTAAGTTATCAATATCTTCTGCATCTGAAACTTCTTCTAGCAACGGCATTTTCTCGGTGGCTTATGTTTCCTTAAATTGAAATGTCTTCCAATATCAATTTGTTCTCCAAGCGCTTTTGAACGTCCAAGTGGTGGGCAGTGGTGAATGTCGCGAAATCGTTCTTCATAGATGTCCAGATGCGTAGAACGGAGTCGCGAGTTTCGCGGATTCTTAACTTTGCTTTTCTTTAATACCCTTCTCGTTGCATCGATCTGTCGATTAATGAACTAATTAAAGGGGTTATACTATGAGTGTACATCAAGATGATGATGAGATACCATTATTCAAGCTTGCTGATTTGAAGAATATTCTCAAGCATTTTGAAGATGATTATAAAGGAGATCTGGGCGTGCACTTGTACTCTACTCATCTTTTGCATACTCAATCTCTAAAGTTCCCACCAAAGGAGTGGAGTTCGTGGCCATTGGATCCAGAGGATGTCCCCGATCCGTCAACACTAAATGACTATGTTGATGAGCCTGAAATCGATAGAGAACTAAAAGCTAACGAGATTCGAGAGCCTGAGGATAACACACGAAGTGAAGAGCTGGCCTTCTCTTCTGACGAGGAGGATCATAAAAACCAAAAGGACTCAGATCCGAGAAAAATCATGGAGCTAGAGATTGAGCGATTGTACAAAAGAAAGATATATCATGCTATTTCTAAAAAGGGACATCATATGTATGACACAGAACCCACAGTTGATGGATTAACAGTACCACCAGAGATGAGTGAGGATATTCTTAACAAGATTGATACGATGATGAGCAAATTTAGATGCAATAAGATGGTGAGTCGAAATCTGAACAAATCATTGTTCACATGGAGTGATATCCTTTTACAATCTGGCGTTAAGGACCCAAAATTTTTGCAAAGAATGAAGTCCGTTTTTATTAATGAAGCTGACACCTTTATGCAGAATTGGAGAAATGAACAAGAAGCTGACTATGACGATAATACGGATGATACTCAAGATGATGCGGATGTTAGTTCTAATATGAAACTCGAAGCAACATGTGCAAAACCAGATAAGCGAAGAGAATCCATTGCAAGAGTTAATGCACAACCATCACAAGCAAATAAAATGTTAGAGCTTCGAAGACAATTATCCAGACGACTACTCGAACATGATATTGAACAGCTATCCAAGAAGAAGCGAAAGGATCTCTACTGAACTTGTTGAACTGTAATATACATCTAATGAACATTAAGAGGCAACAGTATAACCATATTCTTCAATAAGCTAAGTCCCAGATAGCAGTTGGTCCATTCTCACTATATGTCGCTCTTGTCAAATACATAGATTCATTCTGCGTAGTAAAGATCTGTCTTGCGACAATCTGTGCACCGAGGAACTGAACATCTGAATACCCCGTCTTCTTCCACTCCGGGAAATAATCAGGCATTTTTGTAAATCTTATAGAGTTTGGAACTTGCGTGAATTGCTGAGATGCCTGAGCAGTTGTTTGGAATGCAGCCTGGGCAGCATTGGTCTGTTGAAGATCTTTACCGATCAGATGATCATCCACGACCTGTGTATTCAAAGCTTCGTTGAAACCTGTGATTCTTGAAGTACGACCAATGACTATTATATGATTCCATGCTTCTTGACGCTTGGATAGATCAACAATCTTGTTCAATGACTGTCTCAGTAATGTCGAGATCTGAGAGACCAAATCCTCGCAACCTTTGAATCTTTCCTTGCCAACTGTAATCTCATTACCTGCGGAATCCACAAATGTATTATTCTCCAATTGAGCGTTTGGTACTTTTTCTTGGTCTTGCTTCTCGCGTTCTTCTAAGATTTCCCTGGTTCTTCCAGACGCCACAATTGCAGCAACATCAAACTCATCATTATCTTTATTCAATCCGTCAAGGCCGAAAAATGACTTCTTCTTCTCCTCATCACTCAGAATTTCATAGATCTCGCTTTTCTTCAGGTCTTCAATCTGAGAAGCTGATAGCTGTGGGAGAATTTTTTGTAAAGCTTCATTGATGTAATCGCCACCAAATGGCAAAACCTTCTTAGCACTATGTATGATAGAATAATCCACAATTGGCACGATCTCTGTCTTTTGAGCGCCGATATCAACCACCACTGATGTCTGAAGTCCACCATATGCATATAAAGCGCCAAGCGCACCAGGTAATATTGTGAAAGCACCAATACCAATCTCTTCAAAGACGTATTGTGTGATATATTCCTGGTCTAATTTAGACCACAATGAAGAAGAAATCAAGACCAGTGGAATGTTGGATACGTCTGGACGATCGTGGATAAGTGATCTATATAATAACTTTAAGAAGAATTGGAAAGCTTGTAAGTTCACAATCTCCCCTTTTATAATTGGATGGATAGCCTCGGATGGGTCACCCTTCGAACTAAAGCCTTGTGCGATGGTTGGGTGAGGGTATACAACGGTGGAAACTTCGATCTCTGGTGGTGAGTAAGACTCACCAAGGCCGAATTGAACTAGGGTCGTTGTTGATCCTGGAGATATGAGCTGGTTGGTGTTAGTTACATGCAAAATAATACCCTATTGATGCCTAGTCTAGAGGGCAGTCAATTTGATTCAGACATACCAGGTAGTGATTTTCGTTGAATGGAGCCATTGTAAGCTAGTTTTGAGCCCTGTTTCCGATGGGAATAGTTCATGTCGACCATGGTGCTGTTTACCAAGTTGTGATTTTCTTCAAGGCCAGTACGATGGAGTGCGCGAACCTGGGGATTTTACTTTTGGATCAAACGGGTTCTCTCAATTGAGGCCCGACGCCAATCGAGATATTAGACTGATGAATATATAGCAATACTCTATATCTATATTCTTAGAATTAACTCGAGTTGAGCAACCGCATTTGGACTGGAAAGTAGTAACACCCCTACACCAAAAGCTCTTATTTCCTGTTCGGGAACATTAATTTTTCGCGTCAGCCAGCCATCTTTTCTCCCTTCAATGGAAATCTTTCAAACACCAGAAAATTATCCAATAGATCTATTGATCTTTTTGATCCATCCAATCACTAAACGAGACAATTAGACAATGGTTAAGGCAAAACGGGGATTTAGATCAAGACCAGGTGATCCAATGTCCCCATCGCGCTCATTACGGGCAAAACCTCGGTATAAACCAGGAATGAAGGCACTTAAAGAGATACGTAAATTCCAAAAATCTACTGATCTCTTGATTCAAAAGTTACCCTTTGCCCGTGTGGTTAAGGAAGTTGCACAGCAATATGTTGATATAACGAATCAATTGGTCTATAGATGGCAGAGTATGGCCATATTGGCATTGCAAGAGGCCACCGAGGCTTACCTGGTGAGTCTGTTTGAAGACACGAATCTATTGGCATTGCATGCTAAGAGAGTGACTATCATGCAGAAAGATTTGCAACTTGCAAGAAGAATTAGAGGAACGATATGACGTTTTAATGCTGGTCATTGGGTTTGGGTTTGTGTTTTTACTGTTGTACTGCTCGTTGTAATATAGGTTAGGGAAGGGATATATTTGTAGAAAAATAGGAGAAAATCTATTAAATCATTTATCATTTTTTGTCCTTTGGATTAGGCAAATCTTCTTCATATTGCTCTATTTCCAAATTCTGAGAGGTATTAGACTCCTTCTGGCTCTCTTCATCGCCTTCATCCAAATGATCTTTCTGTTCCCATTTCTTGAAGAAGTTGACCAGCACTTGTGCTGTAATGACTTGAAGAGCCTGGTATAAGACCAAGGAAGCTAATAACTTACCCAGATATTGAAAGTCAGGACCGTACTGTGATGTAATTAACGAGACACCAAGAGCTGCTGTTTTTGCAGCACCGCAGAACATAACACAAATCGTGTCCCTTCGGTTATAATAGAATGGCCTAAATATTTTGTATGACCATGTGTACAGCTTTGATGAATCCTCAGTCGGCTCTTTCTTAAATATCATTGGAATGAAAAATGGTCTGGCGAAAAAATAGCAGATAGCAGTCCAAAACAGATAGATTCCAATATTGAAGAACACCAAGAACACACATGAAGCCTTAGGTATTGATTCAAAAGCTCGCTGGTAGAATGCTGTGGAAAATGAAGAAAACATGATTAGGAGCAAACAGAAACTTGAAACTTTGTTGAAGTAGAATGTTGTAAGAAACCATTTCGTCTGCTTGGGGAATAGGTTTTGAATGACCTGACCAACAAAAGTCGGAACAAAGACACTGAGACCGAGTTGTTTCATCACACTTGCGTACAACTCCTGCACAGAGCTTCCATTTGCAGGATTTGCGAATGCCCAAGAAGGATTGGACGTGTACATCTGCAATAGAGCCGGGGAGATAAAGGCACCAAGCATATTACCGATAAAGACTTCGCATAAACATAGCAAGGCGTTACCGTTAGCCTGCGTCGTCATAACGACATTCGAAGAAACTGTAGTTGGACATGTAGCGGTCACGATCAACCCAACGAGGACCCATTCGTCTATATGTGTATCTTGCGCATGCTTTATAGCTGAACATAAGCCATACATAATGCTGCTGCTGACCAGGAATGAAATCACCATAACTGTGAGATGAGCACGCCAATTCCCCATATTCTTCAAAAGGTCCTTTGTCTTCATCGAAAGACCTGACTGCAGGAAAATCACTGCGACGGCGCCATATCCTATGGAATATTCAGCACGGATGAGTCCTTGTTGTCTTGCAAAGTTTGGAGCAGCTTTGGAAATACCTATAAAAATCGCTAGGACAATAAAGAACCACTGTTTGATGCAGAACGCTTTGAACCATTTGAGAAAGGCCACTAGAGACTCCCTGTTGAACTTATCTTTGAGTGTGATCATGTCGCTGTGTATCCATCTATGTGATTAAGGAAGAAGAGAGAGAGTCTCTTCAGCTGTGACTGATTTTGAACTACTTTGGAGATGACTTTAGAACGGCCCGGGAGATGTGCAATATTCTAAAAAAAAAAAATCCAGGACTCAGGTGGGGGCCTTCTGTGGCGGGTTGTGGCTGATCTAACTAGGTCTTTCCCTGTATGGCATAGTTACTATATACAAAACTTTTCCAGAAATACAAAACATCCATTGTGCTCTATAACAAGTGATTTCAATGGTAGTTCTAACATCATAAAGATGCGAAATCTTGCTCCCCCTGGTAGAAGCCAAATTTTACGCCCGCTGGAAAGGCCGATCATACAATTGGGCTGTGGGGGAGTGGGCAGAGGCTAGTGAGATGTGGCTACTGAGCACCATCCACACAACTAGTAGTCAGGTGAGCCTCGAAGATGACTTTGTATTACTGACTGTCTATTGATCAACGACCATGATTCATCGATGTGAGGAATGACAACATCCTTCAGCTTACAGAACTGCTTTGAGTGGGAGGAAATTCAAGAGGAATGACGCTATTGAGTCACAATAATTACGTAACAATCGTGATCATGATTATTCATGCATTATGTCATTCTTAGATTATGTAATTCAATATCAGTGATTACGTACTCTCAAATACAACGATGATGTAACCGACAATAAGGCCTTCAGTACATAACTAACAACTACAACACTTCTTGAAGTATAAGAATCACAAGAACAAAACCTTTAAAACAATGTGGAGTGGTCAGAGGTTTGCCAGTACGCTGCGGTTTGGAAGGAGTAAGATGATATTGATGCTCTCGTGGATCCCAGTGATGATTGTGTTCAATGACCATGTGTGTTATATAGGAAAGATTGAAGGTTCATCTATGAGGCCAACTTTCAACCCACAGAAGACACAAGACTGGGTATTACTTTGGAAGCTCGGTCTTCGTGGCCATAATGGCTTGAAAGTGAACGATGTCATCCTCTTTCGGTCCCCAACAAACCCAGAGAAAGTCTTGTGCAAACGAATTAAAGGTGTGCAGGGTGATATGGTCCTTACGCGCTACCCATATCCAAGAGAGCATTGCCATATTCCTAGAAACCACTTATGGGTCGAAGGAGATAATATCCATTCTATTGATTCTAACACATTTGGGCCTATAAGCTCAGGATTGGTATTGGGAAAATGTACGACGATAATATGGCCTCCCCAGAGATGGGGAAGCGTACCACAAGGTGGTAGAGAAGCAAGAATGACCAAATTGGATCAATAGTAGCATTCTATTATGTGACTATTAGGATGTGCTGTTTATGTTGGCATCGGTTTGAGCGCTGAGATCTGTCATGTAGATCTTCTGAGCACCATCAATTGCGCTGAATCGAAGCATAAAACTGAATCTGCCTGCTATTTCATAGATTATTACACAATAAATATACCTCATTGCCTCCGACACAACATATTTACGGTAATCCGTTGAACCAATCATAACATTCTTGTGATTCTGATGGGGTTACCCGGCGGTCGAGCCGCTTCGCCCAAATGTGAAAAATTCGTCAACGTCGAACCCTCCACTTTTCCTAAACCACATAAAACATACAAAGCAAAATGTCCAAGATCGAAGAATTGCCAGAAGAGATCCCACAGGGTTCCGAGGTCACCGTTATCTCCAAGAACGAGAAGAAGGCCCGTGCCTTAATTGCCAAGTTAAACTTGCGTGAAGTCAAGGGTATTGCCAGAGTCACTTTTAGAAAGACCGGTAACCAGATCTTTGCTATCGACAGACCAGATGTCTACAAGTCTGCCGCTGGTACTTACATCGTCTTCGGTGAGGCCAAGCTCGAGGATTTGACCGAGAGATTGCAACAGGCCCAACAACAAGTTGGCGCTGAGGATGAATTGGCTCCAAAGGACCCAGCTTCCATCACTGCTGATTTGCAAGCCGCTTCCATCTCTGACAACAAGGTTGAAGAAGATGATGACGAAGAGGTTGATGAGACCGGTTTGTCTGAGGATAACTTGAAGGTTGTCATGGAGCAAGCTGGTGTTTCTAGAGCGAAGGCTGCTAAGGCTTTGAAGAAGCATGACAACGATTTGGTCAACGCCATTATGGAATTCACTGAATAAACTTAAAAACTTTATCATAGTGCCATACCACTGATCATGTAGCGCTACTAAGTCAATTGATCTTAGATGGCATCGACCTGGTCCACTAGATTCATATAAGATCCTCACGTATTAGATAAGAAACTCTGGTAGGGGACGTACCCAGAGGCACAATTCGGAGTCACCATAGACAACTGTCCCATGTAGAAACGCCGCCGCCTCAATAAAAAAACAGAAATGTCCAAGGATACCATAAGAGTCGTGGTATGTGGTGATGAAGGTGTGTTAAATCCCTTTCTTTCATGTTGAGAGGTACTAATGAGCTTCATAGGTGTGGGTAAATCTTGTTTGATCACAGCATTGGTGAAGGATACATTTGTTCCCAACATTCAAGATGTACTACCTCCCATCACAATCCCTCGAGACTTTTCATCCTCGAGGTATTCACCTAACTCTACCGTCCTCATTGATACCAACTCTCAGGACATGTCAGCCTTACAACGCGAGATTAGGAGAGCAGATGTTATATGGTTGGTGTATTGCGATCATTACACGTATGAGCGAATCTCATTATACTGGATGAATGTCTTTAGATCCATGGGTGTCAATTTGCCAGTGGTTTTGTGTGCGAACAAGTCGGATCTGAATGGGATGGATTCCGATAGGATCATACAGGATGAGTTCATTCCGATCCTAAAAGAGTTTAAAGAAGTTGAGAGTTGCATCAGATGCAGTGCCAGAGAAAAGTATAACATAAATCAGGCATTCTATCTGTGTCAGAGAGCAGTAACACACCCGATTTCACCATTGTATGATGCCAAGGAAGGAAGATTGAAACATGATGCTGCAGAGGCGCTCCAAAGGGTATTCTTCCTTTGTGATAAAGACCAAGATGGCTATTTGAACGAAGGTGAGTTCCTAGCCCTGCAGAATAAGTGCTTTGGTAGAAGCTTGGATATCACTGACATTGCTGAGATCAAGCAGACGGTTAATGATGTGCAACCTGATAGCTTTGGTGATTTGGGTCTCAATGAAGATGGTTTTTTGATCCTAAATAAGATCTTTGCAGAAAGAGGAAGACATGAAACTACATGGGGAATATTGAGAACATTCCACTACACGGATTCATTATCATTGAATGATAAGTTCTTGCTTCCTAAATTTGATGTTCCGACGAACTCGAGTGTGGAATTGAGTCCTATTGGGTACAGATTCTTTGTGGACTTGTTTCTTCTTTTCGATAAAGATAACGATGGAGGATTAAATGACGAAGAACTGGCATCATTGTTTAGACCAACGCCTGGAATCCCAGATTCATGGACTCTTACCAGTTTCCCACATACGACAGTGAGGAATGAACAAGGCCATGTTACATTACAAGGTTGGTTAGCTCAATGGAGTATGACTACATTCCTTGATTACAAGATAACTTTGTCATATTTAGCATATTTGGGGTTTGAAGCAAAGAATGGATCGACAACATCAGCTCTTAAAGTTACAAAGCCTAGAAGAGAGAGAACAAAGAATAATTCACAAGTCAGAGTGAACGTCAATGATCGTACTGTGTTCAACTGTTTTGTGCTTGGGGGTCCAAAAAGTGGTAAATCTTCCCTACTGGAGGCTTTCTTGGGAAGACATTATAGTGAGGTATACAATCCAACTATTAAACCACGAATTGTGGTAAACAGCGTGGAACTGAAAGGCGGTAAGCAGGTATACTTGATCTTGGAGGAGCTCGGTGAGCTGGAACCAGCTATCCTCGATAACGATTCAAGATTACAGCAGTGTGACGTGCTCTGCATGGCATATGACTCTTCGGACCCAGACAGCTTTCATTATATCACTGAATTGTTCCAGCGTCATCCGCTGATCAATAAGATACCAACTATCATAGTTGCTTTGAAAGCTGATCTGGATAGGCAACAACAGAGGTGTGATACACAACCAGAGGAATTTACACAACAGCTATATTTACCGCCACCTTTACATGTATCATCTTCATGGTCCTCGTCTCTTCCTGAACTATTCGTACAACTGGTGGAAGTATCGCATACTCCGAGTGTTGCAACTCCGGGATTGGAACCTGAAGTACAGTCCGATCATCTATCCAACGTTGTAATTGCAGCTAGTGCTGTGGGTTTTTTGAGTGTGTTGACACTATCCATATATAAATTAACCTTCTCAAGGTCATGAGACCCTTCAACCGATGAATATTTGTGTGCTGTAGGTTGTAGCCGAAAATGCAGTTCCATGAAACTTCTCGAATTTGAATAGAGCAGTAGCGCGCATCAACAGAAAAGAGGAACTTTGCTGCACAGTGGACCATAGCGAAACTGGACACACAGAATCACTAAGATGACTTTGTCTCTTAGTGTTTCTATTTCGCTCTCTTTTACTCTCTCGTTGTGTTATGTCCTTTCCATCTATATCTTCAAACCGAAAAGACTTCTGAACAGGAATGACCCTCAGGTGATAAAGACGAGAATTACAGTGATATCTGTGTTCACTAGTGTAAGTGTATTAGTGTTGCCGCTTCCATTGTCTTACATATCTAAGCATTCACTGAAGCAAATCGTGGCCCAAATGGGACTGATACCAACGAACATTACATTCGCTGTTGATATCTTAAAATCTCTTCTTCTTGTGGTGGTGCTATTCAACGGGCCTATTCTCAACGATTTAATCAATTCAGATTCGCATGTATCCATACTTCGCTCTTTCATAGATGATTTAACAGAACCAAGAGGAATCCGTGACTTGATAGTTGCTCCACTAACTGAAGAATTGATTTATACTTCATCAATTATCACTATACTCTCTCAAACCACGACGGTATCAACATGGACCTTGGTCATACTACCACCTTTGTTCTTCAGCATTGCTCATGTGCACCATGCTTATGAACTCTATGTGAAGAAGGTCGCTTCCTTCAAAATGATCCTAATCTCAACATTATTCCAAGTGCTCTATACTTTTCTCTTTGGAGCCTTCACTGACTTCATCTTCCTTCGACAGGGGAACGTATGGAGCTGTATCATCACTCATTCATTTTGTAACTTTATGGGCGTGCCAAAATTCTCAGTGAACACCACAAAGATTAAATATTGGAACATTATTTATTACATACTCTTACTACTTGGCATTCATGGCTTCAAGTCCTTACTCTACCCATTAACGGCCAGCTCCAACTCGCTACTATCATGGTAAATATGGCATTAATTCATTAGGTAACCTCAAAGTACAACATCATCACGTTCCTCATCCAACTGTTGTAGATAAAGTGTATGGTTAACCAAATTCAAATAAGCATACATGAAATTGGACAATAGGACTTGCTGTCTCAATGGCCTTCTTGGGTTTGCCAACTTAAGGTGACTCAGACGATACAGCGCCCTTTCCACATGAACCGGGAATCTATGATCTAGCATGACCATTGTGGATTGTGATAATGGGGGGAGAGGAAAACCGAACGCAGAATCTGTGAATTGAACAGGAGCATTTGGTTTTGATGGCTTATGTGAGGATTCGGAGAGCTTGCGAGCTAGTGATTCCTTCTGGACACGGTGTCGCTCCTCCGATACAGCGATCCCATTTGAACCGAATTGCTGTTGCTGTTGCTGTTGCTGTTTCTGTGGATGAATCTGATGTGTCGGTTGACTCTGCTGCTGAGCCCTCTCCCTTGGTACAACCTTAGCTGATTCTTGCAATGACCGTTGTAACTTTGGTTTTTCGCCATTGCTAAGCTTCAAAGATG
The DNA here is from genome assembly GCA_017948575.1 of Williopsis subsufficiens. Classification (NCBI taxonomy): domain Eukaryota; kingdom Fungi; phylum Ascomycota; class Saccharomycetes; order Phaffomycetales; family Wickerhamomycetaceae; genus Williopsis; species Williopsis subsufficiens. The sequence continues at coordinate 224,877 of JACVEX010000070.1, forward strand.
GCTTCAAACTTGGTCTCTGAGGTGATAACTTCTGAGTTTTTGGTGGCGACCTCTCCTGTTGTTCCTCGGGACTCTTCTTCAAAATTGGTGTATTCTCGTCATCGAATGTGATTCTTGTTGGAGTAACGGCCTTTTTCTCCTTCACCGTCTTTGGTGATGGTGAACGTCTCATCTTGAACAAGTTTAAGAAATCCTTAGATTTCGATGACTCACGTTTATCCTTAGATGGCTCTTTTGGTGAATCCATTGGGGTGAAAGACTCAGGAGAATCCTGTGTCACCGGAGTCACCGGAGGTTCATGACTTTCTTGTGTAGGTGGCAACTGAATTGGTTGTGGTCTATGCTTTTCTTGGATTTCGTGTGTCAGGGGAGAAACTCTCCTTGATGACACAGGCCTCTGATCCGGTGGGAGTGGTAATTGTTTCTTATCCAAAGATCTTGTTGATTCCAGGTTAATCACAGATCCAGCATGTCTATTCCGTGAATGATTTGTCTTCTTCGCTAAAGCCGTTATATCAGATTGAGATCTCTGTAGTTGTGTATTTGAAATGTCCTTCGGTTTATGGTGTCCAGATGATACTGATCTTTGCATATGACGGATTTGAAGATGCTGCGATTGTCCATGGTGATATGATTGTTCATTATGTTGCTGATATTGACGTTGATGTGTCCTCTGGTATTGTTGGTACTGGTGTTCATGGTATGACTGTTGGTAATGCTGTTGATCCCTACTTTGCAAATCTGTCTGTTGTATCAATCTCTGATCAAGGTGGGTCTCTTTGGAAGGGATAAGTGTTCTTCTCGAGGGCCTGTCGGACTCTATATTTTGCTCTTTCGTGAAATCTTTCTCATGTAATAGTGATTCAATTCGGGACTTATCCCTCTCCATGCGATTTCTTCTGGTATATGTGGTCCATTTGTTTCTCTTCAGTGTGTTTGAAGAATCTGCAAATAAAGGAACATCTTGATCCAGGTCATCTTCAGAAATTCGCGCGCTTGTATCCAATGTATTTGACGGTTCATCGTATATCAATGATGATGAGCTTGCACTTGACAAACTTCTTGCCAATGTCACGGCATCTGTAGCAGCCAGTCCAGCCATCTCCGTTAACTTATCCAATTCATCAGAAAGCTCCTTCAACGATGGTATTGGTTGCTTTGTTTTATTGTGCAATTTCTTCGTCATTTCATCCAAGGTCGATTGAACATGCCTCTTAAATTGATCTGGTGCGATACTTGGATGTGCCTTGGCTGGGACCCATAAAAGCCTTTCTGTGTCAATCTTGGTTTCTTCTTCCTCAAAAATGCTCTCTTCAATCAAGGTTTTATCGTTCTCGTCATCCTGCGATGAGTTTGAAGAGTGCGAACTCCCGCTAGTACGACGCTTCCGTTGTTGTTTCTTTTGATAATCTTGCAGCTCATATTCAGCAGGCAAATCAGGATCCATGGCTAGTGAACCACCCATGGACAGTCTCTTAAGCGCCTTGATAACATCACGCTCCTGCTGCACAGCTTCGACTGCTAAGAAGGCGTCTGATTTCCTTTTAGCCTTGTTCAACTCGTCGCTAGCACTTGATACTCTTCGCTGAGTTCTCTGTGTGGGTTCCACATCCTCACGCATGTGGTCCTGTGATTGGGTACCTAACATGACATGTGCTTTTATGGTTCAGATTGTTGTAAATGAGTGTATAAAGGTCAAGGGAAGTGATGAAGTGAACCTTGATGTTGTGAAGGATGATCGATTGAGTGTCAAAATCTATGGGCGAAAGCGTGTTTCTTAAAATCAAAATCAGATTGCTGCAATCAGAATCAGTTAATTGATAAAATAGAAAAGCGATAATTATCAGGTTTCCCCCTTATTGGCGTTGAATATACTGATTCCGCAGTCTTGTCTGTGTAGAATTGTGCCTGGCAGTTACAATTTTTCGACGGACGCGGATAAATTAAGGACGCTACTGTGGATGAACAGAATATTTACTCAGTTGTTGAAAAGGCAAAGTGGCATACGCGTCTAGTAAGTATACCGTCATATTGCACTAATCCGTCACCCTACTATGACGTTTGAATCATTCTGGGTGCAAATAGAAACGTTTCTATGACCACATATTATGACTGACATGTTCCACAATTACACCGCCACAGTTTCTCCACTTACGGTATGTGGCTAGTTCTTTCCTTTTCCACTGTGGCCGTGCAACATTACATAATCAAAAGATTATGTAAGCCTGAAAACCTCGTGATATTCGCTCGTACGAGAACCCGCGGCACGGAAATAGGCAGAAATTCTTCTCATAAACGAGAGAGTCTTAAAGGCACCTGCTGGTCTCGCAACTGTTCTCCCCTTCTTTCCTACACACCAAGATCCATAGACACACACCATGGCCACCCTGCCTTTGATCTCCAAGAAGGACTTAGAGTCCCACAACACTGAGAAGGACTGCTGGGTTTCGCTTTACCACAGACGTGTTTATAACGTTACCGATTTCCTCGATGAGCATCCAGGTGGTGAAGAGCTGATCCTCGAATGGGCTGGCAAGGATATCACTGAAATCCTCGCTGACGAGGCCAGTCATCTGCATTCCGAGATGACGTACGAGGTTCTTGATGAGAATTATCTCGTTGGTTATTTGGCCACTGCTGAAGAGGAGAAGGAGTTGTTGTCCAACCCAAAACATAAACAAGAAGTGAAACCTGATGATGATGAGTTCGATTCCACCGCTATGCACGGTACACCTGCTTATGAGAAGTTGAACATCGTCACTGATTTCAATAGAGATTTGAAGAACCATAAGTTTTTGGACTTGAATAGACCGTTGTTGGTCCAAGTCCTATTCGGTGGATTCTCGAAGCAGTTCTACTTGGATCAGGTACATAGACCAAGACACTATGGTAAAGGTTCTGCACCATTGTTTGGTAACTTCTTAGAACCAGTCTCTTTGACCCCATGGTGGGTTGTTCCATGTGTTTGGTTGCCTGTGGATTTCTACCTTTTATATTTGGGTGTCACAAACATTAACCCAGCTTTGGCTCTTTCGCTCTTCGCCATCGGTTTGGCGGTCTGGACTTTGATCGAATACTGCCTCCACAGATTCCTCTTCCATTTGGATCACTACCTGCCAGACCATCCAGTTGCCCTGACAGTCCATTTCTTACTTCATGGTGTCCATCATTATTTGCCAATGGATCGTTACAGATTAGTCATGCCACCAACTTTGTTCGTTGTGCTCTGTTTCCCATTCTACAAACTTGTGTTTTCCATCTTCCCATTCTATATGGCTTGTTCCGGATTTGCTGGTGGCTTCCTTGGTTACATCTGTTACGATATGACACATTACTTCTTGCATCATGCTAGGTTACCAGCATACTTGCAGAAATTGAAGAAGTACCATTTAGAACATCATTATAAAAACTATGAACTTGGGTTTGGTGTCACGAGTTGGTTCTGGGATACTGTTTTTGGAACTTATTTGCCAATTGGTGAATCCGCTCCACAAAAACAGAACTAAAAAACATACAAGGCAAATATGACAATGAGATGAATAGTTTATGAATGGAGAGAATATATAAGGAATATAAAATATTTTAGGGGATAATTTAATCAAAATAGACTTTACGTAGTGCTTCCAATCGTTCCACGGTATATTCGCTTGCTTCAACTCGTTCAGAGCAGTCATCAGATGGTTCTAAGCTCTCATCAGTCGGCGCTTCTGGTTCCGCTGGAGGCTTCTTCATCAAAGCCTTGAAGATCTGTATAAGAGTATGATATCCCTTGACATAACTTGACCATCTGTGGTGTTCTGATAAGAGATTGAGTGTCCCCGATGGTATGACTCTTCGACCATCAGATGGAGATACTAGCAGCAAAGATGGTCCCTGATGTTCGAATGTCCATCCCAATACAGTAATTTCAATCAATTTATTATCAACAGGGAGATTGTGCTCCTTCAGCCAGTAACCGATGGCTTCGCGCGCTTCATCATCGAGAACACTTTCTAACTTAAAGCCATCCAATTTCGTATCCAAGAAGTTTGAGTTATGAAAATAACTCTCCTTGAACCACTTTACTTCATTATTCAAATTGCTCAGTGTTATCTCGTAAACGTTCATAGGGGTAGTCTGTTTTCTCCAGGGACAATTCTCACGGTGAAACTCTGTCAGCTGCGTAATATACTTCTCTGCAACTTTATCAATAAGCTCATTCTCTATAGCGTCTTCTTCACCATCCTCTGTATACTTTAACCCTGGCAACGTGATCAATACAGCTTCCTTACAGCAGCAACACACCAAAGTGTTTAATTTCCGATTGTCACACTCCCACCCAGAAAGTGCCATGATCAACGGTGTTAATAAATCGTGTCGTATATTCCAATTCGTCACCTTTCGGAACGTCCCAATCCTGTAATAAAGTTGATTTCTGTCAAATGGCCTATACACTGATCTCTGAGTATCCACCAAGTCATTTTTGGAGGCTTTTATCCTGCGATTGGAGATACCACGGAAGTACTTAATGGTCGTATTGGAGTCGTATTCTTCGTTTGTGCGTCTCTTGGTGAGACTCTTCAAAGTTTTTGAAAACCTGAGGGGTGGTAACCGCAATGGCGCGTCCGCATCGTTCAGTACTGAGTCCAGCGCAACTGATAACCTCTTAGACATCCTTGAAGCCCTCAGTCTAACAGCTATTGAATCGCTTAATCCCGTGGCAAGGCGAAGAGAAGCCCATTGACATTCGCGAAGCTGGTTTCTCATTCTATACCCAAGGTTTCCTTGGAGCAAGAAATATATCAAAGACTAAAAGACAACAATTCTAAGAATAGGTATAAATGCATATGATATCGAAGCTGCAGAAAAGCATATCAGAACTTTGAAGAATCTGATATCGATTCCTTTGGTGTATGCGCAATAAAGAATCTTTATGAACTTGCAATTGGAAGCAAATCCTTAGGGCTTTGCTGCTGGTATCTATACTAGGGATAAAAACGATTACCCTGTCATGAAGAAAAGCTGAAATTCCAAGTCTTTAGAGGTCCAGTATAAAACTTGATGAAAAATGTCCCATCGTAAAGAACTTTGAAACAAAGTCTCAAAAGGAGACTGAAATCATCTGTAATGGTGTTAAAAGGAGGAATAGATGAGGTCCAGAAGATGCTCTCCTCTTTGCGTCACAAATTTGGATGCAATTGACAGTTGTAAGTTTGCAAAATCACCATATGCTCCTTTGGTTGTGATCTTGATCTTGTTGTCCAAACATTCGATTTTTCCAAAGCGAGTCTGGCTCTTGCTTTGGACTCCAGTGAAGGAGATGCCAAGTTCCCGCCATACAGGAACCAAATATGAAAGCCGATCAAACTTAGCGGAAGGCTCAGAAATGAATATTCTTTCCGTTGCTTAACTTGAGAGTTGGATATCAGGAACATAAATCCTTTAATAGGATCTGTAGTTACCGGGCTTCGCATGAGAAGAACTATGAATTTACTAACATTTCTTCCCATGTAATATCCAAATCACACCCTCAAGAGTTTTAGTGTCTCTGGGGTTGATATGGCTTCTTAAGATGACGAATTTCAAAGACTATATCAACTACAAGGTTCTGCTTGTCGACTGCTACACTTGTGAATCTGAAAACAATGTACCAATAACGGCCTGCAATTCATATCCATATGTTCATAGATCCCACTTAATATATATCATTCAACTCTTTTGAAAATGACAGCTGGTATTGAGAAAAAAGATCTGGGCTGAAGGATCGAGGGGGCGTGTTGCTTGAGAACTCGTTCGAGGACTTTCAAAGGTAGAAGGAACTGTTAGGAGAAACCGTCCTTGAAAACTCCTAGCATGATTCCACTAATTATTACATGATCATAGTTACGAGATTGTATATCTATCTAAATCATGGCAAGAAGACATCATTACCTTGCTCCATAGCTCTTCGAGTGTGATAGACAATGTCGTTAGATTCCCATGGATAAGCGATCCACACGTCGCCAACCTGTCTAGCTGCAATGTAGTTATTCTCGTTGTACACATCTGGTGGGAGTTCAGCCTTCTTTGGCTTATTCTTATTGTGTAGAATAAAGATACCGAATTTGGTGCCAGATTCCTCCACAGAAATACCTTTAGCCTTACACTGATTCTCCAAGTCCTTCTTCAACTCGGACACGGCATAGTGTAAAGTGGTTCTTGTATCATCCACTTCATCCACGATAAGAATATTCTTACCAATCAATGTGAAATCTGTAGAAGCGTAGTCCAGCCATTGGGTACGCACAACCTCTTTCCCAATGGTCTCCTTCTGCGTGGAGACACTTCCAACATCTTCGTACAAAGACAAGACGACGCTCATGATACGGACGTTAGGTTTGCCTGGCTCTTTCAAGAACGTACGCACAAATCTTGTTGGAACGAGACCACCACCAGCAAGACACACCAAGAGATCAGGGTTAAATTCCTTCAACTTTGTTTGGGACTCCTGGATGAGCTGGTGGATGTGGTTGTACGAAATGTACATTTTCGAAGCCTCGACGTTGCCTTCGTCCATTGTATTTGGTGTGATTCACTGCGGCAGTGGTGACGAAGGAAAAATCCAACCTGTCAGAAGAAGTCAAAGTTGAAGTCTATGGGGTTCAAAACTTTTTGTTCAGATGCGGCAGCATTACGAAGTCCGTCGGCTCGGAGTTCATTGCCGCTGGCTCGAGCGCCCAAAGCGAAGTGTCAAACTACACCACATCAAAACAAAACTGCAAAAGAGATAAGAGGATAAGCAGACTGATAAGAATAAAAACACACCAATGAACCTTTCTGTTAAGACTTCACTGGCCGCCCAGTATGCCCAGGATTTCATTGCCTTCTTGAACAGTGCTCCTACGCCTTACCATGCTGTTGCATCATTGAAGAAGATGCTTGTGGCAGCGGGCTTCACTGAACTCTCTGAACGCGCCCACTGGGGTGGCAAAGTTGAACGCGGTCACAAGTACTTCGTGACTCGAAACAGTTCTTCAATCATTGCCTTCGCTGTCGGTGCCCAATGGGCCCCTGGAAACGGTGTTGCCATGGTTGGTGCTCATACTGATTCTCCCTGCCTTAAGATCAAACCAATCTCCAAGAGATCTGCTGAAGGTTTCATTCAGGTCGGTGTAGAGATGTATGGTGGTGGTATTTGGCACTCATGGTTTGACTCTGACCTGTCCCTTGGCGGTCGTGTCATGGTTCATGAAAATGGAAAATACTTGCCAAAGTTGATCAACATTCATAAGCCTTTACTGAAGATTCCAACATTGGCCATCCATTTGGACAGAGACGTCAATACGAAGTTCGAATTCAACAAGGAAACTCAGCTATTGCCAATTGCAGGGTTGACAAACGCTGTCCCGAAAACATCTGGTGGTTGTTGCGGAGCTGAACAGGCAAAACTCTCTCCAGAACATTTCCAATCCTTGTCTTCCGTAATTGAAAGACACAACGAGCAATTGGTTGAGTTGATTGCTTCAGAAGCAGGTGTCGAAGTATCCGAAATTGAAGACTTTGAGCTTTTATTGTATGATCACAAAGCCTCTTGTATTGGCGGTCTCCATGATGAGTTCATCTTCAGTGCTAGATTGGATAACTTGACGTCCTGCTTCACTGCTACTCAGGGATTGATCGAGTCTTCCACTCAGGAATCCCTCTCTGAGGAATCTGGTATCCGTTTGGTCTCTTGTTTCGACCATGAGGAGATAGGCTCCTCTTCTGCTCAAGGTGCAGACTCTAACTTCTTGCCTAATATCCTTGACAGAATCACGGGTCTCTCTGGTATTCCATCTAAAGATGAAAGCTCTCGTATACATACACATATATTGGAATCTTCTTCCAAGTCCTTTTTCCTGTCGTCTGATGTGGCTCATGGTGTTCATCCAAACTATGCAAACAAGTATGAATCTAACCACAAACCAAAACTGGGTGAGGGCCCTGTCATCAAAATTAACGCTAATCAACGTTATATGACCAACTCCCCTGGAATTGTTCTTTTGAATGAATGTGCTAAGAAGGCTGGGGTTCCATTACAACTCTTTGTTGTTCAAAATGCATCCCCCTGCGGTTCTACAATTGGTCCAATCCTTGCTTCTAAAACAGGCATCAGAACTTTGGATATCGGTAATCCAATCCTGAGCATGCATTCTATTAGAGAAACTGGAAGTTCTGCTGATATCGAAAAGGCTGTTAAGCTGTTTGAAAGTTACTATGAACACTTCTCTAGCATTGAACCAACCATCATCGTTGATGGCTAGTAAGTTAGTTCTCAACATAAGAAATACTTATGATTTTTTTTTGTATTAGAGATCGCATATAATTACTTTCCTTTGCGTTTGTCCTGCTTGGACTTGAGTTCAGTAATTCTCTTTTTCAATTTCTCTTGTTCATCTTCGCTTTCACTCTCGATCTGTAATTTGTTACCATGAACTTCCTCATCACTGTAGCCGTCTTCTGGGTCCATCTCTTCATCTTCGAATTCATCAACAACTTCTTGTTGTTCCTCATCCTCGCTGGATTCATCCACACTCATGAATCCCTCTTCGTCCTCTTCATAGAAGTCTTGCTCAGCATCATCGATCACGTCACCATTATCCAATTCTTCGATATATTCCACATCAGAATCGTCGTCATCATCATTATAATCATCTTCTGCAGCGTCCTTGTTGGCATTCTGGATCTCTTGTTGAACATATAGAACATCTAATTTGCCTTGTAATTGCAACAGTCTCGGCAGTGTATTGGCTCTTCTGTTCAGAGTTGAATGTAATGAGGACAGAGACTTAGACAAATTTGGAATGTTGATCAATACACCACCATGAATGACCAAGACCCATTTTACCCAGATATTCAACTGACCTTGACGATTGGTCTGACGAGCAATTCGTTCGGCTAATCTCTCTAATAATGCGACAGCCAAATTTGTATCCAATCTCTCAATGGTGTTCTTTAGCACTGTCTCGTCCCTGTTGGATAATACAGTCTCCAAAAGTGTATGATCATTTGATCTCAAAGCTTGTGTCAACACCACAGCCAAGGAACCTGTGGTAACACGTCCTTGTTTCTTCTTTGGTAACGATGACTCAACTTTCATCGACTCCAACTTTTCAGCTAATGAAGGACCATCTTCTTCTCTATATTCAAACTCTTCATCTTGGACTTCCTTGTTATCCAAAAATCTCAAGTTATCACCAGCAGTAACAGTAGCATTGTTCTCGTTATAGCGTTTAGCAGTGGCTATATCTTGACCAAACAGGCTATGATCCTTAGCTTGGATGACAGGCTTATTCTTGCTGATGATATGTTCACCTTTTAATGCCTCCAATCCGATTTTTTCGAAATATGGAATCAAGCCTTCTTCTAACCAAGTGATTGTAATGTGAGAATCTTCGACAAATGAGCCCTCAATGGTCAACTGGGTGCTTTCTGGGCGTTGCAACTTGATAGTCACGTTGCTTTGTTTCGATGGGGCACCCTTTCTCTTTGTTTTGGTGTTTGTTAAGACATTCTGGAATACTTCGACAATCCCATCTTCAGTGACAGCAGATACGGTTTCATTAGCGTATGACACTGAAAGAACATTGCTTTGTGCAACCAAGACCACTGGCGCAGAATCTAATGAGTAAATGTTGATGAATCTATCTCCTTGGGCAGCTGTGATGAAACTTGTCGAATTGATTGGGAATACAGTATGGATCAAGGAGATATGACCTGGGAAAGTCTTGACAATTTCCTTGGTTTGGATATCTACCAAATGGATACTGTGAGCCGCAAGGAGCAAGTACGCTTTGCCTTGATATTCTATGGTGGAGATTCTATGCACGGTTTCGTTGAATTTGAACCTGTTCTTTGTGGTACCATTAATCAAATCCCATTCGATAACATTTTGAGAGACATCCACAGACCACCCTGAACCTGTCTCTTTTGAGATATGGAAGTCATTTATGGATACGGAGTATGGATTGTCCAATTTCAAGATCACTTCATTCTGTAGTGGGGAATAGAGTAAGGTCGAACCTTTATTCTGACCAATGGCTATAATGGCGTTCTCGATGTCATTCAACCTCCTCTTCTTGCTGTCAAAACGACCCTTGGTGTAGGACCCCCAGGAGATACATGTTGCCTTATGAGATTTGTCCAATGCAAAAGCCGTAGCGAGCAATGAAGATGAGTTCGTTGATTGTACACGGATTTTATGAGTATCCAATGCAGTGATAGCGGAAGCATAGTAACTCCCTGATTGGTCAAAAGATGAGCAAGCGAGAAGTGGCATTGTAGCTGTATCAACTGACTCAATAAAGTCCCCGGAGTATTCTCTTAGAGTCTTCAAAGCTTTCTTCAATCCTTACAAGAACTAGTCGATCCTTTGTGCCTTCGTAGGACATAAAAATTTGTCGAGCTCATCGGCTGCGGCCCGCACCACGCTTTCCCCAATTAAGAAAGGTTAGGCGGCCCCTATAAGAAGCGCCCTTTCTGCCGCTTTTCAATTGAAAATTCCTGAACCCAGATATATTACCCGGCCGGAGAGCCCTTCTGGTATATAAAGAGGGTCCCGATCCTCAAAGCACTCCAACTATGTAAACAAAGAACAGGATTGCCTTCAGTAAGAGAGAAGAGTCAGGAGGATGTCTGAATTTAGCGGCTCAACAGGTGAAGAACTTACACTACCAAAAGGTATGTTGCCGTGTTTCTCTTTTGTTGTGCTAAATGAGTACCAGAACTAACAAGGCATCAGCAACTGTACAGAAGATTATCTCTGAAGTGCTCCCGCCCGAGCTTACGTTCTCCAAGGAGGCCCGGGATGTTGTCATTGAATGCTGTATCGAGTTCATTATGATCCTTTCTGACCAGAGCAATGAGATTGCCGAACAGGAAACCAAGAAGACCATAGCATCTGACCATGTGATTAAAGCGTTACGAGAATTAGGATTTACAGAATACATCGAACCAATTGAAAAGGTTCTAGTGGAGCATAAGGAAGCCCTCAAGGGCCGTGAGAAAAAGAGTAATAAGTTCCAGAACTCTGGTTTCACGGAAGAGGAACTCCTAAGGCAACAAGAGGAATTGTTTAGACAATCGAGATCAAGATTGCAGAATCAGAAAATCGAAGACGCTGTGAAGAGCGAAGAATAACTTGCCTGCGTTGTTGTATATTAGATTTGGGTAACTTTTGAGGGATTTTGTTTGTTTTAAAGGGATGTTCTAGGGTTAGAATGTAATAAAACTACTTGTCGTTGTGTATTGTATGTTGCTGTGTTTTCGGCATATGTTGTCATCTCTTGTCATAATCCATCTCAATGTTTACAATGAGAGCATTATCGTTACAGATAACCGTTCCATGTTCGCCAACCAACCTGTTACTACTACTCACCGACCCTTTCAGGGATGAACTCCATTCCTTCACATCCCATTTGAGACCATGCGTAGATATAATAGTTTCCCCAGCCAAAGGTAACAATCCGCAATTTGAGCCATGGAATACAGTGTCCTTATAATCCAGGTAATTTGAACCTCGGGGTAACGCAAATATGAGATCCGTAAATGTGAGATAAAATATCCTCAACTTAGGATTGGTTTCCATTTTGGTCAGAAGAGTACTTATGGATTGAATTGTGTGATCGAATCTTCCATCAATAGCCCCAATCATGAGGATCTGTATCTCTTTATGAGTGGTTAGGCTCCCATGCAATTGAATCAATCCATCATATGTATCTATACTGTCATAATCCAGATTCATTCCCTTCTGTTGATAATCATAATATAGGTCAATCAAATCCAGACATTTATGCATATCTGGTGCGTACTGGGTGGTTTGTTTAATGACTGTAACACCCTTTGCTCTATACCACTCTTGCACTTCTGGGTTAATTGAGTCCAAATCACCGACAATGAAGTCAGGCAAATACAGCTCCCTCTCTTCTTCTTGGAAGAAAGAAAAGAGACTGTTAGCACCGCCATCGGCACATATCTTCAATCCATATGAGTTCCATAACTGTAGCATCAGTGTCATTGGAATTGTGATCTTTTGATGGAGAATGATCAAAGCGCTATGGTCACATGGTTTGAAAGCCCTGTTCAACTTCACCACATGTGCCTCTATTGGATATTCCACCATGATCTTTTCACTATTCTCAACCACAGACATTGCCCTGCTTAAGACTTTCTAATGAACTTTGAAATGTGGTGATGATTCGAATCTTTCTCATATGACTTTGACAACTGATGTTTGGATGCGGCCAGAGAGGAAGAGGGAAATCAACAGTGAAAAGAGAACAACAACCGCAGATACAAAACGGAGAGCAGGTAAGAGATGAACGGCAATAACCCTGACAAGTATAAGTACCGCATTGAGATCCAGCAGATGATGTTCGTTTCTGGTGAAACGGTGGATGCGCCAGTGGAAACAACGTCTGTCATTGAGGACATCGTGAGAGCTCAAGTGGTGGAAATCATAGTGCAGGCCACGAAGACGGCCAATGCCCGCGGTTCCAAGTCCATCACTGCAGAGGATGTGATCTTCCTTATACGTAACGACAGCCCTAAGGTCAATAGACTAAGAACTTACTTGTCGTGGAAAGATGTTAGAAAGAACGCTAAAGATCAAGAAGCTGGTGGTGTCGAGGGAACAGACCTCATAGATGACACCTTGGGCGCTGGAAGCTCAGGGAAGAATGCTAACGATATGATGAAGATGAAGAAGTCCAAAATTCGACTTCCTTGGGAACTGCAATTTATGTTTTCGGAACAGCCGTTGGAAGATGATAACGATGAGTTGAATGATGCGGAGCGTGAAGCTACGTTGGCCTCGCTGAAGAGGTTGAAAATGGCAGATGATAGAACTAAGAATATGACCAAAGATGAATATGTGCACTGGTCTGAATGTCGCCAGGCATCATTCACTTTCAGAAAAGCTAAAAGATTCAGAGATTGGGCTGGATTTGCCCAATTAACAGACGGAAAACCAAACGATGACGTTGTGGATATCCTTGGCTTTCTCACCTTTGAGATCGTATGTTCATTAACAGAAGAGGCTCTGATAGTGAAGCAGGAAGAGAAAAGTTTGAATAAGCGAACGACATCCACACAGATAAGTGACCAGAAGAAACGCAAGCATCTTTTTGATGGCCCAGATGAGTCTGCAACCCCATTATCACCAGCTCATATTCTGGGGGCATGGAGACGTCTACAGATGATACAGCCACATCATAAGGCACTGAGGAACTTTAGAGGTGGTAGATTGTTATCAACAGCTAACTTGATTTAATTCCGATCTCTATACTTTAGGTCATTTCTTGTAGGACTTTTATCACGTTGTTCAGGTTCTTTGATGACATGTCCAGTTCGCTTATCGACAAGTTTCACTGGCACATAGCTCTTTGCCACACGATCTAAATCATCACTTCCAAAATCCTTGGCACCAAGTCCCAGATAGAGTGATCTTTTCTTCACAGAGCTGGATATTTTATCCTCCTCATCTTTATTATTGCCTTTCCATCCCATACCACGAAGCATTGCAGCCCCAAAATCCTCCACTGGGACCTTTTCATACTCTTCTAGTGTTGTCGCTTCACCTGTAACCTCCTTCGTACTCTCCTTCTTCTGCTCCTTTCGTACCACTTGTTCTCTATCTTTTTCATTATCGACGAAATTAATACCATACTCTAATTTGCTCTCTTCTGCTCCTTCTTCCTTCTTCAAGGCCTCAAGCTTCTTCTTGTATGTATTTCCAGCGTTCGGTATCACGAGTTCTTTCCTCTCCTGTCTTCCCTCTGTCTCGTTATATGCCTGTCCTTCGCTATCCACAGTGTCGATGCTGATGATATTCTCTCTATCTTCATCTTCTGTTGGGCCAAATGGTTTACGACTTTTTAGCTTTGATGTATGCTTTTTCAGTGAGAATCCAAAGCCCTTCTTTGGCTCCTCTTTGTCCTTTTTTAACGTGAAGGATACCATCTCTTGTGTGGCTACTCTACTCGTCAATGTTAATTTGATGCTTAATTTGATGTTTCGGAAAACATCAATTATCGACAGAGAAGAAGAAAAGAAGAAGAAACAGATAAACGAATCAAAACAATCAGAGATGATATCCCTAATTCCTCGAAATGTGCTCATACGGCGGTGCTCGCAATCTAAACCGCTTCATTTAATGCCATCGTTAGTAATAAGAAACCTGTCGACAACTCCCATATTGAAAGATCTCAAAAATTCAAAGAGCCATAGGAATCTCACAGAGCCTCAGGGGTCACCTGTCGATGAATATTTAAATAACTTGAAGCCACATCTGGATAGAGCACATGCCATTTATCAATCTACAAAGACACAGTGGAACAACGCTGTCTCATCCCTGAAGTTCCATTATAATAAGGCTAAAGATGCCATCAGTGAGACGAATGCGAAACTGGCACAGCAAGAGAAGGAACTGGCAACTTATGACTTCAACGAGGATTTTACACGAGATGGAAAGGATAAGTCCAAAATTTCTGGTTTACCTTCAGAGAGAGAAAGGAGAAGGAAACTCTGGGCTAAGAGGTTGGAGTTATACATTGATTCTCTTCAAGAGACTATATTCACTGCCACAAGGGCCCTAAACGATGTTACTGGTTATTCTGCTATTCAGAAGCTGAGGGAAAGTATCGATGCCCTTGAAATTGAACTTGTGAGGGCTAAAGATATGGTTAAGAAAACGAAAGAGGTTTATAATGAAGCCATTTCAAAGAGGCTGGAGACACAGAAGGAAGTTAACGAGTTATTGCAGAGAAAGTCTACATGGAATTCTCAGGATCTTGAAAAGTTCACCGGATTATATAAAGATGATCATGCTAATGCTTCAAATGAGAAACGTGCAAAATTAGAGATGGAACAAGCAGAACTCCACCAGGAGGAACTCCATGATAAATTGTCAAATGCTATCCTCACACGTTACCATGAGGAGCAGATTTGGTCTGATAAGATACGAAGAACATCTACTTGGGGTACTTTTGGGTTGATGGGTATTAACATCTTCTTGTTCCTGATCTTCCAGTTAGCTCTGGAGCCCTGGAAAAGGCGGAGGCTTGTGGGTAATTTTGAGGAGAAAGTCCAGAGAGCATTGGAGGAGAACACTAATGAGCAGAACCAAAGATTGGAATTGATGACTCAAAAGATGGAAGCGCTGAAGAACAGCGATAGATTGCCAGCTTTAGAAGAGAGATTACAGACTGAAGTTTTGGATGATATGGATGACCAATTTGTGCAGCCCCCAATCATACAAGAGCTGCCGCTGCCTCTTATGACAGATTGGAAGCAGAAACTACACGAACATTATGTCAAGTTGATCAATCCTCTGAGAGGACCATACCTTCTCTTGTTCTACAGTGAATATGACCACACCGTTCTAAATAGAAGGGAGCTCATTTCCACTGTATCACTTGCAGTATCGCTCGGTACCCTCATAGGGTCTCTTGTAATGTACTCAATAGGTAAATAGAGAGCAATAAACATGTATATAAATGAAGTCGTTATGATTAATGAAATACGACTTTAGCGGGGCTTTAAACCCCTCGGATTTTGTTTCGATTTTGGGTGGCGGCGAATCGAACAACACAAAAAAGAGACCTGCTATCCTATGAGTTATTATCAAGAAAGAAGAACATTTTCTTGTTAATTGGTACATCTCATCACATCACAATGGAAGAAATTGGTATCCGCCCTACGCCTGCGCCTTCCATGGACAAGTCCAAGCTGGAGTCGCTTTTTGTCTCCTCTACGCAGTACACATCAACACAGACTGGGGATATATACCTGAAGCTCAAGAAGCTAGAAAAGGAGTACGAGCTGCTGACATTACAAGAGGAATATATCAAGGATGAGCAACGCCATTTGAAAAGAGAACTTGTGAGAGCACAAGAAGAAGTAAAGAGAATCCAATCTGTTCCTTTGGTCATTGGTCAATTTTTGGAACCAATTGATCAAAACATCGGTATAGTATCATCGACCACGGGCTCTAACTATGTCGTAAGAATCCTCTCGACTTTGGATAGAGAATTGTTGAAATCATCTGCATCTGTGGCATTACATCGTCATTCTAACGCCCTTGTGGATATCTTGCCACCAGAAGCCGATTCGAGTATCGCCATCTTGGGTGATGGTGAAAAGCCAGATGTTACATACGCCGATGTCGGTGGTTTGGATATGCAAAAACAGGAGATTAGAGAAGCTGTGGAATTGCCATTGACACAGGCAGATTTGTATAAACAGATTGGTATCGATCCACCGAGAGGTGTCTTGCTCTATGGTCCTCCAGGTACAGGAAAGACCATGTTGGTGAAAGCCGTTGCTAACAGCTCCACTGCTTCATTTATCAGAGTAAATGGTTCTGAATTTGTGCAGAAATACCTTGGTGAAGGTCCACGTATGGTTCGTGACGTTTTCAGATTAGCTAGAGAGAACTCTCCATCCATTATCTTTATCGATGAGATCGATGCCATTGCCACAAAGCGTTTCGATGCCCAAACGGGTGCTGATCGTGAGGTACAGCGTATTCTTTTAGAGTTATTGAACCAAATGGATGGTTTTGATCAAACTTCAAGTGTTAAAGTGATCATGGCCACAAACAGAGCTGATACTTTGGATCCTGCGTTGTTAAGACCTGGTCGTTTAGACAGAAAGATTGAATTCCCATCTTTGAGAGATAGAAGAGAGCGTCGTTTGATCTTCTCCACGATTGCTTCAAAGATGTCTCTTTCACCAGAAGTTGATTTGGACTCGCTAATCATCAGAAATGACCCATTATCCGGTGCAGTCATCGCAGCTATCATGCAAGAAGCCGGTCTTAGAGCTGTGAGAAAGAACAGATATGTCATTTTGCAAAGTGATTTAGAAGAGGCGTATAGTGCACAAGTTAAGACCGATAGTGAGGTTGATAAGTTTGAGTTCTACAAGTGATGTTAATATACTTCACATGTGTATCATTAAAATTTCTTGTAGTGGGCCTTATAGATATCGATTCCTGGCTGGAAAGTTCTTAGATCGGTGGTATCAAAATGGTCCATATCCAAATGCCATTCATAACTCCAAACCTTTTCAAGTCTAACGTTTTCAATATGTTCAAGCAGCGGTACAGATGAACGTGGTGTAATCAATATAGTCTCATTAAGTTCCCTTATCGTAGATACTAAGTTTTCGAACTCTGCACCCATTAGATCAATCACCAGATCGGAATACGACTCCGGTACATCATTTCTGATAACTAAATCTTCATTTCCTAAGATCCATGTGGGTGGTGAGTATGTCTTCCACCAAACTTGCGATCCGTGATAGTTTTGCTGTCGGAGATAGTCCAGGACTTCGATAACACCCCTTTGGTGTAATGATCCTACAATGATCCCCATAATCACGTTAAATACACACCAAAGTCTCATGATCCACTCCACGGTTATTGGGGATTCAAAGTTGGTAAAGTCTATGCAAACACATATTAATGGTAGTAGTGGAGTCAAGAATCTAAGTTCCTGGTGTGGAATGAGGGAGAGAAAAAATATGCCTGAAAATATGGTTAGATAGGGAATAGATTTTTTATAATGGTTCCTGAAGAAAAATGGAATAATTGCCGGCCCTATGATCTGCGGCAGATTGACTAGTAAGTGGGTATATCGTGGATGAAGACCATGCAGTGCCAGATTTTCTGTCTGGGAATTATAAAGTAGATTGTTCAATGGAGTGACCACGTACTCCGCAGAGCTGAAACAAATGGTATCAAAATGGATCAGTATGAATGATGTGATCAAAAATGAAATCATTAGGGCGATAAATGATAGCCTGAATGTTAGATATCTCTTTACCAGAGTCATCAATGGAAAGATTAGAAATGCCACAAAGGTTATTCTGTTGAAAATGCCAACACTAATGATGGCACCAAGGAGCAGAGAAGCACGATAATATGGATGCTTTGCTCTATTTTTATCATTCTTCTTGATCAAATGAATTAATGAGATCACCGCAAGGAGTAACTGGGTCTCTATGGCATTAGAGAACGTGTGAGATTGATAAGTCCATGTCACGTATGAGGTAAAGAGGAAGAAAAGGGTCTTGGAGCTCTCCTGCTTAGTCTCGCAGAGAATACTTGTAGCAATATGTGAAGTTATGAAATAAGAACCTGCCAACTGTAGCCTAGCAAGATACATCAACGCCAAAGGTCTGAAGTGCAAGACCTGCTTATTAACCCACAGTAGAGGGCCATACACCAAATATAATACCGCTAAACTTCGACTTGGGATATCTTGGAACTCCCAGGGTATGTTTGTAGAGTAACCATATAACCTACCTGTGTCATTGTTAGTCTTATTGGGCAGCATTGGGTAAGAGACCATGCTTACTAGTCAACACCTCAAGACTTTGGAAATGTTCATCTGGATGAATATACGAGGGCTCCAAAGCAAAGAACAGCACTGCCAAATAGCTAAAGTAGTGCACAGTCTTCCAATTGACCATTGTAAACGATTGAGGCGTCCTTGAACAACAAAGGAGCTCGAAGTTGTTTTTATCTCAATACAGATAGATGTTTAGAAGTGAAGAAAATTCGCGAATTTTGGGCTGGCATGGCAAAACAAAAACAAAAACAAATGAGGACGAACAGAAGAAGAGAAGGAAAAGAGGTAAAGGAAAGAGAAATAGTACACGATGGAGAGACAGCACATCCTAAATGTCCTAACAGGGACTTTGGATCCGAATCCACAGCTTAGAAAGCAGGCTGAGGAGCAGCTCTCGCAGTTTGAGACACAACCTGGGTTCACTGCGTACTGTTTGGAGCTGGCAGTGGATGATACAGTCTCACAATCACAGAGATCATCTGCTGCTGTATTTTTCAAGAACAGGGTCAGTGCCTTTTGGGGTTCCCGGTCTGTCAAGGCCATCTCTGCCGAGGAGCAGGAGCAGATCAGAGTGAAACTCATCGAGTCGCTCCTTAAGGCTTGTAATGACAACCTCATTCGACCACAGCTAACCACAACAGTTAAGCACATCTTGAACCAGGGCCAATGGTTACTTAATGACGCTATCTCTCATCTTTTGAATTCTCCTGCTGACCAGTCACATGTTTACACAGGTCTACTTCTTCTTGTGGAGGTGGTTCGCTCAATGAGATATGAGTTCACTGATGAGAAGAGACAACCATTGAACGCCTACGTGGATCAAACTTTCCCAATCCTGGAGAAATTGGCCTATGAGCTGCTCAAACATGATGATTATAAGTCGGGTGAAATGATGTACTACATCTTGAAGATCTTCAAGTACAGCACCTTGCTAGGAATGCCGTACTATCTGAATGATCCAAATCATTTATCCTCCTGGATCTCCATCCATTTGATAGTTGTTCAAAAACCTACACCTCAGACTGTATTGGACCTTGACCCTTCTGACAGAGTTTTGGATAAGAGAGTCAAATGTTCAAAATGGGGCTTTGGAAATCTTCAGAGATTCTATCATAGATATGCAACTCCAAAATCCCAGAATGCCGTTCCAGAATTCACTGAATTTTTCAACAAGACATACGTGCCAGAAATCCTTAACGTATACTTTGGTATCATTGAAAAATGGGGAACGGGTACATGGGTTAGTGATCCTGCTTTGTACAACTTGATCTCCTTCATCGAAAAATGTATCATTTACGATTCTTGGGCTTTGATCCAACTGCACTATGATGCCATCTTGAGACATTTGTTTTTTCCTTGTCTCTGTCAAAAGGACTTGGAACTGTTCGAGGATGATCCAGAAGAATACATCAGAAGATACTTTGATATTAACAGAGAATCAACGACTGCTGATGTTGCTGCTGTCGATGCCTTATTCGTCACTGCTCATCACAGATTCGATGAAGTGAATACAATCTTGGTCTTATTGAATGAAATATTCAACGCATTCGCCCAAGATCAAAGTATTGAAAATGCATTAAAAGCTGAGGGTGGGTTAAGAATTTTGAGCTCCATCTCTTTCTCGCTCTATAGAGAGAGCTCGCCGCTCAAAGCACAAGTCGATCAGATTATAGACGGATTTATCGTGCCATTGCTGACCGGAAAGTATGAGTTCTTGAGAGCTAGAGCTTGCGAGACCATCTCCATCTTTTCATATTCCTTCGTGGATAAGAATGTCTTGTCTAGAGTGTTCCATGGTGTTTATGAAAATTTTAAAAATGATCAATCCATGCCTATTCAAATCGAGGCTGCTGATGCCTTGAAAGTATTGATCACTGATCCACTGGTCACAGATGCCATTAGAGGTGAGGTTCCGCAAATCGTCCAGAAATTGATGTCTTTGTCAAAAGAATTCGAAATGGACATGCTGTCGGAGATTATGGAGACTTTTGTTGAGGTATTCTCTGAGGAATTGGAACCATTTGCTCGTGAAATGGGACAAAGTCTGTGCCAACAATTCATCCAAGTTGCAACAGAGATGATTGAGTTGCAAAACTCTGGTAGTGATACTGAAGCTGCTGATGACAAGGAATACCAGGGTGTTGCTATCATCAACACTATGACTACTATGTCTATCACAATGGTGAAAGTAGATTTGGACTCTGTTTTCTTTCCTGCCATTGAATTTGTCATTCATAATGCCGCTATCTCTTTCCTGACAGAAGCCATGGAACTGCTCGATAGCTTAGTTTTGAACAAAAGAACTATTACACCCGCTACTTGGGCCGTGTTCTCCAATATCTTGGAGAGCTTTGGTACCTATGCTGGCGAGTTCTTTGACTGCTATGTTCCATTCTTTGAGAGCATCATTCTCTATGGTTTTAAAGGTTTGAACTCTCAAACGGCAGAAGTGAGTTCTTTTCAAGCTGTGCTTCATGAGCTGGTACAGTCGCAAATTGATTATGGTGACCAGAATGCATTTGAACTTGTTGAGTACATGACATTGGTTCTACACGAATTGAACCCAGAATTTCCAGCCGCTTTGAAAACTTTTCGGGAAGAGAGCAAGAATCCATTGGATATTATTAAATTAGTTTTGGCCTCTGTCTATGTAAACCCGCAAATGACCCTTGAAATCCTGGAAAGTGCTAACGATACTGTGAGACTTTTGGAAATCTGGTACAACTTCTCACCTATGCTTGAGAATGTATATGGTTTAAAGCTACAGACTTTGGCCCTGATCTCCTTGTTGACCGTACCAACTCTCCCTGAAACTCTTAAGGGTTTTGTTCCCCAATTATCAGAGAAGCTTTCAGCTACAATTGAGCGTATTCCGTCTGCCATCAGTAAGAGGGCCAAATTAAGCAACGATCCTACCCTTGAAGAGGAGGAAGTGCCATACGAGGATGATGAAGATGCATTTAGGGATACACCGCTGGACAATGTCCGTATATCTTCAGCATTCCTAGAAAAATTTGCCCAATTGCAGCAAAGTGATAGTCCAAGATATCAGCAGATCTTCACTGTTGTGAAGAAAGATCCTGAAGCTATTTCACAAACCTTGGGTTTTGTTGATCAGTCAACACCGTCTTCCGCATAATCCCACTTATGTATGAAAGACCGAGAGTAATTACAAGATATATATATAAATATATACACTTCATAAGCACTCGTAAAATTACGAAAGGGTTGTCATTGATTCGTCATGTATATGCAAGAAAAATTAGTCCCATTCTCCACTATCTCTGGGTATTTTGCACAGTACTGAGGCGTACTCCCCCTTAAAACGCGGCTTGATCAGCAAACCCTCATGCATCAGTTCCTTCGACGATCTCCTCTCTGGATCATTCTTCATTATGAGTTCGTTCTCTTGAGCTGCACTCTGTTCAAATCTTTCAAACTCTCTAATTATTGGACTGACATCGGTAAAATATGAGCTTGGCGATAGAACGTCAAAAATTGTAGCGCCATTGTTCGACTCTGAGAAATATGGATTTATGCTATCAAACATTTGACGGGTTGCCATGCGCGTCAGGCGTTTTGTATTCTGCACCTTACTCTGAATGAACTCTTTCTCTCCGCGTCTAATACAGTGCTGCGATGGTGAGTTATTTGTGTACTCCCGGCGTGGTGGTAGTACATCAAGAAGTTCCTGAGACATATTGAATTCAAATGCAAGTAATCCATGCAATGCTTCATCAGATAATATGGCTCTTGACGAAGAGAGGGTTTCATCTTCATATGGCTCCTGATTGATGAGCGAAAATGATAAGGTACCAATTTGGTCGGAAAGTGAGTACCCGTCATAGACAACGGCCATAGATCTCAAATCCATATCTGCCCTGTTCTCCACCCTGTGTTCCAATGATATCTTTAGCAGTCCATGGTCTGGCCCTCTGACCTTACAGACCATCTCCAGGGATAATAATGATCTTCTCAAATCACTGTTATTGGCCTTCACAATATTCATCAGTACATCGTTCTGGACATCGCAATTGTTCACTAACGCACAGAGATAAAGATATTCACCAAGAAGATGCGTATCTTGTCTCTTGAGCTCAAAGAAAGACTGTTCAGACTCTGCACACTCTATGATAGACTCTGGAATTTCTGTGGCATCTGTACAGGTCAAAATCACTGGTCTTCTGGATATTTTCAAGATATCTTCAACAACTGACCAGAACCCCCTATCAGACTCGAACAAGACATCAACATCATCGAAGAGAATCACGCCTTCTTGGAATGAATTGTCAACTGCAGTGCTGTTCTGCTTATGTACTAGATGTGTGGTACTCAATTCTCTCACGTTGGCTAAGATGTCCTTCCTGCTTCTGGGCTGACTGGCATTGATTTCATAGACGTAACCTGATCTCTCTTCCATCATTGCGTAGACGGCACTGGTCTTCCCCACACCGTGAGGTCCAGAGAGTATCAATAGCGGAGTATATGTCTCATCTTCTGTAGCGTCTTCATCATCATCTTCATTCACAATAAAGTTATTCATCTCATCATCAATTCTCTTAATCTTCTTGAAATTGTATCTCTTGGTAGATTTCTTCAATATCTTAAATGAGTTCTGCAGCCATCGCTGGGCTCCATTAAGTTGTCTGGGGTTCCATAAGATATCTGAGGATGAGTGTGGCTGAAACATTGTCGTCCAGGTATCCTTTTCTGGCTGTTCTGTAAGTAGAGTAGCAAATCTGAGAAACCTTGGATCACTCAATAAAGTTGGGATCCGTTTGGAAGCAAGTAAGAATCTTTCTGAGTCTGTGATTTCAAACTTGTAAAGATGAGTGTCACTTTTCTTCATATTATGGCTCACGCCAATCTCGTTCAAATTCAGTGGATCTAACTGTTCAGGACTTCTCTTTGGAAGATCAATGCTTTGATATTCAATGTGTGGTTCATCGTATTTAACATGCATTTGTTCTACTGAAACATTTGGAGGCTCAAGTTCCTTCAGCTTTGACACAGGATGTTTTCGAATCACCGGTTTCTGTGAGAGAACGCTCAACAGCGATTTGGCACCTAATACTCCTGTATTGGACGGTTTCAGAGAGTCGATATTGTCTTGCGTCAATTCCTTCAGTCTCTCTGGCCCAACTTCCAGGGTGACAAGTAATTGTTTTCCCTTCTCATCCTTGTTACCAAATGATCTGAAGATATCTTTGGCAGAAACTGATCTTGATGAAGCGTTGCGTATCTTTTTCTCTAATTGTTCTATCTTCTTTTTGTGTGGCGTGTACTTCAGCTTAACTATAAGAGAGTCCGGTCGAACAATATGCTTCTTTCGCTTCTTTTTTGAATTAATTGTCACCACAGGCTTTTCATCTTCTGAAGACAGGAGCTCGACAACTTCAGCTTCTTTCTTGCCAATGAGGATATCCTTTGCTGATAAACCTGACATAGGCTTCCTTGCGGCCTCTTCGATGACAATTGGCTCAGTTTCTTTCAGCTGCTCCGCTGGCTTTATTGATTGACGGTTACCATTTAATAAATCCTTCAGATTGACTGTGGATTTCTTCTTCACTGATTCACTCCTCTGGTCGCCGGGATCTTGAATTAAGTCCAACATTTCCGGCTCTGACAAAATCTCTGCTTCTGGATCTTCGACAACCCCTGTACCTCTTAGCTTCACCGGTCTCGCAGTCCTGAATAACTCAGATATCAATACTTTACCGTTCCTCTCAGCTGGTCTTTCAACTGGAGTTTCTGGCCGTGATGAATCCTCATCACTGATAAAGCTGTCTTCTTCCAATTGATCTGACGATAATGTCACGTCAACAGACACAATAGATTGCGACGACGCAGGATTACCCGCAGATACCATCAATGAGCACCTTGTTTGAACCAGCTGATTCGCAGCACTGACCAAGACTGTTGCCTCTATGGATATATTGACGTGAACATAATCAAACGCGCACTCAAAAATCAGAAGAAGGCGCGTCCGCTTTTCCAATTACTACATCTGAATATGGAGATTTTAAGACTTCCAACAGCACCGGTCCCTTGGCCCAGTTGGTTAAGGCGTGGTGCTAATAACGCCAAGATCAGCAGTTCGATCCTGCTAGGGACCATTCTTTTTTTGTTCAGGGCATTGAATGCGCGCATCAGAAGCTCTCCTTGATCGTCTTAACTACTATGTCTGTGCCCTCCATCAATACGTCTATGAATTTCATAACAAAACGTCGTTTGTTCAACTATAGCAAAACGTAATCATTAAAATACTAATAAACTACACTGCAATAAAATATTTTTCATAATGCTCTAGTTTTTGGTTAACAAATCTCAGCCTTGAAATCTTGGGGTGATGTTCTTTCTCGAATACCAAGTCACAAAGTCCTTCAAACTCACTCTGATTCTTCTATAATCCTTGGAACCCAATGCACTGGAGACGGTCGTTAGTAGCTTGCTTCTCTCTTGCACGGAAACCGAATCCTGTGGAAGAGAGTCAATGGCACCACTCAACCACATAACTGCGGTATCTGGAGATGGTGCAAGTCTGATAGTTTTTCCCAGTACATCTGACGCATCCGCTTGAGCATCCTGAGAAAACTTGAAAATCAACCCGTTGAGTAGGCATTTAATTAAGGTACCACCATTTTCAGCAATAAAGTTCTGGACAGTCAATTTGACTTCTGGTGGTACCTCTTCATAGATGGAAATTGGTGGAGTATCGAATCCCCATGAAACAAGATCAATCAAGAAATGCAAAGTAGTGATCAGTGGTTCTGTCTTTTCCAGGTCCAATGCCAATAGAGATGCATCATAAGTTGCTTTCAATATGTCAGATAGAACAAATTGGACCACAAAGAACATAATAACATCGCTCATCATTCTGAAGAAGTCATCTATCAAATCCGGAATATCAACTGGCTGCACTTCTTTGAAAACAGTGAGGAAAGTGGTAATTTGTTGATATGCAAAATTCCAAACAGCTTCTTTGGTCTCATGTGGGTTGCTCTCATCACCGAATTCTCTGATCACGACACCAGAAACCCATAAGTAACATCCAAACCTGGTACTTTCAAAGCCCTTGACCAACACATTGGCAATAGAAGGTAGCAAATTAGTGAGGAAGAAGCTGTAAGTCTGCAAGATGGTTTTAGTAAACTTCATACAACGTTCGGAGACCTTGGTTGATTGACCATGTTTCTCCAATAGACTAACAACAAGCGGCCAGATCTCAGTAACCAAAGATGCGATTGGATCTGAATGTGCTTGGAAGCTTCTTGGTTTGATCACTTCGAAATAAATTCTAACAATCTCAATCTCCTCAGCGATGGCCTTATAGACTTCCTCTGAACCTTGTGTCTCACCATACTTGCTTAACTTCTCCATAACTGGTTTGATAAACATTGTAGTTGCATTAGCAACATTTGAATCTTCTTGCTTATCAATGATGTATGCGATACCTTCGGTAATCTCATAAAGAGATGTAATATCGATAGCTGGGGAGCCAATGATGTTGATGTAGAAAGTGTATAATTGCTCAATGTAACCAGACAGCAACTTCGAACAATCTTGACAGAAATACATTAAAGCATGTGATGCAGCAGTGACGATATCAGAATTTGAGAATTGGAAACCATTGATGATGTAGTTCAATTGTCTCTCCAAGTACTCTGGATGTTTTGAAGTCCATTCAGTATATCTTCCCAAGACTAATGTAGCGGCGTATCTGATCTTTGTATTTTCTGGAAGCTGAACCAATAATTCCATAATTTGAGGAAGCACCTTGTTCTCTTTCAAACTGACTTCTTTTGCCATAGCTCTCAAGCTGAAAAGTGGAGCCTCAACATCTTGCCATTTCACGTTTGGCGTGCTCAAGAAATTCTGAATCTGTTGGAATGGGATGGCAAGTGCGTCAGAAGCACCAATAACAGCCGTACAATCTTTTAAAACGTCACCCATTTCATATCTAAAGTCCTTGAACTTCTCCTCCTCCTCCTTGTTCGAGAACAAAGGCTCGTTCTCGCTGCCATCTGGGTAATGCAAATGCTTGATCATGACATGGAGTAGCTGGGTATACATTGGAGAGAACTCACGTCTTGCCTCGCTATATCTATCCAGAGTAACCATTAGTTTTAAACTGTACCAGAAATAGAAAGTGTACTTTACAATATCCAAATCCTCATCGTAGGCGGTACACTCCAATATGATCTCCACCAGTGGCTTATATGTCAATGGGTGCTTAGCAATAAGAGCATGCCAAGCTTCACCGGCCTCAACAAATAGTCTTGTCAAGCTACCAAACACATCTGGATCGTCCTTATGTTGTTGCAATAACGGTCTCAACTGTATCACTTGTTCGTACAATGCATAAATCAATTGCTGATTATCAACGTCCCTTGTTTCGGTGATGATAGAACAGAGACATTCAATTGCCCTCTCGAATGATTCCTCGTCTTGAAGGGAGTTGAAGATTATGTTGGTCAATGGCTGGATTTGCAATAATTGCTCCACTGGGATCTCTCTGATCCACGAATTCAAGCAGTCTAGGATTAATGCACTTGCTTGGGAATTATCACCAGATGACTGAGCATAGTTTGAGAGAAGCATCAAGACTTTCTCGACATTGGCTACGATCAATTCATTAGTTCTCAGTCTAAACTCTTCATCTGTCAAAGGTGTACCCTTAGCATCCAGTGATTCCTCAGGAAGGATCTTTAAGAATTCCAATAGCGTTGGAATATTTTGTTGCAAAGCGGTAATGATCTCCTCTAATGTGTTGTTCCAGGACAAATATTGGATACTCAGTTTGGCCAACGCAACACACAATTGGGTTCTGATCGGCTTATTGACGTCACTGTACTGGATCAGCAAGCCAATAACTGAGTCTTTCAACCCCGAGAGGGCCACTTGTGGAATTTGATGAAGGTCATACGTCATTTTGTTTCTCAACGTTTGAGAGGCAAACATCTTCATCTCTATTGGGTACTGGGCATCTTGAAGCACAGTATGAACAGCATTCCAAGCGTCTGGGGTCTTTTGGAAGTCCTCCAAATAGTGTAAAGCATGTGTCTTGTCCGGTGAGTTTGAACTCATCACCGCAAGGGCCTCCTGGATCTTTGCGTAATCTGTCATCTTGGGACGAAAAAAACTGCCGTATTCTGGGTATATCAACAAAGCCAAAGAACACGATCACTAATTCGCAGCAGTCAGGCTAGCGGTTATCCGCGGTTCACTTGTTCTACTGTCTTTGTTTACGTCTTTAAAACGCACTGGCGGTAAATTTCTCTTTGGTGTCAAGTTCCGAGAGAAAATTCCCCGGAAGTCCTGGGCTGAAAACTTTGGGCCTGCTTACTACAGGAATAAGCAGTTTCAACGGAAAGTTCGACAGGTGAAGTTCACCAATCTAACATTGAGATGAGTGGTAAAAGACAGCAGAAGGTGGTATGTGGCTATTTATTTTTCTGTATGCTTCTTTCGCAATACTAACAAGACGACCCATCCAGGTCATCCCACCAATCAACCTCATATTCCAATACCTACAAAAACAGTGCAAGGTGCTGATTTGGTTGTACGAACAGATAGATTTTAGAATTGAGGGAAAGATAAAGGTGCGTTCTTCCATGAATATTCCTTGAAAAATGTACTAACGAGCTTGCAGGGCTTTGATGAATTCATGAATGTTGTCATTGAAGAAGCCTACGAAGTCAATGCGAAAGACGGTACAAAGACTGAATTGGGAAGAATACTACTGAAAGGTGATAACATCACGCTAATCTCGAGCCTTGAAGACTGAGGGGTTTTCTGGTATAAGTGTATAATAGACGATTTTAGATGTGGCCGCGGTAGAATCAATATTGATCCTTCTTTCCTGTCATTTCCTGGACTCTCAATGTAATCCCCGAATAGAAAGTTCAATTTGCCACCACAAATAACATCAAAAAAAAACGCCTCGTTAACTTTTTCAATATTAGCTATTATGTCTGCATTCATCGTCGGCTCCACAGGACTCTGTGGTAACTTCATTCTGAAGCATTCCCCTGAATATTTCAACAAGGTGTTCTCGCTTAGCAGATCCACTCCCGCAAACTCTGAATCTGATAAAATCACTGTGACGACAGAAAAGGACACTACACAATGGGCTAGTAAGATCACAAATCTCAATGAGGATGAATTGGATGTATTCTTCTCAGGTTTGGGTACAACTAGAGCCAAAGCTGGTAGTATTGCTAATCAGTACAAGATTGATCATGATTTAAATTTGGAGTTGGCTAAGGCTGCAAAGGAAAAAGGGTTCAAGAAGTACGTTCTGATATCATCTCTAGGTTCATCTTCCTCATCTGTTTTCCCATATCTCAAGATGAAAGGTGAATTGGAGGAGAATGTGCTCAAATTGGGTTTCGAGCAGACCATTATCGTTAGACCAGGCGCCCTCCTCGGGGAAAGAACGGAAGACAAGGGCTTCTTGAACAATGTTACTGCTAAGTTTGGTGGGTGGATCCATGGTACTCCCGTTGCTAAGTACTTAGGCTCCCCTGTGTTTGGCGAAGAAGTCGCCCTGGCATGCTTGAAGGCCTCTAAGGAAGATTACACCGACAGAGTTGTCTATATCGACGGTGCAGATGTCGCCAAGTTGGCTTACAAATGAACGAAACATATTGTATGGTAATGTTGGTATGACTGGCTATGTAGAATCTTTGTAGTGACCACTGTTCAGATATTACTCACATCCTCTCATTGGTACTCAGAACCTTATTGGTTACGAAGCCCACGGAAGTTTTTCACCATCATGTCGAAGACGCGCTCTCCACGATGCAAAAGACAAAGACTTTACTAGCGCACCTGATCTAGTACTTTCATACAGAAGGGAGTTGAGTTTGATTCGTACCCAGGCCGCTCTGTTGCTATCGCTGTCATCAAATATAATTGTCATACTATTTGAGGCGTCTGGGTAGAAAAAGAAAAGACTAAAAGAGATAGATATAGAGACTTTGATTCCTGCAAAATGTTCGCTTCCAGGAGGTTTCAGAGGTTTGCCATCCTTATCGCTCTGGCCATATGTGGTCTCTATTTCCTCTCAAGGCAGAACTCTGCTGGAGAACGCAAAACGTACACAAAAGCTCAAGTTGCTGACTTCGTAGATACTGTTGACGCTGAAGAGGAGAGGCCACGACAAAAAGGCTATGACTGGGTCTTTGATCTCTTAGCAAACAGTAAGCCATCAGTGATTCCACTCAGCAAGTACAATAACGATGAGAAGGCCAAGGAGAAGTTTGCCACAGATGATGACTTCGTGTTCTCTAGAGAATATCTGAGCAACTTACTGGTTATTGACGATCTGTCTTTCAGAAGATTGAAAGAGGCACATGCCAGTTATCTTGCATCTATCCTCGAGGATAATCATAAGAGCTTTCACAACGAACTGGAAAAACCATCTGGTGAAGGCATTATCTTTGTTGGCGGCATCAAATTCTCATGGTTGGCCTTAATTGGTCTTGAACAGTTAAGACTTCTAGGCTGTAAACTACCGGTTGAGGTGTTTATTGGTAGTGAAGGTGATTTCGAGGAGGAATTCTGTGAGGTGATATTGCCAAGGTATAACGGTCGCTGTACTTATCTGACAAAGGAAGTTGGGAGCGCTTCAGACAAGTTGGGAGTTGACATCAACGGTTATCAGTATAAAAATCTAGCGTTCCTGGTATCCAAGTTTGAGAAGATTTTATTTCTTGACGCTGATAACGTCCCAATGAGAGATCCAACTCCATTATTTGGGTCCAAGGTCTTCAACAAACACGGTTTAGTGATTTGGCCAGACGCTTGGGCAAGAACCACTGCACCAAAATACTACGAAATTGCTGGTATAAGCGTCACAGATAAAATCGTTAGGGGTAAGTATAAGGATTCTGTCTCTTCTGCTACTTTAGATGTCTTGAGAGATGTTCAATTCCATGACTTAGAAGGAACTTTGCCAAACCCTTCTAGTGAGTCTGGCATGATTCTTGTGGATAAGACGAGGCATGCAAAGACTCTCTTGCTATCATTATACTATAACATTTTTGGCCCAAAACTTTACTATGCACTGTTCTCTCAAGGCTCGGCTGGTGAGGGCGATAAGGAGACTTTCATAGCAGCTGCAACGGTGCTCCATTCCGATTATTACCAAGTGTTGGAACCATTCAAGTTCATCGGTTACCACGACAAAAAAGGATTCCATAGTAAGGCATTAGGACAAGCTGATCCTATTCAGGACTATGAAAATTTCCTTGATGGATCACATTTGGATGGACTGAACAAGCTTGTGAAAAGTCAAGGATACATATCTCCAAATGTGCAATTTATGCATCTAAGTTACCCAAAATTAGTTCCATTTGCACTTCTCAATGATGGCGAGATTATCAAACCTGGAAATGATCACATCAGAATGTACCTCTCATCGACAGCAGAGGCAGGGTATGATTTTGAGCTACGAATCTTTGAGATTGTTACAGCAGCTCTGTGTAGAGCTTACGATGGCCCAAGTCCAATCTCCGAGAGACTGATAGGTTTGAAACTGAAGGAATATTTCGGTCAAGACCCTGATACCTTCTGTCCGCAACTCATTGAGCATACAAAGTGGCTAAAGGATCATCCAGAGGTGCCAAAAGCTGCAATAGCTTCATAGAATAGTGTTTTTAGTCAACTTTTGATGTTGGCATGGCTTAACCGACAATTTGTAGCATTTAACCGACAGCCCTTTACCCGAGGAACTTCTTTGCGCGAGGGGGTAGACTGGGGGACGAGAATCATCGACAACGTTTTTCTTCCTTTGTTTCCTTCTCTCTGTATGGCCTGTTGTTTGTTATCATATCTTCTTCCCCGTGGTCGCTCGACTCGACTTTGTCTGTGATTGGACCTTCCTGTTTGAGAAAGACGAACAACTACCCGGTAAAAACAGTTTCTTCAGATATCTCTCTTTCGTTCTGATATCACCACAAGGGAGCCACTATGAATAGAAGGACAAAGACGCTATTGCTCACATCGGTACTACAAACTGCTTCGTCGCCAAAGACCTACAACACGCTGAGTGCTTTCCTAACGAATAACAAGGACACTGTGCTGGAGTTAATCGGCTACTCAGCTGTCTTTCTATGTGAGTTGATAAAGAAATATCCGAAAGTTAAACACTTGGTCCAGAAACTGCTATACAGATTGCACCTGGTCAAAGGCGTACCGAAGGAGCCACAACCTCTTAATAGGACCCAGGAGCACTTGTCTAAGACATTCAGTTCTATTTACGGTTATATCGCTGATATAAGAATCGCTGAGAACATTTTTGGTATCTTTCCATATATCTCTGAGTTCCTCAGTGATTACAGTTCCTGGAAGAAGATACGCTCTATAAACTCATCCGAGAAACTTGATAAGTTTGCGACATTTTTTCTCTTTGGCAACTATACATGGTTAGAAAACCTTGGTTTCATTCTCTCGCATGACTTCTTGCCAAACAGTTTTGACTATTTTGTCTTACCATGGGATAAGAAGAATATATCATTATCAACCTCTGACTGGTACTATGTCTATTCGTGTCGACTGTGGTTCCTGTGGAATTTGATCGCAAACTTGAAGTCACTGAAGACAGGGTTGGACTTCAATTTGCTTTGTAATTTAGTTTTAAGCTACCACTGGGCATCACCAACTGGATTCCTCGATAGACCAACATTTGCGACTATTGGGTTTCTCAATGCAGTGACTAAGTTCAAGAAGAAGCTTGTTTAATAGATTCTTATTAGAAGTTCTGTACTGTCAGTGCTCGTAGCTTTTGGACGTGGCCTTCTTTGATGCAATAGACTTCAAGCTCAAAAGGCGTGCAAATAATATCTGTTAGAAAAACCCTGCGGTGCGAAATACTTTATACAGGTATATAGTCAAAAAAATTATTATGGTTACGTCTTTAATGAGATTTCGAATTAATTATTGGTATTCTTGGTATTTTTCGAAGACAAGCCATCTCCAAAATTCTGCGGCAAATTTAATATGACGCGTACAGCACACTGAAATTTAGAGGGAAGATCCTGATTCGAAGCCATTGTTAGATACTTTATATATCCAATATATATTTTCTTGGTGAGAGATATCTGATAGAGCTGATCATCATCCTCATGGAATTTTTGATCATGCAACTTTCTAATGTCTTGCAGTTCAAACATATTTATTACTTCAATGTACAGCAAGAGATGACATTAAAGGCTCACAACCAGTAGCATCAGATAACTTCGTTCACAAACACATATGATATTCTCAATTTTAAAATAATTAGGTTTCACCTAAAAATATGCAACAAAAAAGGAACTAGGAAAAAATTTTTGCCCCCTGCCAGAATTGAACTAGCGACCTTTGCATTACAAGTGCAACGCTCTACCACTAAGCTAAGGAGGCAGTTTTTGTTCCAAATTCGCGGTTACTAAACTGAGAGAAGAAAGAAAAGATTCGCGAAAAATGATTATCTAAAAGATAAATAGCTCGGAACATTCACAAATTGGCCGCGTGGTCTAGTGGTATGATACTCGCTTTGGGTGTGAGTGGTCCAGGGTTCAATTCCCTGCTCGGCCCCTTTTTTTGCAAGCTGTACAATTTCACAAAATTTGCGCACTTCAAATGTATCAATTATGAGACTATAGTACACATATAGGTAGATTAACTTAACTGGCATGCCTATTATGACAACATTCAAATAATAGATAGTTATACTCAGCACCTGGAGTTCTTTACTTACGTAAGCATATGCATATAGTTAGTAGACTTGCATGGCTCCAGCTAACACGTTACGTAGTAAGAGGATTACATCATTTCTGCTGCCCATGAGTTAGATAATAATCATTACGCATGTATTTCATTGAACTGCCTATTTTTGCTGAATCCATGGATTAAGATTCCCAGACATCTTCAACATGTTTGTGATCTGTGTCCAGTATTCTGTCCGAAGTAATCTTACATGCTTGAGATTCCAATATACAACCATAAGATTAAATTAGCTATAGCACAAAATTCTTACTTGTTCTCCTCATCATCCTTGAACCCCATAACTTTGTCTTTGTTGGTAGTTGCAGCTCTAACAACTTGTTGGAAAAGAGAAGCATTAATCTCTGATTTGGAATTATTTGGTGCCCTTCTACCAAGCGAATCCGACAATGAAGAAAGATCATATGCACTTGAGTTGGCGGAAGTATCAACCAGCTCAAAGTCTGTGTCATCAGAGTCATTCTCGAGTTCTCTCAACTTCCTGATTCTGTTATTCAGCTTAACAATCTCAACAACTTGAACGAACTTCTGTTTGGCAAGCAACTTCTTGATCTGTGGTAACAAGTCATCGTTATCATAGTCATCAGCATTACTCAATATCCATTTGTTTTGCATCAGCTCGATCACAGTAGCTCTCTTCTTTTGATCTATGGTCAAAGCTCGAAGAATAAAATTCTTTGCGTCATCTGATACACCTCTCCAATGGTCACGATGGAAGACAACAGGTGGGTCATGTTGCACTTCATTGAGGAAATCATTGACATTCTCTGCTCTAAAAGGTGAGTAGCCACATAGTAAAGTATAAGTGATGACACCAAGAGACCATATATCACATGGCTTACCATGCCCACTATTTGTCAAGACTTCAGGTGCGCAGTAACCCAAACTACCAGCAGATGATGTCAAAACTTCATCAGGAGTCAGCAATTCCTTGGCAATACCGAAATCAGCAAGTACCAGCTCAGAATCCCGACTATCAGATATGTATAATAGGTTCTCAGGTTTGAGATCTCTGTGCACGATGCTCAACTCATTATGGAGATAATCCACAGCACTCAAGATCTGTCCGATAATCTTTACGGCATCCTTTTCAGTAAACTTTCCTTCTTTGACGATACGGTCAAAGAGCTCACCGCCTGTAGCGAGTTGGGTCACAATGTAGAACTTGTCTTTACTTTCAAACCAGTCTCTGAAGCCGATAATGTTTTTGTGGTTGCACCTCTGCAATAGAGCCAACTCATCATAGAACGCCTCTTCATTGCCCTTGAACGCCTTTTTCAACACAATCTTAATAGCAACATCCTCCTTTGTTTTGATGTCACGGGCTCTCCTGACGACACCAAAGCTCCCTGCACCAAGGGTCTTACCAAAAACGTAGTCAGCCTTCTTAGCATATGATGGAGGTTGTCCAGAAATCTTGTTGATCAGCTTCTGGATGGTATGCCCTTCGACTTCTGTGGCTCTTGGAGTGGGAGGACTATAGGGCATCGATAAGACGGCTGAAGATCCTGGCCTGCTTTGCACTCTTGACTTGAATCGTCCACATGTCTATGAGTTACAGCCCCCCCTGGCAGTCGTGGGCCGTTACCAAGTCTTCCGCGAACTCGTTTGATAGGGAACCAGACCGCGCGGGGTTCTGCTAATACTGAACGATGACGTAAGAAGACTTAAATGTTAGTGACATTTTAGTGAAGCTTTTAGTTGTGGACAAAGTGCTCAATTGTTCCACGACATTCCATGAAGATTAAAATTTTGAGTTACAATTGGGAAGAACAACGATAGGTGAGAGATCTTAGGAGACCGAGTTAAGAAGGGCGGGGGAAACCAGATCGCGGGGTTCAGACATAGATCCGTTCACAACTATTGTCATACAGTCCCGAGAAATTTCCAGGATGTTCGCATACTTGACTATATGATACCTGCTTCTTATGTATGCTAGAATTTGGCGCACATGATTTGGCTCAGCATGTTGCCAAAAGTCTGAATCAATCAATCAGCAAATAGTCCTCTAATTGCCTAATCTTCTGATTTATGCACATATCCTAGGAGATTCAGCGTTTATTCAGTTGACGTCAACGACGGATTTGTAATATCTAGATTCATGCAATGCATACCAGTTACGATGATGCCGACTAAGCCTAAAGTTTGCACTGAGAGGATATCATCATTAAATAGGGTTTGGACAAAGCACTTGGGTATTAGACAATTTAGTAGAAGGGAAAACATGCTGAAAGAAATAGGTCGTGTCACAAAACTCCAAATTACCAGATGATCCTTTTGCATAACGAGGGACTTAGAAAAAGATCAGATGCTGGGGCCTTCTGCACTTTCGCAGCTTAAATATATGAAAACAGAGACATAGATATGCAAGTTTATTGAATCATGATGTCTATAGATAATACACCTCAGAGCTCATAGATCTCACTATGGAATCTCACATTCAACCCCTCAGCCCATTTGCGGCAATCCCTATTCAAGGAGGCGGTACCACAGCTAATAATCCAGCTGTTGGCCTTATCAGCTCTGGAAACTAATGGTGAATATTGTGCGAAGTCTGGTCTTCCAAATTTAACAGATCTCTCAGGCTTATCAGCTAATTCATGGACATCATCAAATGGATCTAGATGATTCATCTCAAAAGAGTCTCTTCCGTCCAATAGCTCTTCAGCTTCATCATCAAAGAGACGAGACAAGGGTTCGTCATCTGCTGAAATAGCACCACCTGTTAAGAATACATCGATGTTTCGCACTTTGAAATGATCAAGGATCCATAGATCTGATTTGGTTCTGAGGATCCATATCATTAAAACGTTAATTGATGAATTAGACGATAGCTGTTGATAGAGACCAAGAGCGTAAGAAATACCAGAACCACCAGCGACCAAGATAACATTTTCGGCGGTCCGGAAGAAGTTTTGGTGAATCGAAGGGAATGGACCGAAGCATGAGACTCTTTGTCCTGCTTTTAGTTCATATTTTGTCTTTCTCACAACCAATTTGATAGTATTCTCTTCGGGTAACGATGAAATAGTATATGGGTGACTTGGCAATATGTACGTCAATGGGTTTAACTTGGAATAAGATAATCTGATATGGGATCCTGCAGGATAGATACTCTGAATAAAATTAGGAATAGTTATCACCTCCAACGCGGACCCTGAAGATGTTTTCTTATCAATGACCACGTCTGTAGATTTAAAGAACTTCACAAGGATCTGCAAGATAAATAGAATAACGTTGATGAAAGTGTACAGAGTCACGCCTGGCCTAGCATGGAACTGTAACAGGATAACACAAGCCCAAGCGATCAAGAGATGAGTAGTGAAGAAGAATTTATAGAAACGTCTTCTGATTGGCTTCAAAGAGACAATAGTGGACAAGAGAAAGAGAGAAACAGAGAGAACACCAAGGAAGTTCAAAACTTTAAAGATTTTAGTGAAAGTATTGGCCTTGATCCAGGTGATGCTAAACATCAGAGAATGTACAAAAGCCAAAAACACAATCACTCTCGAGATCCACTTATGCAAAAAAATCAGCTTCAAATAGTACACATTAGGCAAAGGGTTTGGCTTCAATGAAATGAATATGTCAAGCGGTAATAACGAGTATGATAAACGGCCCAATCTCTTAATGAAAACGCTGATCTCCGAAGGATTGAAATGCCAGAACCCCAAGCCCAACAGTACAATGCACCATATAATCAGCACCACCACATCTGGCACAAGAATTAATCTCCTCCACGTTGTGGACCTACCAGTTGTGATCCACTTCTTCAGGTAGACCATCCTGGTTAAATAAATATAAATCAAATGTAGAAATATGCAGAAGAGAACAATATAACCGTATTTGACATTGAGGAAATGATGGCTCCCGTGCCTCTTTACGAGTTCCTCAAGGGCCATAGTAAACTGTTATATGAAAAAAATGAAGTGATTCGGATTCTCTGCTGGCACGGCTTCCTGCTAAGTATCAAGAAACCCCCTTGTATTTCGAGATGTACGTCACAGTTTTAATGAGCAGATATTCGATGTTTTTAATTGAGGCTGTTGTTCGCGAAAAAAAAAACGGAAGCTAGGCGGTGGCGGGCATCCCGGTAGCGTTGATTAAAATTTTTGTGTCAGAATCGAGGATGAAACGATAGCCCATGAGTACATGAACAAGTGGATGTTTACCGAGAATTGAATGGAATATGATAAAGCGCTTAGAGATATATATGATGAAACTACACCATAAAGGTTGTCTATGGACACATAAGTTTTACTGGCCTGAAAGTTGAATAGTTCTAGGCGCCTCTGTATTTTCCACCTACTTTTTCTTCCCAATTAAAGCCTGCCATATCACCTAGAGCTGCTCTAATTTCTGTATTGGAGCGCGAATAACCGAAAAAATGCCGTATTTCAGAGATATCAGCAGATTGGTTCTAGAATTGAGTTCCATCCGTGAAGAATACTGGTTTCTTAAAAAAAGTTCCATGAGTTTCCATACCCGACATCGAATCCCGGTAAGATGCTCCCAATTAGGCAACTTTACGTTACCCAGTTCAAAATCCTTACGAAATGTTATTTGTAACTGTTTTTAACCGTGGCAAATAGGAATGGTACATATGTACTGCATATGTACGAAGCCGCTTTATGTCATCGCGAGTACGCCCACTGCAGCCTCAATACAACAAAGAAGCATACACATGCGTGTCCTTACAGGAATGACAGGTTTCTGGAAATACTTGTGGTGAGACTTTATGGATAGTTTAAGAGCTGTGAATACCTAAAACAAGGCCTTCTGTGTCATGAACAGCTACTAGAAGTGTTTTAGGAGTTTTGGTCTAGTCAGAAGGCAAAAAAATAAGGCAGGCTCAGTATTTCATAAAAGGAAGTCATTTATTGCGAACCAAGAATATGGGCGTAATCATCTCTCGGAATATCACCTTCATATATAATCTACACATTGACCGAAGATTCTAATATTGGAAACGATGAGAATGAAATGAGATGTACAGAGCAGATTACTTAAGTCGGGGATTAGAGTAGAAGGATCGAAAGACAATACAGATGGATTGCAACGCAGTTCTCCAACTGCGCTAAACTAAGGATGCTTGTCTCGACGTGAACATGAAATGTAGACCGAAGTCAGAGAAGATGATATATGCGAAATAGGAGATGGGTAAGATTCCTTTTTTATTCAGAAAATATGATATGAGTTGAGATGTTCGACGATAGGAAGGCGGGTGGTCACCATCCACATCAAATCTAGAAGCAGGACTCAAATTCCTTTCGAATTATCTCCTGGGACTCAAGAGGATAGAGGTTTGACAAGAAGGTCAGTTTAATTGCTTTCTCAGCTGGACTCAGTCTCGGAATAATTTCTTACGGGGCCATAGGCTGTGGACTACACAGATAGCACAGCTGTAAAAAAGAAAAGGGAGCAACATTATTCATCCTGTAAGGGGGACATAATATGGTACATGTCAATAAATATTTCAATCATTTTGTTGAAGTTTCCGCGTATTGCAGATAATGTAAGCCGAAAACACGAATTTTCTATCATAGTTATGATAGGGCACTAGAATATAGGAGACATAGCGCAAGAGCTTCAATATATCCCAGGTGAAAATCAATAAGCGATGGAAAGTCCATCATTGGAAATCCGGAGATGATGGAGAGTAGGTTTTCAACCAATGGGACTGCAGAATTTGAATGTAGTTGTGCCATGTAGCTGACTATCCGTAGTTAGGGAAAGAACACAGCCTCTCCGGTTGCGACTTCTCAAGAAATGTATAAAATTTAATGACATGAAGCCATTTAGCAAAGAGGCACATAGTCAACACAGTTCACAAGTATGCCGAGATTCTCGATACAAGTGGCTGAGAAGCGGAAATATATGGTGTTCACGTATAGCACATCTTCGCCAATTCGGTTGTTGGATTGAACGTTGTTATTATTTACTTGCCAAAAGTGTACATTAACGGGTTTGCCCTAAAACGAAGGATTACGAAACAAAGAAATATAGTTTTGACACAACAAGATACCTCAACTCCAGGGGATACACCCACTTAAGTCCAGCACCTTGATGCTGCGATGGGGCCAAACAAGCCGCAGGAGGTCCAACTAAGAGATTTCTTCTCCGAATTCTACTCACTGCGAATACAGACATGTTTGATGCAATTATTTATAACGTTTTTATTTTCTAATATAATTCAATAAAATGATGCAAGGGCATGGATTTAATAATTTACGCTATTCAAAAAAACAGTTTACAGAATGAGTTTGTAGATATGAAGATTTTGTATACATGGTGGGGTTTTTCTTTTCGTTGGAAGTTGGAAAGAACTGGACTGCGGTGCTCAGATCATCTGGATCATCGCATCTGGTCAGGAGTCACTGGTATGCCGCAGTCATTCTCTCTTCTACAGAGTTCTGGAATCATAAATTTGTGTCATGACAATTCTCCCCCGCTTCAGATGTCCCAAGATGTCCCAGCATCTATTGGAGCATGGCCAGACCCGCGAGACGTGCATCATCGGGCAGGAGGGATTTGTCTCGGGACAAAAGAGGACAACCTGCGTTTCATATGCGCACATGGACAAGCAGGAAAATGTCATCGCATCTTTCAGAGAGAAGGGGAGGCGAAAGAATATATAAAAAGGCCATAGCCTACTCCTTCGCCACTCTTGACTATTTTGGATGGAAACGACTTCTAGAGGTACACGAACTTTTGGCACTAATACTACAAGAGTCTATCCACTTCATCCTGCCCACACACAAGAGTCTATTCACAGTAATCCTTGCCCTCTACCTCACACAAGGGTTTGCACTTTGTTTTTGGCCACTATTGAAATCTGGGTTCCCGCAAGGCCAATTGAAAATTGTTCGACGCTCAAGATCAGATTGAAGAACTGCTTATATATCAACGACAATTGATTCTCATCATTCGTTGTTTTCTTGCATTTAACACTACCATACCGCCACACAGATATTCCAAGCCACACATTATGTCTCAAGACGAGTACACTGCCCAAAACGCCAAGTGGGAGGCCTATCAATTCAGTGATCCCTTCGCTGCTACATCGTTTGTCTGTTGTAACAAGAAATACAGCACTGTGTGTCGTCCATCGTGCGATTTTCTTCCAAAGGCTGGTTCCAAGGAGGAGATTGAGTTTTTGACAGATGCTTCTGAGGCTTTGGAATCAGGATATAAGATATGTTCTCATTGTGACCCTATCAATCCAGATCCAGAAATAGATTTGTCGTTGGTTAAGCTCACCATTGACAGTATCAATGCCAGTATTGGTTTCACCACGGATTCCAACGACTTGAAAAAGCGTGCCTTTAGCACGCCCTCCGTCAGCACTGCTGATGGTCACTTCAATGAACGTCAATTGACTAGAAATGAGTCGGACCATATCAAGCTTGTCGAACTGGCTTGTCGTCATATTGCCAGTGCTGCTGCTGAGAATGTGTCGAAGCAGCAGGAGCTGGAGAAGAACCAAAAGAAGAAGAGAAGAGGCGGAGTGCTAGGGTTTAAAGAACTTGCCTCCAAATCCAAGCTGTCCCCATGGCACTTCCATCGTGTGTTTAAGAGCGTTACAGGATTGACCCCAAAGTCTTATGGCGACCAATGCTGGAAGTTTATCAAGAATCGCGAACGTCCACAGTACGGCCGTACGCGTTCTCACTTCAGATCCAACTCTGACATCACAAGCAATTACAACTCAAAACGCAAGGTCAAGAAAGAAGATGAAAACATTGCACCAACTCAACAACCTATCAAGAAAGAGGAGACAACCCCACAGATCACAGAGTCATTCTCTTTTAATACCAACAGTTTGGATATCAACTTGACTCCAATGAGACATCACAGCCTGGATCTTGGTATGGTTAGTTCCATGAACATCGACTTGAACAACGTGATCATATCTCCCCAATTCACCTCAATGGTTCCGCCAACTATTGCTACACAACCTAATGTCCCATTACCGCAGGATGAACCACGCATCTCATCCATCCCGTTCCAGTTCCAGCAGCCAACACCTCCACATTTGAGCATTGTGCCTAATGATGCG
Source organism: Williopsis subsufficiens (assembly GCA_017948575.1). NCBI lineage: Eukaryota > Fungi > Ascomycota > Saccharomycetes > Phaffomycetales > Wickerhamomycetaceae > Williopsis > Williopsis subsufficiens. The sequence goes on from JACVEX010000070.1 coordinate 266,055, forward strand.
GATTCATCTTCCTCATCTGTGGCCGATGGCGCATCTTTGAGTCTCTATCCTGGCGATGAATCACTATGGCCATCCATCCAAGCTTCAACGCCCCCAGACGATTCAGACAAGGCTAGTACCAGTGATGCCAATTTCTACGATGTCTTGGTGAATAGTTCTCCCCTAGAGAACACTGAGCTGTTTGCGATGAACGAATACTCTGGCTATGCTCTTTTTAATTCCGATGGCGCAGATTCCGCGATGTTGTTTGGCGAGTATCACGACAATGCTCTGTTTGACGGTATTACGATGATCAAGCCTACGGTTGGAAGAGCTGAGAGTTCTAGAGACTTGATGGTTTGAATTTTTATGCCCTGTTTTTCTTTCTATTCTAATTATGACCTGCGTTTTTACACATTTTCGGTTCTTTTGCTCTGTTTGTTTGTTGTGGTGATTTGTTATGCTTTCGGATGATGCCTCTGACTTTTTTTTTGCTCTAATATAGATTTGAAGAAGGGATCATTTGATCTTTGCACTCATTTTAGGGATTTTCATATATATGACATGTTTTTATGCTTGATGCATACCATTTGTAGATCTGTCAATGACTTGTTCCCAAGGGTTGTCAGCTAACTTTTTGTGCCAATGAAGCCATCTCAGTGCAGGCGTATGCACTGAAATAAAAATATGATGTGGTTTAAGGTGAGTGAAAAAGGTAGAGCTGGGCGGGGCCCAAAACTAGTGAAAACGCATATTGACGATTCCTTTGTACATGATAGAACAAAGAGCCACACATACACTGAGTCAGCTGTTTTTCATAGAGCAGATTTCTTCACAAAAATCGTTTGTTTTCAGGGCAATTTTGAGCCAAAATTTGGAACCAAAAAAGCCCCAGAGTGTATGTATGTGGTTTGTCAACTCATTTATGGTACCCTGTCTATCCGAGGCTTGGACAGAGGTCCGGGGGGGCATTGTTAGGCGTCCTGCGTTGTTTGGGTACAACTTGACCAAACTGAGGTCAATTTACATTTATTGAGCTCACACCTAAGCTTTGAAATAGTACACAAATCCAGAATTGGAATTTCTTTGTTTATTTCTAACCCTGAAGTTTAAAGCCATTTCCTAAAAGAGGTCCTCCTAGGTTTCAAAGTTCATCGCAGCTGCACGTTTGGTGATTTCCTGGCATGCGACGATCGACCTTTTGCAGGGATGAGCGCCCGCCAAGCGGACATTACGAGGGGGGTTCTGGTGGGGCCACGTTACTGAACAGTGGGCAGCTCATGAGAATGCCTGTTGTACTTTTTTTGTGGGGATTTGCTTGAAAGGATGGACGATGGTAGTCAGAATTGAACACTGTCACTTCACTACTTTTTTATTCCATAACAATGGCAGATCCAAAGCAGTAGAAGGCCTACATCATTCGTTATCAGTTCCAGGTTCCCTGAAATGAGGCGTTGTGACTGGACAATTGGACAATCGTCGGAATTCCGACATACGCAACTGGGACAACTGGGACAAGGTTACATAGGTACATATAGACTCAGATAGTGATGTGATCTGTACCAGTTTGGCCATTGCATGTACAAAGTGTATGGCTGTAGTGTGCAGCGTACCAAATTATTGCTTGATTTGGCCTGTTCTTTGAAATGCTTAGTTGTGGAAGGCAGAGATTCTATTGAGCCAACCTCATCCTTTGTAACTTAGAACCAGCTTCATCAATCAGACTTTTAAACATCATTGCATTATCATTTATTGTACTAGCAAACCCTCGATGAGATCGTGCGTTCGTTGGTTCTGCGCTGACTCACACATGTTGCTCTTGTTCAAAGTGTTGACCTTTGTTCCAGATTGGCGTACGGCTAGTGGCAGCGGGAGGGGGGGGATGAGAAAAAAACAAACTTGTATGAGGCTTCACCAATGTAGAGAGAAGCTATACATATATACACATGTGAACATGTCTGGATTGTAAGAGTTTCTACTATGCGATCTTCCAGGTTTTAAGTTTAGTACATGTACAAGCACCGGCTAGATGCGCCCTACCTTAGACACTGTTATACCGTTTGTCTCAAGATAATAAACGTGCGCAGTTACGATGGTAGGTTTTAGAGAACTGATGTCTTAGATCTTAACGAACCACGAAGATTACTAAATTTCGGCTGATATATCACTTCCTTGGCAATCAGAATGAGATCGTGGTGTAATATGTCATGTAAAATATGTTCAAATAAACAGGGAATTCCCAAAGGGAATGATAACGTGTGATCTTCCAGATTTGAGGCAGATAAGATACCTCGGAAGTGCGGATATGAGGTCAGGCGTTTCTGCCAGCTACGGAGCGGTTATCAACTATCTTTTCAAAGATCTTTTCAATAAGTAACTAGTTTCAAACTACACTATAGCTCAATGGTGGTAGAAGAGAAAACTATGCTTGTATTATGGCAACATCATTATTAGCGAAATGTTAGAAGGAGTGAACGACAGAAACAGAATGATCAATCCTCAGCTGGAGCAGAGTCTCCACGAAGGGTTAATGGATAGTTGTAGGCATGCGAATCATCGTCATCATCCCTTTGCAAATGGAAGTAATCATCTCCCAGTGCTGCATCTTGTAAAGAGCCCAGATCGCCAGGAGTCATGATATCAGTACGATCTCTTGGTGATCCTGGGACACTCAAGGGTCTTGAGATCTTGATCTTAGAATCAAAAGAACTTCCGTTGGCGCCGTCGTCAAATAAGTTTGGATAAGCTCTACGCAAGGCCAAGTTTCTAGCCTTAACGTATTCGAGGCCCATACGCTTCCAGTCTAGCAAGTCACTAAGACGTTCAGTTCTGTTTCTTTGATTAATACGTTGTCTTCTGGTCTTTTTGGTGAAGTCAAACATTTGGTTGGTCAATTGATCAATCGATTCATCCACAGATTTCATACGTCTATCCACAATGTAAATACCATAATCTGATGAGTTCTCAATCAAATCTTCCATGTAACCACCAAACCCGGAAAGGTTAGTAGTTATACTTGGAACACCCATAACGGTACATTCAGCAGGAGTATAGCCCCATGGTTCATAATAGGATGGGAAGACACCCAAATGACAGCCTCGAACAAATTCATCATAGTCTAATGGAAGGATTGGGTTATTAGCATTCAAGAATTCTGGATGGAAGATGATCTTAACTCTATCGCTTGAGTTGTTAAAGAGTCCAACCCTTCTAATCTGGTTAAGAATTGGATCATTAGCATCATCGGTCATGTTATGTGTAACAATAGGTGGCAGACCATCACGTTTAAGGGCAAAGACACGACGTTTCAAGAGAACGCGATCCGCTGGGGAAATCAATTCATCTAGTGAGGGCACTTCTTTACCGTGCTGCTGGTAACGTGAGCAGTGTTCGAGCAATCTGTGACCAATGGAGTTCTGAACCTCTTTCACAGTGTTTTCCAACGCCTTGATGACAGCTTGACCTTTGAGGGTTTCCACTGTATATGAGTTTGTTGAGGCTGGCATGATGATGAATGCAACGACTGTGACTTTTGAACCACTCTCTTTTAATTTGTAATTTAAACGAGCAAGAGATTCAATAAAGAAATCAACACCTTTGTTTCTATATTCGTACCGACCTGCGATGAAGAAGTATAGAGTGTTATCCAAATCAAAATCATAATGGCCATAGAAGTGACCCTTGATGAATTCATTGATCTTCTCCTTCTTAACAGCATGCAAGTTTTGAAATTCATGTACAGCTTGGAATTTGACCACGTTTAGACCGTTCGGCAAGACACCATCAGGTTTACGTTTAAGCAGATGTTCAGACTCATAAGCTGTGATCAAAGACACAGTGGTGAAGACATCAGCACTATGAGCCGCTGCTCTTTCGATGCAATAACGATGATAGATACCTCTTTTACCTGCTTCCGCATCGACATCAAAATTGGCCAAGTTGTTGTAGAAATCAACAGAACCAGCGCACAAGTAACGACCGAGCAACGTAGCGTGGGTCGTGAACACTGTGGTTACATCAATGCGCCTCTTTCTGCAAAGTGGCAAAGCTACACCGGCTAACCACTCATGGAAATGGGCAATCACTGCACGTTCCTTATCATTGAAGACGAGTTCGCCGAGGAACCAGGCAACCAAATAACCTAAAAGGATAGCACTGTTTGTCTCGTGGTCTGCGCTTGGGGCAGGGATTCCAGCCAAGTTCCACAAGTCCGTTTTCCATTCATCTAAGTGATGGGCAGCAGAGTGGACATCAAAGAGGATAACACGAGGGGCACCTTCGATCAACCAGCGGCCGTATATGAACTTGATACCTCTGGAACCCATGGATTCGAGGGTTTTCTTCAAGTGCGGGTCAGTGATCTGGAGTTCTTCTACTTCAACGGCGGCAGAGTCGTAATTCAATGGTCCAATGAGGGTATACCGCTCCTTGTATTCAGCCACTGTAATTGGCGCTTTGGATTTCAACACAGAGTAGATACCACCGACACGGTTAGCCACCTCTGTGGCGACCTCGAAGAGAAGGTGATTGGTGACGTCTCTTGTCATCTCTACTTTGGTTGGTGGTGGTGGTAGTTAGCTTCAAGGTTAAAGAGTTGATGGAAGAATTGAAGCTTTAAAAAAGGGGGGTTTATCCGACAAAGTTGGCTGCTCTCCAGAAGTTTCCTGGGGTGCTGTGGGCAGATTTCCCTGCCGCGAGGGGGGGGGAGCAGGTCACCATGGAGCGGCTAGAGAAGCCCCGGGGAGGCCAGTGGGAGCTCTAGAAGGAGGCTCCGGGCAGAGGTGTTTGTGGAAGCACCACATGGGTGGGCTGGCTAGGCTGGTTGGGCTGGCTACCTGTCTAAGACACGGCTGGTGGTAGGCTATAGGCTATAGATGTATACCGAGAACCAGATCATCTGGGTTGTAGTATTCCTGTATACCCCCCCTTCTCCCCCAGAGAGGAGCAGCTACATGACAGATCGCTCACTCAAGAGAATGACACCGCAAGAGAATTAAGCATCCTGCACACGTAGCTTTATGATATCTGGATATGCGTTTGGAGAACCATAGTCAATCAAATGAGATAGACCTAAAACTCCATCAACTGATGGCTGTGCAGTAGAGAATGGACCGCGGGAAGCGGACAAGCAGTGACACATCAATTACTTCTTCCTCGAAACCCGGATCTCGAGATGCAGCACGATTAAGCCGAAACAAGTAAGGAAGAAAGCCAAAAGTGGAACCCGTTTTGACTACAACAGGTAGCCAGGCATATTGCATGACAAGACCTCTCATACGGATAAACTGGAATACGGAATAAGGTTCAGCTGTCCGTTTCTGGATTTTGAAACCTGAAACTTGAGAATTGAAACTCCTTTGCCCGGTTGTTTTAGGTGCTTTTCTTTACATAAGCTCTTTGGTCAAAATTGGGAGATCATGGTGATTCTCACCTCTTCCCACAGATCACGTCGCCATTCGTAACCACTACGATGGCTTGTCTAAACGACCTAAATCCGAGCGATTTCATCGGCACAGAACTGAAGATTACAGTTAACGATGGGCGTGTTCTTAAAGGCATTCTATTGGCATTGGATAACAAGCCCAACCTACTCATTAACAATTGCATCGAATGGTCCATCCAGAGAGGTAAGGAGAATTCAAGGGACCTTGGGCTAGTGAGCGTGCCTAATGACTCCATAAAGGCCATAGAGATCAACAAGAGCGACTTGGATAAGACTTTGGACTGGAAGGATACAACTCAATTCCAATGAACGGTTTTGGTCATGAGCACCGCTGATTTCTGGTGGTTTTTTTTTTTGCTTCCCAACGCGTTGAAACATCAGAACTCCAAGCAACATCAACGTCATCTTCAAGCAAAAAAACGCATACAATAGGACAGGATAATTAAAAAGATAATGACGATCCCACAGGCCAGTGTAACACCAATAATCAACAACGAAACTCTTGAGACCATTACTCTGAAGAATCTGATCACTTTAGATCTCGTTCAACAGAACGAGGCCCTATTGAAGGCTTGCCAACTCCTAGACGATTCACAGTTGAAAGTGACACTGGGGGACAAGATCACTGTAGAACAGTTAGGGAAGTTGATTGATGAGAGAAAACAGGTAGATTTATCAGAAGAGCTGAAGCAATATAAACATGAGCTACAACAGCATAAGGACAAGGATACAGAGTTAGTTAATAAGCTAGCAAGGGAGTTCTTGGAAGATGGTGCCCCAATAGATGATACAGATGACTTGATTGCTCAGTATGAGAGAGAAAATGGTGTGAAAGTGGTGTTTGATTATGAAGATAAGAGCTATCATAACGTGGCATTGACGATACAGGAGTGAGCAGAGATTAGGGAGGGAGGTATGGTCAAAAAAGTCGGGTATAGTAGAATACGATGCAAGCTCATGAATTTATTGCTTCACCAGTAGGGGTGAGACACTTGTAGTTTAATATAAGTATCTAGTATGGCAATCCCATTCTACCAGCTCAATCCCGAGGCCCTCGGGATTGAGCTGACTGTTCCATCAGTTGTGACAAGGGGCACGTCATCTTTTCCTCCTCCTTTAAAGCAATTCTATATTAATACATATACATCTCAGTTTTATTTGGGAAACAAGACAGGAAACGTTTCAACGAGAGAAAAGAATACGAAGAGAAATCCTTTACTGATTTGTATTGTTTAGAAGAGCCTTTTTGTGGCGAATTTGAGGAAACAGTTGAGAATCAAGAGAGATAACGAGGCTTACTTCAGTGACACTAGAGTACAATAACCCACTATGACGTGAGTGTTAATGATTCGAGCAATATTGCATGAAATTAACAATAGGATTAGTTCACCAAGAAGAAGAATAGAGACAGATGTTATGAAACTGTGAGTATGAATCTCTTCTTATTGGCCCCGTTTGAAGAATCCTTATCTAACCCCCTCATTTTTAGCTTAATGAGTGACTACGAAGTCTCTTTGATCAACAACAAGATGCAAGAGTTCATGATCAAGTTCAAAGGACCGGCAGACTGTGAGTTTCTTCCTCTTTTTTGCCCTCTACTGATGGTACTAACGCACACTCCTAGCGCCATTTGAAGGCGGCACTTGGAAAATCCATGTTGAATTGCCAGATCAATACCCATACAAATCACCATCTATTGGGTTTCAGAACAAGATATTCCATCCAAATATCGATGAGTCTTCAGGTTCCGTGTGTCTCGATGTGATAAATCAGACTTGGTCACCAATGTTTGATCTCTGTAACATTTTTGATGTGTTTTTGCCACAGTTATTATGCTACCCAAATGCTGCTGACCCGTTAAATACCAATGCGGCAGCACTGCTAAAACAAGACAAGAAGGAGTACGAGAATAAGATCAAGGAGTATGTCAAGAGATATGCAAATAACCCTGATTTTAAGGTTGGTGACGACGATGATAGCGGTACCGATGACGAGTTGAGTGAGGTGAGTGACTTAAGTGATGATGACAATGATGAGGTTATGGATCCAGAGGATGATTAGGCAGTTAAGGATATGGACTTGTAATGTCAATCTCATTAACCCTTGGGTAATAGGGGGCGCATGGCTTTACGGAATGGCTTCAGGGTATTTCTTGAGAAGGGAGAACGGCAGGATTATAGGAATCTACACTATGGAGTAGAGCGTCGTCTATTGTTTAATGATGAATGATCGGAATTCCCTTCGTAGTAATCTGACATGATGTGACACATAAAATTGTGACATGTTCCAAATCGGGGAATATCTTTTCTGGGACATTAAGGTCAAATTTCTCTCGAAAGAGGCGGAGTTTGAATGTCAAAAGACAAGTAAAACACCTCAAACAATCTTACAAAATCCACACAAAAACGTAGGAACACACAAGCGAACTAACAAAACAACAAATATACGAAAATATGAAGGCCGTCACTCTTCTCACTATGGCTGCAGCTGCAGCTGCTTTGCCTATCCATGCCGTGAGTATTTTGTCCCCACTACTTTGCGACCCTCTAGAAAACTAACGCCCCCTTAGAATGTCAAGATCGTGAAGTACGGTACTGATGGTTCCAAGGATGTTCAAACTTTCAAGGATGTTGACTTGGGTGATGACTTGGTCTCCGCCATGCAAGCCATTCAAGATTTGGGAGTTGAGAGCAACACTATTACTCCGACTGAGGTTTCTACTGATGATAAAGCCGCTATCCGTAAGGGATTGACAGCGGCCCAGGACGCTATTGAGGAGATGTACAGAGAGGTTTCTGAGAAGGTCCATGAGATAGTTGGGTCTCAAGAGGAGGAGAAGAAGAAGTCACACAACCGTTTGGTGGCCTCTGAGATGCCATCAAGACCTCATTCCGTTACGCCAAAGAAGAAGGGTTGTCATGGCAAGAAGGGTAAGGCCTCCATGAAGCTTTGGGCTCAAGAGGAGAAGGTCCAGGAGGCATCTGTTTTTGACAATGCCAAGCAATGGGGCCAAGAGCTGTACCAAGATCTTTCTTCTATTGACTTTAAAGATGCTGCGACAAAGATCGCTGAGACCCCAGATGCCCTCTGTGCAGTTGGTGCGGGATTTTTTGGTGGATTGATCTTTTTGACCATCATTGCATTCATTGCTAAGGCTCATCATAAGAGAATCCAATTGGCAGAGTCTGATGATGAGGAAATTGTCAACGAGAAGCAATGAATTTGATGCGGAGACCCTCATCCAGGGTTACAGGTTTTAACGGGTTTTGATGGGGTTACTTTTTTATTTTTTTATGTGCAGCTCAAATGGAATACGATCGTTATGACTCTTTCGTAGCTCTCGCTATGTGCATAATAACTTCCATTATTCGTTATTTACAAGATGTGGTGGATGTAAGAACAATTCTTTCAGACGATAACAATGCCATGATCAACAATACCTGGCTTGTAACTGTCATCGCTCGGTACTGAAATTTCGACGGGCTTGTACAAGTACCAGTTCTTCAAGGCATTCACAGATGCTCTGATCTTGGCCTCTTTCAACGAAGAACCATAACTTTCACCCAATTTCTGTTCACCACTAAAGACACCAACAACGTAGACTGGGGAGTTCGAAGATCTACCATTCTCGGCAAGCAATCTAGCAACTGGTTTCTCAAGAGATTCTCTCTTACAGAGCTTAGAAAGTTCTCTGGTTGGCTGTTCAAACTCAAACATGGACTCAATATCAAGCTTTCTAGATAGTATGTGTTGGTAGATGAACTCCTTCGTGGATTGTTCTGAGTTTGTAGAGACGTAATGTGCACCAATGATAGATCTAACAGCAAGGGCATAGGCGTTGTGAGCACTCAACTCATCTTTGTTACCAGATAACTTGGTAACACCTCTCTCTTGTTGTGAATCGATTGGGACAAATCTCAACTTACCTAAACTGTACTCCTTCGGCTCTTCGTTCAGGATCTTTTGCAATGCAGGGGTACGATCAATGTCAATACCCCATAGATCTTTACCCACGCTCAAGAGTGAAAACGATGAAACGTAGGCAGAAACACCAGCATTAAGGATTGGAATTGGAAGTCTTGGATATTGACCCAGGAGATACTCAGTAGTGTAGTAACTCAAAAAGTTCTTACCTAGGATGTTTAAAGCATAGTTATCCTCATATTGGGTGTGTGCAGAACGACATGTAAGACATTTGGCCAAGGTGTTGAGTTTGAAAGAGGTTGGAAGACCCAATCTGTGATGAAGAGCCACAAGTGGAGCAGACTTCTTAGCATCCTCTTCACTGATTGTTTGCTTAGCAGAAACATTTGTGGTAGTGGCAAGTGCTCTCTGGGAAGTTCTCAAGAGAGGTCTTGTGAGTGCTGATGATCTGAGTAATGTGTTCATTATATATATATTGTTGAAATGGGCTCAAAATGTCGTATTCACCTTGATGGTAGTGAGAAGTGCTGAGAAATACGGTGATAGTGATAGTACTAAGCTGGAAGTTGGTATGTACAAGTGAAAAAGCGTGCTTTTAATCCCCTTTTTTCCTCTGAAATCTCGAACTCGATCTGCCTCTCTCTATGTCTTCGTTAGTTTCCACTTTTTTTTTCCATAGCTCGACGCAGTTTGAGAAAACATTTCGGAGGGGTTACCCGGTAAGCCATCTTTAGTCACGTGAGAGTATCTCGGTTCAGCTTTATTGTGGGTAATAATCGATTCTAGATGGGGATATATTGTTGAAATGTCAAGAGCGATCAAATAAATGGGGCCATTTCGTTAGGCCCCCAAAAAGCGAACATTGTATACAAGGATTTTTTTTTTCATAATGGAAATCTACTGGCATGCAAAATATCTAAATTACGAGAAAAGTAACAGACCAGAATATTTGATTTTTATTATACAGGAAAAAATATGGATACATGTGATTCGACCACTGGTTTGAAACTTTTCAAGCGGCGAATTTCATTGAGCCATACCTTCTTCAAAGAGTGTAATCAGAAACCACGCAACATGAGAATGACAGAAATTTCTCCAATTCTAAGGTAAACCACACACTTGGACCGCATCTGAAGTTCATCATCATGAAAATCTAGCCTTGAAATTTGAATGCTTGAATCGTCTAGAACGGTAATTAAGAACAAAACAAGAGCTTCCAGATGATTGATTGTAACGTTTGTTCTCAAGTTCATAAGATAAACGGAATTCCATCTTCACTGCTTCTGTTTCAGTGTCCTCATAGCAGAAAGGACCCTACCCAGCGGGCTAGTATCAACTGATTGGCGAGCAATAGTATTTTCAAGCTGATAGTCTTACCATCCATTGCGCTTGATGAATTTGATGTGGGAGTGTCATATTTTCTTTGTTGTCCATCTAGTGCGTATTAGTGGGTGAGAGAGGTGAATCTCAAAAGTTAGGAAATCTTGTACTTACAGTTCTGATAAACCACAAATTCGCTTTATGGTCTTTGAATTTTTGACTAGCTTTCTCTTGAACTTCTTATAAGAGAAACCTCCTTCAGCATTCTGTTCTCCTCCATTGTGCTAAGAAAAGAGATGACTGAGATGCTGAAATTAGAGTCGGGCACGGAGGTCATTGATGGCAGAGCTATTGGTCATCGAAATCATGACTACGAAACTGGGTCCATCGGTCACTTTGAATCAAGCTTAAGTTGCGCTTCAAAACCAGTGAGAGGCTGACAGGCGACAATGATACTGATTAACCCCAATCTGAGAAACACTAGTTTGTGCACAAAAGGGCCAAGAATAATTTTTATTTCTTCCTCATTAGATATTGTTCTGGGTTCTTTGGCTCCGATTCTTTCTTTTTATCAATCAGCTGTGAAATTCGTTGGTGCAATTCCACCCCTGGTCAATAGATGAAAGCCCAAGCCATTATTGAGATTTGGGATTCTTCGAGTGCGGAATTTTTGAGTAATTCTTTCATTCTTGGTATTGGCAGAAACCGTTTCGTTCTTGTCAGCACTGAGAGTCAACTCAGGGGTGCTTTGATCTGAGCCAGAGACATTGTGAGTTCCTGCCAGGGGAAGATACGACCATCAACAGATTCAATACTGGCATAGAAAAACCCAGAGCTGAAGTCAAATACTCAACGTAACCAAGGCCAAGATCAATTTTACTATCTCCATCATCGAAGACAGCATTAGCAAAATGGAGATCAAGTCAATCAAGGCTAGAAATACCTAGACAGGCACTAGTGCTTTAACTGTCGCAGACAAAACAGAACTCTACGAAGTCCCCGAACCCTGAAGTCCCATCGCCATCACAAACCACCAGTAATCTCTAGGAATCTATTTTAATTCAGTTGGCAAGTTCTTTCATTGTGCAACAGCTCTTAACCAATAGATAAATCAACAGGTGTTGAGTGTAGAAGAATCGTAGATAGTGCGGGAAAGGAACAGGCACATGGCTTGAATGTAACCATCGTAATGACTTTTCAAAGTGTGAGAGTTGAGCGGCAAATTGTTTTAGAACTGAAAGAAGGCCGATGAGCAAGAGAAGGTGAGAAAGAAGAATGATCTATCTTCTATGTCATTTGATCTATTTTGTTCGACATGATATTTAAGATGAAAACTCCCCTAAAAAAAGAAACATCCCAATTCACCGTTGTTCTAAGGCCTACCCAACAGTCATTCAACAGTTCACATGAGTACGTTCTGAATTTTGGACCATTGAATTTTCTGTATCTTTCCGACCCACCTCGTCCGTTGAAATCATTGGACGCCTTGTGCTTTTTTCGGTAGTGGAATCAGAATGCCGAAAATTGAAACTATCAGAAGCACGTAGTAATCCGAAGGTCGCTTAATTCCCTCTATCCCTTCAGTCAATCATCTGCCAGTAGACTAGCAGTCGCTGTATTTCAATTAATTTTATACCTGACCTTCAAGAAATTAGCTAGTCTATAGCTTTAAACACTCAAGACAGTATTGAAGTGGCTTCACTAGCTCAGTCGGTAGAGCGTCAGTCTCATAATCTGAAGGTCGACAGTTCGAACCTGCCGTGGAGCACTTTTTTTGTAGTCAAGAGGACTACATAGCTTCAAGGTTTACTATTATAAAAAACATGTGGCTTCCAAGTTTTTTCAGTCATCATTTTTTAACCCCCAATTCGATACAAAGCCATACCTATCAACCAACGCCTTTTTTCTGTGGTTTTCCTTGCTCATGCATTAATGTTTACTTTTCAACTTTGTGACACAAAAACGATCGAATGCCTCTCGAAATTTGAAAACTGGCCAATATCAGCTTCAAAAATTTGTTCAATAGAATTGGTAACAGAATCGACTATCTCCCCTTAGGCCAAGATATTTAACCAGTCTAAAAGTTTTCCAATAAACAGAATGCATTTCCCGCTTCTTCTATCAGCTGCCTTTTTGATCGAAGTTGTGATGACCACCCCTCCAGCTTGTTTGCTCTCCTGTATCAATCATATTTCCGCTCTGAGTTCCCTGAGGCATCGAGATTTCTTGGGTCTTTGTGGGAAGGATCATTCCATCACTGGATGCTTAGTCGATGTTTGCGCACATGGGAACTTTTTCGCGGCCAGAGACCATTTCTGGGGCACATGTGTTGAGAGACTAAACAATCACCACCCAAGGAATATGTCTCAGGATGGGGAGCACTTTGAGAACGATATTTCGAAAGAAGAAGAGCTAATTGTACAGAATGATATTCATTACCAACTCAACCGTACTTCCAAAGATGAAAGGGTTTTGAGTTCCACTTTGAACATGCTAGGTGATACAGAAGATATTGATGTTATCATTCTTAGACCGGATGATACAATGAGACATCTAACAGATGAGGAGGCTGAAAATCTTTTCAGAAACATCGAAGTTGTTGAGCCTCACAATCTATAGTGCCGCTTTACTAGCATTCAGCCAGAATGATCCAATGAAAAAGAAGTTCAAGTTTATCAGTAGGGTTATTCGTCCAAAGCTCTCTCAGTAAGGAAGAGAAGCAGTCTTTATAATTTTGGAACTCTGAAGCTCTCGAAATAAGAACAAGTAACACTCTTAAAAACATTACTGATCTCCAGTAAAGAGAGATTGAATGAATAGGAGCAGAATATGAGTTGTGATTTCGGTTAAAAATGGAGAGGGCACAGATGGAAATTTTTAAACACCAAGAGCTAGAAAGAACACCACCTATTGATTCAAGTTCGATGGAAAGAGGAAAGCGAGATCTAATCACAAGAAAGTGATTAGAAAGAAAATCGACCAGAAACCCCAGAATTCTCTACATTGATGATCCAATACTTCTTGATAAGATCAACCTGAAGCATTGAGATGAGCAAAATTGAAAATCAGGAGCAAAAGAGACAACACTGAGTACTGTTGATGTACTCAAACTGTTGAATAATAAGAAATATATGAGATGCTTTTCTTCCCACGTAAAGCACGATTTGTTAAAGGAAACCATATAGAGGAATTCTGGCGAGAAATGGGGATGTCCAGAGATGGCACCTGAGATTTGCCTGCCAGTAAATACCACTACAATAATGAAGTATGGGCTTTTATACATTGTTCATGGTATGTAAACCTTACTGTAACCCTCAACCTGAGCCCTACAACAGACACAGATACCAAACCCACGGACGCCAAGACTAATACGGCAACCTTCACATAATGAGAAGCATTTACATGGCCATAGAACGACAGATCTTGGCTCTATTTGACAGACCACACAGGATACTCTATCCAACTCATCTGGATTCTGGTTTTTATTTTGAAGAGGACGAGATTGATGTATTACTTCACGCAACAGTTCATCTTGATTCAACTCACAATATTTTCTTCTCGTCAATCTCTGGTCTTGCCGTAAATGAGATTTTAATGTCGTTAGGAACGAGACTTCCGTAGGATCGGATGGCGATATGAGACTCATCAAATCATTTGGGCCAAATAGTTCCTCCAAAGGATTGGCACGGTGAAGGTGATGATGATGTGGAAAATCTCTTTGCTGCCGCTCAGCATCACGAAAACGAGTCATCGCCAGCGTTGGAACGTATTCGCTATCAAGGAGGTCGTCCTCCACCTCGGAGTCATATTCCAATGGATCAAGATCAGATTCAGACTCTGGTTGGAAGTCTTCCGAGTCATCAATTTGGTCAATAAGTAATGTGTCATCCAAGAGTGAAGTAGTCGTCAAAGAAGACGTCGTTTCAGACAACCTGGAAAGTTTTGGAACTTCTTCAGTTTCTGGACCAGATTTTAAACGGATGATTTGGATGAATACTTTAAATAAAGCTTGAATAAATCTTCCCATATTGATCACTTTACGAATCAAGGTCCAAGAACGCACGAATCCTTCCTCAAGGCCAGGAGAGTCCTCTTTTATATCTAACAGTTCTGGATTATTCTCCAGTTTATTGAGATATCCACTTATCAGGTGATGCTGCTCTAGATAGGTGGTGCTGCTTAGAGTCAAATCAGAGAGCTCATTGACATATTCCTTGTTCTCCACTGCTGTGAACATTATGAATCCAAATCTCATCAATGCTGAGTTGAAGTCGTCGTTGAGTTGCAAGTTCAATGAGTTTTTGAGGTTTCTAATCATCGGGGTATATGTTAAGGTTGATGTATTACCACCATTAACGGCAACTGCAAGACCATACAGGGCTAGACAGAACAAGGTTAAAACCAGTACAAACAGCTGTGGGAAGACGGATGCATGCACGACACTTGGTAGGTTGACAAAGTTACCTGTGTATAGTGTGACACAATAAAATATCAAAAACAATATTCCCAAGACGGTGGACGGGATGAGTTGATACTTCTTGTAGTTTAAGAGTCCAACGGCATGGGTCACAATCTGTGTGACCAAGGAGAAACAACACATGATCAAGAGCTGCGGTGATGGTTGAGCCATCATCTGGCACTCCTGGAATGCCAATGAGTGTTCAAAAAGTGTGAGTCCTGTGTCATTGGATGCTGTTTGACCGGACGTTATAGACACAAACGTTTCAAGAAACTGAGAGAGACAAAGGGCGATAAAGACACCCCATAGTAAAGGTGATAGTGCTTCCTGGTCTTTAGGCAGAACTGGCTCCAGAACATCGTGGAACTGTGGATATATATAAGCAAATTGCATGATCACTTTCCATAAGTTGGTTATCGTTACTGCTATCGAGAGTAACCTCAACAGTGTCTTAGGCCACTGAGGGGTGGATGGATCGTGTCTTCTGGAGCTGGCAAACACCACTGTACGGTTCAAGATTATGGCCATCATCATGCATACTCCAGCATAGGGGCTGATAAAGTAGTGAAGCATTGCAAACCCGTCTGGAGAGTGTTCAGCATGAGCTTGTTGGTCGATAGCGAGCTTGAGAGAGCTGAACACAGAGGGTACAAACCACCGGGAGGTGTTTTTGATGTTTGTAATATTCTTAATGTCTGTTATGTTTGTCATTTTTGCCATGTCTGTTGTGTTGAAAATCCCTTTAGATAATAGACCCAAAGGTCTCCCCTCTTATCCCCAAACTACCTGTAGTAGTCAACAACTATGATTAATAAGTTATACAAAGATAGGGGCGCGCTATTGTCACTCGGCCCGCGAATGCTTCTGCCATTTATGGTGCGTGTCAGCAAGCAGTTGGCCTTTTTCTCTCTAAGGCAGCCGCGGAGTCATCGAAGCTGCTTAAAATTTGGGCTCAAATTGGAGAGAAACAGAACTTCCTCTTCATTTTGTTTTATACGAAGGAAATAAATCAGCAATGCCGCACATCTTTGCTAGCATCGAACAGCTCCCACCGGATGCTCTATTCGGCCTCAAGGCCCGCTACATCGCCGACTCCCGCCAGAACAAGGTTGATTTAGGTATCGGTGCTTACCGTGATGAGAACGGTAAGCCATGGGTGTTGCCATCTGTTAGAGCTGCTGAAAAGGCCATCCAGGCCGACCCAGAGTACAACCACGAGTATTTGCCAATTCAAGGTTATGCTCCATTTGTCTCGGCTGCCGCCAAGGTGATCTTGGGTGAGGACTCTCCAGCCATTAAGGAAGGTAGATTGGTATCTGTTCAGTCTCTTTCTGGTACAGGCGCTCTTCACGTTGCTGCCAAGTTCATCAAGAAGTTCTATGCAAAAAGCCAGACGGTGTACATGTCCCAGCCAACTTGGGCTAACCACTTCCAAGTTTTTGAGTCATTAGGTCTCAAGACTGCTACGTATGCATACTGGGACAACGATACAAAGTCTTTAGACCTGAAGGGTTACTTGAGAGACATTGAAGCCGCCCCAGAAGGCTCTGTCTTTTTGCTTCACGCTTGTGCCCACAACCCAACTGGTTTGGACCCAACAAAGGAAGAGTGGACTCAGATCTTGAACGCTTTGACGAAGAAGAACCACTTGCCATTGTTCGACTCTGCTTACCAAGGGTTTGCGTCTGGTTCCTTGGAGAACGATGCTTGGGCTGTTCGTGAAGGTGTGAAGGTTTTGGAGACCCCAATCCTTGTATGTCAATCATTCGCAAAGAATGTTGGTATGTACGGTGAAAGAGTTGGTGCCTTCCACTTGGTGCTCCCATCCCCAGAGAATAAAGATGCCATCTTGTCACAGTTGCAAGTGTTCACCAGATCTGAGCTCTCTAACCCTCCAGCTTATGGCGCGAAGATTGTTGCTAAGGTGTTGACCACCCCAGCACTAAGAAAGCAGTGGGAGGATGATCTCATCACTATGTCTCAAAGAATTCACAAGCAGAGACTTGCCTTGAGAGATCTTCTCGTCAAGTTGCGAACCCCAGGTAACTGGGACCACATTGTCAAGCAACAAGGTATGTTTTCTTTCACGGGGTTGACCAAGGAGCAGGTTGCTAGATTAGAGTCCAAGCACGCCGTTTACTTAGTCTCCTCCGGACGTGCTTCTGTTGCTGGCTTGAACGAGAACAATGTTGAGTTAGTTGCTAAGGCTATTGACGAGGTTGTACGCTCTTCTTCCAAGTTGTAACTTTGACATTCATATATAAATCTAATAATCTCTTTCAAATATGAGGTAGTTGGTGAGAGCACAAGACCCTGCCTATTAGGAATGGAACCTTACCAGATAATTCGAGGTCTACTATTTTGAGAACAATACTTTGAAGCATATGACTTTCGTTTTATCAACATAATACAAATGTTACCCCTGCAGTCTCGAACATGACTACTAAACGGTCCTATCCCGCCAAAAAGGAAACATGCCTTATTCAATGATAAATCCAACTTTCATATTTAACTGCAGAGTATTAAACAATCAAATGCTCAGACCCAGACTTCATAGGTGTTACCCTCTAAGAGAAAGCTATAAATGATAATAACTTCACATACATTGAGGTGCCCCATGAGATCTCTGGTCGCGAATTTCTGAAAATTCCGTCGTCAGCACTGGTAAGTAAGACAAAAAAGGCGAATTTGAAGCGTAGCCTGTGATAGAGACAAAAGATAAGAGCAACGGAATCATCACACAAGATGTTAAAACTTCAAGTTGTTCTAGTTCCACCCAGCTCTCTAAGACAGCGCAAACCGCGTCAGCGCACGCAATGGGGTTCTGCCGTGCCTAACTCGTCTCCATATGGAAGGGAGCTAGGCACTTCAACACCAAACTCATCAGTGGTACTGGCCCAAGAGCCACGTCAATTCAGAAAGTTCCTACACATTACGAGAAAGGACAGAGAACTGTTGGAGGTTGCCGGTGAAATTGCTGCCAGGTTCTCGAAGCTGTACCCAGACGAGGAACCACTTGAGATCCTCAAGCTACAAGACGCGAATGAATGCGACCTCGATCCAGATTACATAGCAGGTGACATCTTTGACTCTGATAACGTTGTGCATGTATTATTGGTGAACGAGATCAAGTCTCTAGATGCCGCATTAGATCGTGAAGCTGATGCTAGATCAGGAAAGCGTCGTGCATCTGGTAACTTGTCTTCTCTAACAATCCCTAAGAAGAGGATTTTGACCAAGACTCGTGAGTCTCTGTGGAGCACAGAGGGAGAGAGCAGAAGATCCACGCCATTATCTAATCAGGTGTACCCTGAACCTACTGAAACAAGCAACAGGTCTTTCAATATCTCTGTAAATGACGATTCGGAAGTGTCTCTGCCACCACCAGAGGACGATGATACCCGTTATGAGGATCCGAGAAAACAGAAACCTGCCGCTGCTTCGCCACTTCCCTCATCCAAGAGAATCACTTCGGGTATGCTTGTTGCCCCAGAGCCTCAGTTGAAGGATGCTGCTGAAGCTACCCTCCATGAACAAGAGATTAACGAGAAGTTGAGCCAAAGGAAGATCCCAACCAAGAAAGTACATGAACCGGTAGAAATTGACGAACCTAGGAAGTCAAGTCCACCTTTGGAAGAGATTTTGGCAAGTGCTAGTAGAGACACAAGTATGCACAAGGCGTTCTTCTCCGAGACCGAAGATGAGCAGGATGAAGAAAAGTACGAAGAAGCTTCAGATGAGCCAGAATTCACCAGGGAAGAAATCATCAAGCTGATTAAGACTAATAGAATGCCAGCTTCAGTGAGGAAGAAATTGGCTCTTCACTCCTTGACAAAGTCCTTGCCAGCAAAGAGTATTAGAGCTGCCGCAGTTGATGCTTTGAAGAAGATTGCTGCTGACAAGTACCCCGATCTTGAGCTACCAGATATTGACTCTAGGAATGATTCTTTCGCCGATACCACAGTCGATGAAACTGCTGATAAGTCTTTTGAAAATGAGAAGGTCGCCTCAAAACAAGACCTAGAGAAGACTGCCACCAAAGCGGTTCCTTCAACTCCAAGTAAAGTTGCCAAGCCAGGGGTTGCTTCTCAGTCAAAAGTTGACAAGATTCCTGCTGCCAAGGCTCCAGTTATAAAAGGTCTAGCGACGAACGCAAATGTCAACGGTAAGACAGAGACTAAAACATCTGCTGTAAAGGACACCAATGTGACCAATCTCCAATTTTCACCAAAGTCTGATAAAAGTTCAACGGCAAGTTCCACCATCAAGCCTTCTTCTAAAGTTATTTCAAAGTTCGAGAAAAAGGCTAACAATAAGGTCTCTACGATTACGAACGGCACAAGAATCCCGGTGAAGGTATCAGAAGTCGAGTCAACAGAGGCCCAAACTGAGGTGCTCTCGAAGGAAGATAATGAGATGAAAGATGTTAATGGTGAATCTTCAGAGGAAGAATCTTTGGAAGAGGCAATTAACGGCTCAGACTCTGAAGAAGATGTCACAGTTTTGTTGAGAGGAGATTCAACCAAAGTGGCTGAGGTAAAGACAAAGATTGGACCAATTTCTGAGAAGTTGCAGACTCAGAAGAAGGGATATACGAAGTCGAGACCAGCACTTGAATCCACTATTCCATCGCCATCCCAAACCAATGTAAAGAATAATGCCATAAATGTTGGTCCAGTCGATTCCTCAACCCCAGCTTCTTCTCAGGCTAGGAAAATTAAGACTCCAAAGACAGAGAAACCAAAGTCTGCAAGAGCATTGCTCAAGGCAGATCCGTATAATGTTGCTCTACTTCCACATGTTGGGATTGACGTTCCTGGCTTGGAAGATATCGATGCTAAGCTTTCGGATCCTAATGTGCCAGACTCTGAGAAGGCAGAGCTAATGGAGACCAGAAAGAGACTGATCAGAAATGCAAAAAGGCGTGAAACTAGAAGACAAAAAAGTATGGCGGAGAGTACAACCACCGAAAATTCGGCGATTGATATTTTGTCACAACCATCTAGAACACAGTCGACTGAGACTAAGACTGATGGCGCTGTTTCTAAGCATGAAGTGAGTAAAGCGTCTACTGCAGTGAAGCATCCACAAGACATTGATGTCAAGAAACAGAGTACATCAATGACATATATTTCGACCTTGATCTTGCCACCATCTGAAGACTTGGAACAAAAAAGTACTGAGACTAAGAGGCTGTTTGATGAAGCAAAGACGGGAATTCTTGCAAAGAGAGCCAAAGAAGCAGAAGACACAAAAAACAAAGAGGCTTCAGGTGCTAAATCCACTAACACCAACGTCACGTCCTCTTCTGGATCTGATTCTGATTCTACTAGATCCGACTCCGACTCCGATTCTGATTCTGAGTCTGAAGGAGAATCTGAAGACGAAATCTCTAAGGCTCCACCAAGAATTGTCAATACACCAAAAAGTTCTTCGCAACTGGCATCAAAAACTGCAGATTTGAGAAAGCAAATTGCTAAGAATTCAATCGCTGAGGAACCAATTTCAAAATCTCAACCAACCACCCCATCTAAGGATGCTGTTACCCCTCCAATAAGAAGAAGTGTCAACTCGAGAAAGTCTCTTAGTTCGCTAACTGATCTTGTCTCGAGGGGTGTTCCAGAAGTCCAAGATTCTTTGACTCCAAAGGTTGAAAGAGCATCCAGAGCACCACCAGTTAAAAACGCCGCCAAAGAAGAGTCTGACTCCGGTTCAGAAGACTCTTCTGATGAATCGACATCAGGATCAGATTCAGATTCCGGTTCAGATGATTCTTCTGATGAAGCCAATGGTGTCAAGAAATTTCTGAGTGCAAAATCTGCAGGCGATCTAGTAGGAGGCGGAAAGAAGAAAGGCAAAAGAATCAGCAGTGCTTTTAAAGGGTTGATCAACGATTTCGCTAAGTCGCAGTGAGCAGCCATGTTCTATTAGTTAGTCACTACTTGTATTAAGCTATTGTATCATTATCATCTTAAGACATATCTGTAGCAATAGAACATATAACTGTTATCGTGATTCATGAACGTTGCTGTTGACCCTCGACAAAGCCAAGAGCATCAACTTGAGAGATCTCACTTACGGAACTGATCTTATTATTGAACATAACACCAAAGAACTTATTAGCAACCTGTAACATCTCCGGTCTGAAGGTTGTACAAATGAACTGTGCACTTTCACTCAATTCATGAATCAGGTTGGCAACAGCTGTTCTGTATTGAGTGTCCAAGTTTGCATCTATCTCGTCGAACAGATAGAATGGGGCGGGATCAGATTTTTGAATAGCAAGAATAAGGGCAATAGCACAGAGGGATTTTTGGCCACCAGATAGCTGTTCAATGCGTTGCTGTTCATCGTTTTTGGAGTTGAAAGAGACTTGAATAGAGACACCCATGTAATTATCGATATCAGAGTCATTTTCGTCATTGTCCATCTCAACATCAACATCTTCGTCATGTTCTAGCTGTGCGTTCTTAGATCTACTTTGCATTACCAAGTGACCAAAGCCCTTTGGAACCAGCTTCTCAAATACCTCAGTGAAAGCCTTTGACACTTGCTTGAAAGTCTTATCAATGGCCTGGTTCTTTCTTTCACTCAAGTGGTTCATCAAATCCAAGATACTCTCCTCAGATTTGTCCAATTCTTTGCGACGCTCAACAAGACTATCCCTCTGCTTAGTGAAGTTCAAGTATTGTTCCAGAGCCTTTCTGTTAACATGACTGAATTTCTCAAGACCTTTGGTAACCTCACTCAACTTTTTCAGAAGCTCATCATTGCTATAGTCAATAGATTGGTTGAATGCAGCGTCTGGAAGAGTACCCAACTGTCTTATCTTTGCTTGTGTATCATCTCTTCTCTTGGTCATGATCTGTCTCTTGGACAGATACTTCTCAGAGTTTCTTTGGAAATTCTCAAGAGTTCTTACAAGCTTACGTTGCTGTTCATCAGCCTTGGATAAAGACTCATTCACCTTCTTCAGCTCAAGGTTTTTGTCTCCGATCTTTGTTTGAATCTGCTCAGCCAGGTTCTCTCCGTCTTGAAGATCTTTCTGGAGTCTCGCAATTTCTTTGTTGAGATTAGCAATATCATCTTCCAAATTAGCTTGTGTAGTAGACTGCTGTCTCTTAAGTATATCTTGGAGACGTGGTTGAAGATTCTCCTTCAACTCCAAAGATAATCTAGTGAGTTCACCTTCTTCCTCTAGAAGCCCATCAATGGTACTGTTCATCTCCTCACCAAGTTGAGACAAGTCTGTGGTGATGTTATTCAATTCATTCTTCTCCTCAGATGATAGACCCTCTTCGAATGCAGAGGCCTTTTCTCTTTGCAGCTCAGCGATTTTTGTTTCAGAAGCTGAAAGAATGGTCTTTTGTTGAGTGGTTTGTTCATCTAATAATGAGATAGATTCTTGAATTCTGAATTTCTCATTTAGCTTATTTGAAAGAGTTGACTTGAAAGAGTTCTTAGACGAGACGACCTTATCATACTTAGTGTGAAGATCTGTCAATTCGTTACTAATTCTCATTATCTCTTGACCTTTGTTATCAATCTCAGTCTTGATCTTGAAGAGTTCATACTCTTGTTCACTGAATTCCTTGGCCTTTTCTTGCTTTGCTTTCAAAGCCTCCAATCTCAATTTTCTGAAGTCGTAGTAACCACCCGTCAAAACACCCTTTCTATCAGCCTTGTCACCATCCAAGGTAATGGCGTTAAGTTTAAACTGTTTAGAGAGCTCATATCCTCTCTCCAAATCAACTGTCACGATAGTCTTTCCAAAGCACTGCTTGACAGCAGCGGTGATAGCAGGGTCAAATCCAATCTTTTTAATCAAAGGTACACAGTCATTAGACTCAGGATAGATTTGGTCTTTGACTTTCAGCCTATTCAATGGGATGAAAGTGACACGCCCTGCTTTCTCTCTGATCAACTCTTCCATCAATGCAGTTGCAGTATCATCATTATCAACAATGACATGAAACAAGGAATTACCAGCGATTACTTCAACAGCAGTTCTGTATTTCTGATTAACATCAATGAGTTCACCCAAAGGACCATAAACACCGTTGAGACCCAGTCTCTGAGTGATGCGTTTCACAGCTTGCAAACCATTGGCCAATTGTCTATCCATGGTTTGTCCAACTTGTCTTTCAGCTTTGTTCATCTCATCAGTCAAAGAGTCCAAGATAGTCTTGCAACGGTTCTCATCTCTCCATAATATCTTACGCTGATCATTCTCATAGGCGTATTGCTGTCTCAGAGTGGCGATTTGCTCTTCAATCTCTTGAATCTCAGATTGAGCTTGCGGCCCGTTAATACTGTCTTGAAGATCGTCAATTTGTTCAGTGAGAGCTGTAAGTTGATTGTGGAGTTCCTTCATGAGCTTCTCATTACTAGCGATTGCCTCCTCTTTAAAAGACTTTTCTTTAGATACTTCTTGGATCTGCGACTCAAGCCAGCTGTTTCTTTCGTTCCTATTATTGAACATGGAATAACGCCCTTGTTTAGAGTACAAGAGATTCTGTCTTGTCTTCAAGGATGTAATCTTTGATCTCAATTTCTTCTCAGAGTCCTTCAATTGCTCGACCTTTGGCCTCTTGGCTGTGATTAGAGAACATGTCTCATCAATTCTTCTCTGAAGTTTTTCGGCACTTCTCTTGTTGCTCTTGATGGTCTGCTGTTGAGAATCAAAGTTGTCATTCAGTTCAAGCAGAACAGCGTTCTTCTCATAGATCGATTTACTTATGTCATTGACAGTGCTGAGCTGTTGATCAAGGTCAATATTTAAGAGTTTGATTTCATGCTTTGCTAGGTCGATGGACTTGTTGAGCTCGACAACGAGATTTTCTCTCTTCTCCAAGTCCTCAACGAACTTATGAGAGTTTTCAACAGCATTCTGGTACTCACTATCAACCTCTTCAATCGATGTGGTCACGTCCTTAAGCTCACCATCGTAAAGGATGAACTCAAAAACCTTTTTATCTCTCTCCAAATCCTGAAACTTTTTCAACTCATCTTTTTCAGAATCAAGATCGGCCAATCTCTCTTGAATGAATTCAAGCATTTCATCAATCTTATCTCTCTGAGTTTTCGTCTTTGTCATCTCTTTCTGTGACTCCTTAAGCTTGTTCTCAAATACTTTTGCCCCAGCGACCTCTTTCAACAAGTTCAATCTCTCTTGATCCTTAGCATTAGTCAGGGCCGTGATACGACCCTGAGGAACGATATAGTAAGGATTAGACTTTGAAAATCCTGCGCTCTCAAGCAACTGCATGACATCTGTTCTTGTAGAGGACTTGTAATCAAGGGAATAATCATCTTTCTTCAAACCAATAGTTCTTCTAATCACTACCTCATTTTTACCTGTTGGAAATCTTCCATCAGAATTGTCAAAAACGATCTCCACAAATGCGGAAAGAACAGTACCAGATCCTTCGTGGATCAGCCCTTGTCTCTCTTCCTTGGACATTCTAGTATATTGGTCACTCAACACGAATCGAATAGCGGCAAAGAAGTTCGATTTACCAGACCCGTTTCTGCCCACCACAACATTATGGCCCGGGGAGAGGTCATCAATGGTGGTGGTGTTCTTGTAGGTCTTGAACCCCTGGATGACAATCCTCTTGATGTGCATACTCTCGCCTTTGTTCCTTAATAGCGAGTTATCTCTGTTTGCAAGACGCGTCCTATTTAGACTTTCGCGTTTTCGCGTTTTCGCCCTGAACATCCGCACATCTAGAAATGTCATCGGTAGGAGCCGCATCCATCCAAAAATTCCAACCGGCCCAACAAAAGTGTCAACAGAAAACAGACATAAAAGGCAGATTGGCTGCCCTGTAGATTTCATAATAGATCACGATAATAACATCAACCGTATTTCTGCTACGTACACAATGCGCCCAGAGGTTGAACAAGAATTGGCTCATGTCTTGCTGACGGAGCTTTTGGCCTACCAATTTGCCAGTCCAGTGAGATGGATTGAGACTCAGGATGTCTTCTTGAAAGACTACAACACTGAGAGAGTTGTGGAGATTGGTCCCTCTCCAACGTTGGCTGGTATGGCCTCCAGAACCATCAAGGCCAAGTACGAGTCATATGATGCGGCTTTGTCCTTGCAAAGACAGGTGTTATGTTATGCTAAGGATGCTAAGGAGATTTACTACACACCAGACCCAGCTGAAATTGCCCCAGCTGCAGAAGCTCCTTCCACAGCTGCAGCCGAGGCTCCAGCTTCTGCTACTCCAGCTGCTGCCGCTCCAGCTGCTGTTGCTGTTGCTGCCGCTGCACCATCTGGTCCAGTTGCTGAGATCCCAGATGAGCCAGTTAAGGCTTCTCTTTTGATCCATGTCTTGGTTTCTCAGAAGTTGAAGAAGCCGTTGGACCAAATTCCAATGTCCAAGGCTATTAAGGATCTGGTCAATGGTAAGTCCACAATCCAAAATGAAATCTTGGGTGACTTGGGTAAGGAGTTCGGTGCAACCCCTGAGAAGCCAGAAGAAACCCCATTGGATGAATTGGCTGAACAGTTCCAAGAGACATTCTCTGGTGCCCTTGGCAAACAGTCTTCTTCTTTGATCGCCAGATTGATGTCATCTAAAATGCCGGGTGGATTTTCTGTCTCTGTCGCTAGAAAGTACTTGCAATCCCGTTGGGGTTTGGGCGCGGGCAGACAAGATTCTGTTTTGTTGATGGCTTTGACTGAAGAGCCAAATGCTCGTTTGGGTAACGAGGGTGATGCTAAGTCCTACTTGGATGGTATCACTCAGAAATACGCTTCCAAGGCTGGTATCTCTTTGTCTTCCGCCGCTGCAGGTTCTGGCGCTGCTGCAGGTGGTGCCGGTGGTGCTACTATCGATGCTGCTGCTTTCGAGGAGTTAACTAAGGACAACAAGATCTTGGCTCGTCAACAGTTACAAGTCTTGGCCCGTTACTTGAAGATGGACTTGAACAAGGCTTCGAAGGTTGTTGATCAACAAAAGGACACTTTGAAAGAGTTGCAATCCCAATTGGATTTCATCACTACTGAATTGGGCGAGACTTTCATTGAGGGTATCTCTTCCTCTTTCTCTAGAAAGAAAGCTAGAGTCTTTGATTCCTCTTGGAACTGGTCCAGACAGAGTTTGTTGACTTTGTACTTCGAGATTATTCACGGTTTGTTGAACAGAGTTGACAGGGAATTGGTTTCTGAGGCCATCAACATCATGAACCGCTCTAATGCTTCTTTGATCAAGTTTATGGAATACCACATCAACAAGGCTAAAGACAAGACCGATGAGAACTATGTCTTAGCTCACGAGTTAGGTAACCAATTGATTGACAACTGTAAGCAAGTCATGGATATTGACCCAGTTTACAAGGATATCTCTTATCCATTGGGTCCAAAGACTATTGTTGATCACAAGGGTAACATCTCTTACTCAGAGGAGCCAAGAGAAAACGTCCGTAAGTTGCAGCAGTACGTCCACGAGATGGCCCAAGGCTCTTCAATCACAAAGGAGGAGAGACCAACTATTGCTGATGACTTAACAAGAGTTTATAAAGCTATCACCAAACAAACTGAGGTTTCCGAAACTTCTAAGGTTCAGTTGGAGAAAGTCTATGGTGAATTGATCAAGTTCTTGGAGTCTAACGACGAGATTGAGATGCACAGATCCACTACTATTGCTGGTAACAACGATGACAACTTGGACACTGACTCCACCAAAGAAGTTGCTTCGCTGCCAACCAACTCTTCTATTGCCAATCCAGTTTCCAAGGCTATCCCACCAGAGACCATTCCTTTCTTGCACTTGAAGAAGAGATTGCCAAACAACGAGTGGGCTTATGATCGTCAATTGACCTCTGTGTACTTGGACGGTTTAGAGGAGGCTGCTGTCAACGGTGTTACGTTCAAGTCTAAGTACGTCTTGATGACAGGTTGCGGTGCAGGTTCTATTGGTGCCGAGGTCATGAAGGGTTTGCTGCAAGGTGGTGCTAAGGTTATTGTTACAACTTCCAGATTCTCCAAGAAGGTAACTGACTTCTACCAACAATTGTACACCACTTACGGTGCTAAGGGTTCTTGCCTGGTCGTTGTACCATTTAACCAAGGTTCTAAACAAGACGTTAACGCTCTTATTGAGTATATCTATGATGATGTCAAGAAAGGTGGTCTTGGTTGGGATTTGGATGCCATCATTCCATTCGCTGCTATCCCTGAGAATGGTATCGACTTGTCTCAAATCGACTCCAAGTCTGAATTGGCTCATCGTATCATGTTGACCAACCTACTGAGAATTATGGGTGCTGTAAAGAACCAGAAGTCCTCCAGAGGTATTGAGACAAGACCAGCTCAAGTTATCTTGCCATTATCTCCAAACCACGGTACTTTTGGTAGCGACGGTTTGTACTCCGAGTCAAAATTGTCCTTAGAGACTTTGTTCAACAGATGGTACTCTGAGAACTGGGCTAATCAGCTCACTATTTGTGGTGCCATCATCGGCTGGACAAGAGGTACTGGTTTGATGAGCGCCAACAACATTATCTCTGAAGGTATCGAGAGTTTGGGTGTCAGAACCTTTTCTCAATCTGAAATGGGTTTCAATTTATTGGGTCTTTTGACTCCAGAGATCACAGAGTTGTGTCAAAAGGCCCCTGTCTGGGCGGACTTGAACGGTGGTTTGCAGTTCATTACCCAATTGAAGGACAAGACCAACCAATTGAGACAGGAAATCACAGAGTCGTCTGATATCAGAAAGGCTGTCTCTATTGAAACGGCTATTGAGCATAAGGTTGTTAATGGTGAGAACGCCGATGCTCCATTCGCTAAGGCGGAGATCAATCCAAGAGCCAACATGAAGTTCGATTTCCCAACTTTGAAACCATACGAGGAGATCAAAAAACTTGCTCCAAATTTGGAGGGGTTGTTGAACTTGGAAAAGATTGTTGTTGTTACTGGTTTCGCGGAAGTTGGTCCATGGGGTTCTTCAAGAACCAGATGGGAGATGGAGGCCTATGGTGAATTTTCCTTGGAGGGTTGTATTGAGATCGCTTGGATCATGGGTCTGATTAAATACCACAATGGTAACCTCAAGGGAAGACCATACACAGGCTGGGTAGACGCTAAGACGAACGAACCAGTTGAGGATAAGGATGTCAAGCCTAAGTATGAGTCCCACATTTTGGATCACTGTGGTATCAGATTGATTGAACCAGAATTGTTTAACGGCTATGATCCAAAGCAAAAGGAGTTCATCCAAGAAGTTGTCATTGAGGAAGACTTGGCTGACTTTGAGGCTTCTAAGGAGACTGCTGAACATTTCAAGGCTCAACATGGTGACAAGTGTGAGATTCAAGAGAATGTTGAGACTGGCGAGTACACTGTCAAGTTGTTGAAGGGTGCTACTTTGTACATTCCGAAGGCTTTGAAGTTTGACCGTTTGGTTGCTGGTCAAATTCCAACAGGTTGGGATGCTAGACGTTATGGTATCCCAGAGGACACCATCTCTCAAGTTGATCCGATTACATTGTACGTCTTAGTTTCTGTGGTGGAGGCGTTTATCTCGGCTGGTATTTCCGATCCATATGAGTTGTACAAGTACATTCACGTCTCTGAGTTAGGTAATTGTTCTGGTTCCGGTATGGGTGGTGTTTCTGCTCTGCGTGGCATGTTCAGGGACCGTTACAAGGATCAACCAGTTCAGAACGATATCTTGCAAGAGTCTTTCATCAACACGATGTCTGCTTGGGTTAACATGTTGTTGTTGTCTTCCTCTGGTCCAATCAAAACTCCAGTGGGTGCTTGTGCCACTGCTGTTGAGTCTTTGGACATTGGTTACGAAACTATTGTCTCTGGTAAAGCTAAGGTCTGTATTGTCGGTGGTTACGATGACTTCCAAGAAGAGGGTTCTTATGAGTTCGGTAACATGAATGCCACCTCTAACACTTTGGACGAGTTTGAACAGGGTCGTGCACCATCTGAGATGTCTAGACCAGCAACCACCACCAGAAATGGTTTCATGGAGTCCCAAGGTTCTGGTATCCAAATCATCATGAACGCCAAGCTTGCTTTGGAGATGGGTGTTCCAATCTACGGTATCTTGGGTATGACTGCTACTGCTACTGATAAGATCGGTAGATCTGTCCCAGCGCCGGGTAAGGGTATCTTGACCACTGCTCGTGAGCACCATGGTGACTTGAAGTATGGTACCTCTTTGCTGGACATGTCCTATAGAAAACGCCAAGTTGAGAGAAGAGTCAGAGAGGTCAAGTCCTGGATCGATTCTGAATACGAGTTCTTACAAGAGGAGGCTAATAACTTACCATCTGAGGAACAGGAGAGATTCATCGCAGAGAGAGTCCAAGAGATTCAAGATGAGGCTGAGAAGCAAATCAACTCTGCTAAGGACTACTATGGTAACTTCTTCCACGTCAATAACCCAAGAATTGCTCCAATCCGTGGTGCGTTGGCCACTTTCGGTTTGACCATTGATGATATTGATGTGTGTTCCTTGCACGGTACATCTACTAAGGCTAACGATAAAAACGAGTCTGGTGCATTGAATTTGATGTTCGAACACTTGGGTAGAACTGAGGGTAACCCATCTTTGGCTGTCTTCCAAAAGTACTTGACTGGTCATCCAAAGGGTGCTGCTGGTGCCTGGATGTTCAATGGTGGTTTGCAAATCTTAAATAGTGGTATTGTTCCAGGTAACCGTAACGCCGACAACATTGATAAGGAGTTGGAGAAGTTCGAGTACTTGTTGTTCCCATCTAAGTCTATCAAAACTGACGGTGTCAAGGCCGTCTCCGTTACCTCTTTCGGTTTCGGTCAGAAGGGTGCTCAGGCTATTGCTATCAACAGCAACTATCTGTTTGCTGTCTTGTCTAAGGATGAGTATGAGACTTACGTCAAGAAGTTCAATGAGAGACACAACAAAGCATACTCCCACTACCACAAGTCATTCATCACAAACTCTTTGTTCAAGAGCAAGGAGCACGCTCCATACTCTGATGAGTTGCAAAACCCAGTCTACTTGGATCCGTTGGTCAGAGTCTCTAAGGCTAAGTCTGGGGAGCTTGAGTACAATACTAAGGCTGTTCAGTCCGACTCTTACATCTCTAAGGGTTCTAAGGATACCTCCAAGGTTTTGTCTTCTTTAACGGCTCAAGCTGGTGCTAAGAATGTTGGTGTTGATGTCGAGTTGATATCTTCTATCAACGTTGATAACGAAGTTTTCATTGAGCGTAACTTCACTGATGCCGAGATTGCTTACTGTAAGTCTGCTCCATCTCCTCAGTCCTCATTTGCAGGTACTTGGTCCGCTAAGGAGGCTGTCTTCAAGGCATTGGGTGTTGAATCCAAGGGCGCCGGTGCTCAATTGAAGGACATTGAAATTGTTCGTGACTCTAATGGAGCTCCACAAGTTCAATTACATGGTGATGCTGCCAAGGCTGCACCAGATGTTTCCGTCAAGGTTAGCATTTCTCACGATGACTTCCAATCTGTCGCTGTCGCCATCTTGAACTAATTTTGAAGATATTTTATATTTTTCTATAAGTATGGTTATTTGGCTAAAAAAAGGTATCGTAGTTCAAAACGTTCGATATATCATTTTTCCTAATATAAAAGAAAGAACCCCATAGAAAATCTTATTATTGCTCCTGAGCAAACATGTTCGCTTCCATGCCAGCACCCATCTCCTGCACATGCTGAGCCAATTGGACCTGTTGTTGTGGAGAGATTTCATCAAGTGTAGAACTCTCAGAATCCGCCACAACAGCAGCAACAGCGACAGTGGCCG
Organism: Williopsis subsufficiens; assembly: GCA_017948575.1. Classification (NCBI taxonomy): domain Eukaryota; kingdom Fungi; phylum Ascomycota; class Saccharomycetes; order Phaffomycetales; family Wickerhamomycetaceae; genus Williopsis; species Williopsis subsufficiens. The sequence continues at coordinate 296,956 of JACVEX010000070.1, forward strand.
GCTTCACTGTTTTCTTTCTTGTTCTGCAGTTCATACATACTTTGCGGCCATTGTCCTCAGGTTTGAGTTCAGAAGCACAACGATTGCACTTCCCATCGGCCTCCAGTTGTTTGCGTCTCTCCTTGTCAATATTTCTGCAACGAGTACAAACTTTGAACTCCGATGAGTCGTTAGGACCAGAGCAATGAACACATCTTCCATTCTCATGTCTTGTAGCCTTTCTCTCTCTCAAACTGTTACGACACGGTGGGCAAAGAACAAATTTCTCCTGACCGACTGGGATAGAGATACCACATCTTCTGCAAACACCATCTTTCAATTTGGTCTTTTGTTGCCACCTTCTAGATCTCTGTCTCTGCAATTCACGACAGTGCGGACATAGTTTGTAGACTTTGCCATCGGTGATGGCATACTCCTTCTTACATCTCGTACAGTCGGATTTCCCAATACCGAAAGCATCAACAGTGGATTGTTGTTTATGCTCATGCGTGACTTTTGGGCCGACAACACCCTCGATAATACCAACTGTAACCTTCAGAGCAGGATCAACAGCAAATCCCTTCTGCGAGTTCGCTCTGTTCTTCTGGCTTTGTATAGAAGTATCCTTCTTAGGGATCTCACCCTGAAGCTGCTTGACTTTCGGTCTTGAATTCTCAGTTTTCACCAAGGGGTTATCATCATCAGACTGGGCCTTCTTTGCAGCACGTCTCTGGTTCTCCTGTTCTTGTTGCTCAATAGCTGCGGTTATCACAGCAGCTTGGTGTTCATCCATTCTTGAAAGTATAAGAAAAAAAGTGCCAAAGCATCTCTTTGGTGGAAGCGCCCATAACCCGGTTATGAGTTTTTTTGATGTTTGCGTGCCCGAATCAGTTTCTCAGAAGTCTGAAATCGTGCGTGCCCTATGTGAATTGCCTGAGGTGCAATTCTTATCAGAATGTTACCTAATGTACTATGGATTAAAAGCATATACATAGCGCTAGGTGTTATTTTTGTAGTTTTGCCAATGTCTCCAGTAATGATGCGACGTTACCGCTTTGTTGCTGCTGTTGTTGTTGTTGTTGTTGGCCACCAAGAGGTGTCAATAGGGCATTGAGAGCGGCTGGCGGAACTTGTTGGTTCTGCTGAGACGGAGCACGCTGGTACTGATTTACTGGTGGTGGCTGATATTGCTGTTGAGGAATAGGTTGCTGTGTAGTACTCTGTGCCAGAGTGATCAAGTTCTGAATAGCCTCTGGTGGTAGAGAACCGAGCGACTGCAACAAGTTCTGTTGATCTTGATTTCTAGGTGGAGAACGGACACGGTGATCGTTATATCCACCTCTTCTATCATTATAGCCATCTCTTCTATCATCCCATCTGTCATCTCTTCTATCATCTCTCCTATCATCTCTTCTGTCTCCACCTCTTCCGCCTCTTCTATCATTACGGTTGAAACCTCTTCTGTCATCGGAGTGATCATTACGACGATCTCTTCTGTTATCGAATCTGTCATTTCTCTCTCCTCCTCTGTTGAATCTTGCAGGTGGGCGTTTCTCTTTCTCACGAATGATAAGGTTCACCGCATCATTAGTGTTCAGGTCCACATATTCATCAAATCTCAAAGCACCATCCGCGGTCTCTTCAAAGACCTGAACGTCCATAGAATGTCTCTTGACCATAGCGACACTCATAACACCACCATATGCAGCATCATTCACCATATTTGCAACATCATCATTTGGTCTCAAAAAGGTGTAATCTGTAACAATACCGTTGTTTTCAAAGATTCGATTAACATCTCTGGCATATTCCGCATCACCATCCAGTCTAACAAAGATCTGACATTCCAAATTTCTTCTCTTTAACGATCTAGCTGGTGGACTCTGGTCTCTTGTTCTCTTTCTTGTACTTTCTCTGTTTTGCGCAATCTCTTCTGGTCTTGAGTTCTTGGCTACGGCCAAGTTCAAAATCTTATTGTACAATGGGATGTTACTTTCACCAGCCATAGCCTTTTCCACAGCCGCACCGGAGTCGTATTGGACAAACCCATATGCTGTCTTCATAGACACCTGAAGAATCTTACCATACTTACGGAAGATCCTCCAGAGCTCAGGTTTCTGAACATGGTTACTTGGGATGTTACCGATGAAAAGCCTGGAGTTTGGAGCATGCGGATAACGAGTATTATACAACTCTTCATCTTTCAGGAACTGGCGATATTCATTACGTTCTTCAACAGACATTGGTTGAGTAAGATCAGGTCTATGTGGGGCATGTTCAAACTGTTGACGTTGCCTCTGGCGAGGCTGAGGTTGAACCTGTTGTTGGAAAGGCTGCTGCTGAGGGAGTGGCGGAGTACTACCTTGTTGAAGGGCAAGCATTTCCTTAGCGACTCTTTCTTGTTGTTCTTGAGGAGAGAGTTGAAGGAAACTTGGATCTTGAAGTAGTCTCGTCGTTAACTGGTCAATAAGGCTGTTTGAGCTAGGTGTCAAAACGGTCGACGCTTGAGCTGGAGAGATGGTAGTCTGCGAAGTAGAGGCGGAAGGTTCTGATGTTACTGGACGTTCATCGGATAACGCTGCTGTCGGGTCATAAGCTTCATCATCATCATTATCCTCCTGGGCAGTCCCAACAGGCTGAGCACCGGAGGTGAGAGATTGAGGCTTTGGGGGTTCGTCTTCATCATCGAAGCCTGCAGTTGGATCATAGTCAGAGACATCCTCGTCATCCTCTGCAGGTTGAGGTTCAGCTGAAGGTGGTTGAACAGGCTTCACAGGCTCAGAAGTTGAAAGTTGAGGCTCCACAGCGTCGCTAATTCTCTGAGTTTCTGTATCTTCGTCCACTGATTCATACAAATTATCAGAGTCATCGTCTTCTTCAGGAACAGAGGTCTCCTTCAGCTCTTCAGGTTGAGCAGATTGAGAAGGTTGCTGGACAGAGGTATCTTCTGCAGCTTCTATAGCGGATATGTCAAAGGCATTAGCTTCATCGGGCTCGTAGCCATATACATTGTCTTCAGACATGGCAGGGGATATCGTTTGTTTGTTACTGTCGTTCTTGATGTTGTTAGTCTAGCAAGAAGATGGATGTCAGAGTAGCAAAAAAGATCTAAAACTTGAACTGTGAAATTTCGCGAAACACAGACGGGGCTTCCTAACCTCAACCATGACTTTGGCTTTCAGGATTCATAACCAGGAAGAAAATCAGGGCATATTTACATTTCGCGCGTTGTGATTGGCTACAGAGAGGGCTCCAAAGAAAGAGAACATCTATTGAGCAAATTTAGAGGCGTTCACTTTTTTGTAACGATGAATAAAAAGTCATTAGAATATATGCAGCGGTCATTAAGGTGTTGTATGTTTTGATCTCTCATGGTCTCTGAGAAACCTGCTGTTGTTGTTGTTCCTGGTACATCTTCTCATCTTCGTTATTTATACTGTGTGCTGGACAGGGCATCACAGATGAACCGGCCACGGTGACGAAGGCCACAGCAAATGTGGTATAGAATAAGTTGTTGGTGAATTTAATTCTGAAAGCAGCTCTCATTTTATATCTTGACTAAAGCTCTTTGGGAGATTGTGTCCTGTCTTGATGAGTGGAAGAAGTTCATCTTGTCTCGATGCACTTTTTTTGTATACTTAGTGCACCGCGAAATGTCCGGTGGGCGGGCTTTCACAAAAGTGCCTGCACATATGGGCTTTGAAATTGGATTAAGAACACTACCACTAGCTATCGTTCAATCATTTAATGGTTTAACTAAGATCTATGGAAGGTGAAGTCATTTGCTCTGCTCAAATGTCTTGTTCCAAGCCGTTAGGTGCGAGTACATCTGATTGGCATTCTCAAACTGTGATTTTGAAATAGCCTGGCGTACTCGATCAAGCCCTTTTAGAGTATCATCCTCATCTATCTTCTTCTCACTCTCATCTTTAGCCTCATCTCTTTTCTCCACTTGCATGACATATTCACGTATGGTCTTGTAGTGATGGTTCAATGTCGGATTCTTCATATCTCTAGCACAGTATTCTGGATCGAATTGCATCATGTCTCTCAACAATAGCTTCGTGATTGTCTTCAATTGCGGATCAGGCTCTTGGACTTCTTGGTAGGCTTCAGGGCATTGTCTGATATCATCCCAGTATGCCAGTCTATGAAGGTAGAACCCTTCTGGTGAGGATAACCTTGATTCCGGGAAGATCTTGTTCCTTGTACACTGCAATGAATAGAAGTAAGGTTGCGCTCCTTTTCTCAATTTACCAAACAGTACTGCAACTTTACCCTTCTTCTTCAGACTAGAGTACAGAGCACTCAATGTCCTAGTTGAACCTTCGTAGTCATCTTCAGATGGTACGAGGAATGTCGATCTACCAGTGACGTAATGGGCCTTGATCCCACTATTTTCATCTTTGGTACCAATGAACTGTAAATAACTTGTGAATTCTTCGTTGTATTTCTCAGCTTGCTCCAGATTCTTCTCTGTCATTACGATAATGTCGCCTTTAATACCCAATGGATAACCCTTTACAGTTTTTTCAAACTCAGCCCCACTGTTTGGATCAATATGGCGCGTCTGTGTGTATACATTCTTTCTTCCCTTTTCATTCTCCCATAGCCATTTATTAGCTGTAGGTTTCTCATGCGACATTACTGCATAGCCTTTGACACCCACTATAATTTCACTTGCACCGAGCTTCATTATCAAAGGGCATTGAAACTGGATACGTTTGATCTCTTTACGTCGTAAAACACGATGTTCGATATCATTTACTGTGATCGGTTTCGTGCTGGGGCCATCGAATATGCTATCCGGTTCGACTTCAGCCTCTTGAGGTAAGAACATCAACTCTGAATATAAATTGTTCACAAATGGTTTATGCTCAGATGTCAAGAAGAATGGTATAATAGTGATCTGTGAATCGTCCAAATCGGTACAGATTTGTCTGACAACGTTTTTCTGTTCAAAATTTTGAGGATCCATCGGCTTATCATTATCAGTAAACAAGAAGATCTTTCTAATATTGTACTGCTTCTGTGCATCTTTTTTAATCAAAAACTCTTCCTGCAACGTTGTCAATAAGTCATATAATGGATTGTCTGACTGCTCAACGTTTCTAGCCTCGAATCTGTCATCCAATGGGACATATGGTACCTCAGGGTCGTCTTTCTGTTCACTGTCATTCAAGATGTCGTATATCAACTTTACGCTGTTCACGCGTAGATCTCTCAACGGAAAAAGCCTTTCAATACCTGGCTTGCACCCCTCTGTTGTTCTCTTCCCATTGAAAACATAGCATCCATAACCTGTATTTGGTAAGGTGATGGCACTATGCGCCATTGAGTCCTGTAATGCTTCCAAGATGGTATGAAGGTGTGATTTGCCCGTGTCGGAATTGACAAAATGAAGTGAGTCTGTCAGTTCGATAGCAAAAACAATACCTTCATGAACCTCATATTGGGATCTTGGCGAGATTTCCTCTTCTTCAGCCATCTTTTATACACCTTAGAGTACACCTGATAACTCTTTAATGTTAGCTTTATTGTTAATCTGGAAGTTTCCTTTCGTCGTTACGCAGCCCGTGAAATCTTTGGTGAAAAAAGTCAAGATCTTCGCATCATCGACAGGGGACTACTCACACAAACAACCACTCACACAAACAACCAATCACAGACGCCATGTCCTACTACAGAATACAGCTCAAGCGCTCTACTATCGCTCTTCCAAAGGCCATCAAAGATACTGTGGCCAAGCTCGGTCTTGGAAAGACAGGCTCAGTTGCATACCAGAGTGTCAATCCTATGAGTGCCGGTATGATTCTTAAGGTGAAAGACCTTGTCGATGTGAAAGTGGTAGACCAGGCATTGTCAAAGGCACAAGAGAGAGATCTTAGAAAGACTGATCCAGGCTTTACCGTGGAGAAGGCTCAGACTTGAGTATGTTGGTTAATAAAAGGGTTGGGTATTATGTACATAGGCTAAAGGCATGTCTGTTTTGATTATTTTTCAGAAGTAGCAACAGATGTAACATCAAGCATGGGAATAAAAGACAGGCTTGGTTCCAAATATGGTTTTGTATGGTATAAATAGCAGAATATATATTCTTGTGCATATGAGGTGGCAATGTGGTTGTAAAAAGGTACAGGAAGCAAGGTTATAGCTGCACCAGTAGTTTCATCTTCTAAATTCAAAGCTGAACTCAGTATTCTGTAATAGATTACTCGTATCTATTATACTTGCATCAGCATCAACTAAGTGAGACTCGTCATGAGCGAATCCACTTGAATCCACTAATTTGACCAAATCACTCTTGTCCATAGCTTTCCCCTCGAAACTTAACTCCATAGTGGTATCTGCCTGTGTGACACTGACAATACGCTTATTTTTCTTGATCGAAGAGCTCACATCGACAAGTTCGTCCCTTATTCTCTTCATTGGGGTAGCCACAAGGGACTCCTTCTGTATGAGCTTATTGATTAATTTATTAGCTCCAAGAGGTCTCTTACTGTAGATGTCAATCTCTATGGACCCAAGTTTCAGCTGCTTGGCCTGCTTGCGTTTGGACATCACAATTGTCATTATAGGGTCCTCGGAATCTTGCCTTGATATACTGACACCAGAGACAGTTTCTTGGAATGTTGATCCCAAAGGTTTGCCTTTCCATTGAGCAGCAGGCCTTGCAACAAACTTTGGCAAGTCATTGATATGATGATCGGTGGCTTTGGTTGGTTGTGTAGGGAGAGGATAATCAAAGGATCCAAATGTTACAGGACGAGGGAACTCCTGGATAGATGTAACTGTTAGAACAGGGGTAGATGTCTGTTTGATCGTCTTGTGTGAGTTTTGATGTCCAATATGACTGGACTGTGTATGTTGAGTGTGACCACGTCTACTTATGCTTTTTCTCTTGTGTTGTTGTTTCAACATATCGACGATCTGATTCTTCGATTTGTGAACTATGGGAAGAGGTTGGTGGGAACAGGACTTTTCAAAACTACCTTCGATGACGAGCTTGTTGGGCGATAGAACCTGATAGAAAAAAATCTCCAACCCTTTTCAGCTCTGTACAAACTGAGAGTTTCTTGTGCAAAATGTTCTTATGATAACCATGGAAACGGGTTTAAACTTTCCTGTCCCAATGTGGCTCAGACCGAAAAGTAAACAAAACAGCCGCGACAATTACTGGATCGGGTTAGCCTCTCAATTTAGATGATTCGGGTCTGGGGGGAATGCTCTAAGACTTGATTTTGTATTGGAATAGTCTTGTCTAGTCTTTCAAGTCCCTGTCGTTCAACCTCACCAGAGACTGGCGCTGTTAAACGAGCTCCCCATCTCCACTTTCCTGGTTAAACGAAAAGTTATACCGAGTTCCTCCATTCCACCAAGCCGACGTTTCGTCGTTTAGCTTCAACTACAAAATCAATCCCAGGTTTGAAAGTTTTCCTCTTCTTCTTATAAGTTTGAATCTCAACCATTACCTATCCGGTGCACACAGTTAACACACGTACGGATAGCTGGCGCCATACGCGAAATATTTCAAACGCCAAAACTTGTTGAACAACCACACCCTCAGCTGAACATATACATCGTCTAGTCGAACAATGCCTGACAACTCTGCATACATCGTCGCTGTCGCCAGAACCCCAATGGGGTCCTTCCAAGGTGCTCTTGCTTCTCAGAACTACGTTGACTTGGGTTCTCACGCCGTCAAGGCTGTTCTCGCAAAAGTTCCAGAGATCGAACCTGCTCAAGTGGAAGAGATCGTCTTCGGTAACGTTATCCAAGCTAACGTTGGTCAAAACCCAGCTCGTCAAGTCGCCTTGAAGTCTGGATTGAGCGTCAAGACTGTCGCTACTACCGTTAACAAAGTTTGTGCTTCCGGTTTGAAAGCTACTATAATAGCCGCCCAAACTATCTTGTTGGGTAACGCTGATATCGTTGTTGCCGGTGGTGCTGAATCAATGACCAATGCTCCATATTATATCCCATCTGCTCGTTCAGGTGCTCGTTACGGTGACGCTGTGATGGTTGACGGTTTAACCCGTGACGGTTTGCAAGATGCTTACGATGGCTCTGCTATGGGTGTCTGTGCTGAGAAGTGTGCTCGTGATTACAACTTCTCTAGAGAAGATCAAGATGATTTTGCTATCAAATCTTATCAAAAGGCCCAGGCTGCCCATGCTGCGGGTAAATTCAAATCTGAAATCGCACCAGTTACTATCAAAGGTTTTAGAGGTAAGCCAGATGTTGTTGTCGAAATCGATGAAGAGTCCGGCAAGTTGAACATTGACAAGTTGAGATCTGCTAGAACTGTGTTCCAAAAAGACAACGGAACTGTCACAGCTGCCAACGCGTCTCCAATCAACGATGGTGCTGCTGCTCTTATCTTGGTGTCTCATAAAAAACTCGTTGAGTTAAAGTTGAAGCCAATCGCTAGAATCTTGGGTTGGGGTGAAGCTGCTCAAAACCCAGAGGATTTCACCACTTCTCCAGCTCTCGCCGTCCCAAAAGCTTTGAAGCATGCTGATGTCTCCCTTGATGACGTGGACTTCTTTGAGTTCAACGAGGCTTTCTCCGTTGTCGGTTTGGCCAACCAAAAGATTTTGGGTATCCCAGACGAGAAGTTGAATGTATACGGTGGTGCTGTCGCTATGGGCCATCCATTAGGCTGTTCCGGTGCCAGAATCTTGGTCACTTTGACATCTGTCTTGCAGCAAGAAGGTGGTAAGATTGGTTGTGTTGCTATCTGTAATGGTGGTGGTGGTGCTTCTGCTATGGTCTTGGAGAAACTATCCTCTGAACACGTCGCTTTGTAAGTGCTGTTTTTAAAGCCTTTTAATCATTTTTAGTTCATGAGGGTGTAGTCCTTAAGTGAATCATGCTTCCGTAATATCTCTGTAATGTAGAGACAATTAATCGTATCTACAAGATTCTGTGATCATAAATCATGTCTATTAGGTTCCATCATTAGCTTTATATATAAGCATTATTAAATCATCACATCACATTCATATTAAAACTCACGTTTGTCATCATCGAAATGTTATCACCATCATTCTCTGCTCTGTTATAGTACTTTCTTGAACCAAGCTCTTTCAAATACTCTGCGTATTCTACCAAATGATTGATTGGTATCTCTAAAGAGTCATCACTGTCAGAGGACAACTGATTGGGAACGGCACATTCAAATGCCTCTTCGAAACAGCCTTGGTCGACATCACAATGGGACAGTGGTCCGCTCTTGGTAAAGCTACGACACTTGACCACTCTATCACGAAGTTCAAACAATGTTATACGTTGTTCTGGTTCCTCTTTCAAACAATCCTTCAAGATGTCGAATAGTTCTTCACTTATGTTCAAGATGTCCATCAATACCTTCTGATCTCTTCTATAAGCTCTATATGTAGCATCTTGTTCACAAGCTTTCATCCATGGATTTCTAGTGCAGCAGAGATTGATCAAGATCACAGCAAGACTCCACAGGTCGCCTTTCTCAGCTGGATACTCTAATCTGGTTAATTCATGGTTCATAGAAACCAATCTCTCAGGCGGCATATAATAGCTAGAACCAATGCATGTCTTAGCCTGGATATATCTTGACTTAACTGCAAGACCAAAGTCCCCAATGACGACTCTAGAACCCTTATTAGCAACCATGATATTCTCAGGTTTGATATCACAGTGGTAGATACCTCTTGAATGACAATATGAGATCACATCGATCAGTTGGGTAAAGACATCCTTGATCAAATTTGGTGACTGGGCATAGACTTGTCTATCGACAATGTTAACGAAGAGATCAGATTCTTCAAAATAGTCCATCACGATGAAGATAGCCACTGGTGAATCCAAGATCTTATGTATAGTGATGACATTTGGATGGTCATGGACTTGTAAATGCAAACTCACCTCTCTAACAAAAGGGCATGGGATGCTATCGGCTTTTGCCAATTTCTTCAAGTTGAGTGGTCGTAAAGACTGAGCGGAGAAATCGTTTTGTTCCAAGTAATCATGCAGTTGGTGCCCTAAAGAGTCACTTTGTTTCTTCACCTTGCAATCATTCTTCTTAGATACGCATTTGATAGCGACTTGCTGGTTAGTGTATGAATCCTGTGCGAGGTACACCAATCCGTAGGCGCCTGAGCCTATGAGCGAAATTAGTTTGTATTGGTTGATGAATGCACCTCTTATGTTGTCTTTCATGTTATGTTGTTACTTGTCTGAGTTTCAAAGTCTCTTGTAGCACTGTCAAAGTGGGATCGGTGCTCTTATATGCATTACCAGCCTGTTGGCTGATCAGCGTCCTGATTCCTGGTTATATATAAAATTGGCTCATGTTTTGCAAGTTCGTTTAACGTATAAAACCACCCGATGCGGATCTGTTGAAGTGGTGTCACCCAGTGGAAAAGAAAAGAGAACACCCATCAAAAAAGGACAGGGGTAATGAGGAGAGATGCGACCATAAAACAATGAAAATTAAGTAGAAGAGTTATACCATGATGTTCTACGGTGTCTGTATAATGTTTTACCCGAAGTAATGGCTTTGAACTTACTACATTGTGTAATTATGAGAGTATAATATCTAGCTCCCCATCGTACGGTCCCGCATCACCTGCCATTTCTGGAAAGACAACGCCTCTTTTGCGGTAGTGTGTATCCGCAGGGCTATGTCCAAGAGTTTTCATGAAATCCGTTGGATATTCAGTACCTTTACATTAGAAGTTCTGTCCTTCCAGTTTTTGTGCACAGCTGTTGTGCCCTTTTGGTAAAAGGGTCCAACTGTTGGGTATTTAGCAAAAGGCTGACGTGGGGGGATAGCTACAGTACCCGTCCGGAACAAGAAAACACATATGACTTGGAAGGTCTTTTCATGAAGTAGTTGAAGGTCAGTTCGTATGATTAGTGTTTAAATGTGATGATTTGCATGGGTTTCACAGGTGCAACTAGATGAATCTTATGACTATATAGGGGTATAAACGAATAGGATATAGCCCAGACCTCTGAGATGAGGATCCTGTTGAAAGTATTGGTTCATATTTGGAAAGGTCCAACATCTACAAAGAGCAGAGAAGGGAAATTTGGTTCCTCTACATATCTAGAACTTCATTCTTGAGCTTTGTTCATAGTTCAATATCTACTGATCTGCACTGAACAATCTTCCAAACCACAAGAACGCCCTTAACTCAGAGGATCATGCACATCTATTATGGCAGTATTCCTTGATATCTTAAGACACCCGTAACTGACAACTCATAACCCTGTACCCCTCCAGAGTCCATCTCCCGTCCAGACTCGCTCTGCTCTGCCACACACCCCTACCCAAATCTACCTCGATTTCAAATCGTTATGCCGGACTTTGTGGACTTAAGACGGTCTTACTCCGACATGTTTTTTACTTCTTTGGCTTCTCCTTGGGCAAGAATATACGCTAAATGTTCTTCAAGAGAGGTGATTACAGCTCGATTGATCAAATAGATTAATGAGTTCATTAATCGCACTGACAAATCATTTTCTACTATGTATCATCACTGACTGCTTCATAGCCATTTGTTACTATGTTCTAATTACTAATTCCTAACCTTCTCTTCAGCCCTCGGTACATTGCTCAACCCCCTATAAAAAGACATATTGTGGCTCCGGCTCATTCAAACAATTCAATAAACACCATTAAACAAGTCACCATGACCAAAATCACAGCCCAGCAGTACATTCTTCAAAACTATGCCGACTTCCAAGGTCCTGTCAATTTGAACTACGGCACGGCCGATGCCACCTTCAAACTCATCACGAAAGAATATGACACCGATGCCCCACTGGGTGAAGATGAAGTCCTTGTCGAATCGTTGTACTTGTCTAACGATCCTGCCCAAAAGGGTTGGTTCACCCCTTATGAATCATACATCCCACCTGTCCCATTAGGCTCTGTTGCTCCAGCTAGGGGTATTGGACGTATCATCAAATCAGCATCTAATTTGTATGCAGAAGGTGATTTCATCTCTGCTGGTCTGGGTTGGTCTACTCATAACATTATCAATGCTAAGGCACCAATGACGGTCAAAGTAGATGCCACGAAGGTTCCACATTTGACTAAATATTTGAGTGCTTTCGGTTCAACAACTTTGACCGCTTATTTCAACGCTACCAAGTACTCTGGTGTCACTCCAGAAGATGAAGGTAAAGTTTGGTTAATCACTGGTGCTGCTGGTGCCGCTGGTTCTTCACTGGTACAGATCATTGCAAACATATATAATCCGAAAAAGATCCTTGCCGTCGCTGGAGGTGAGGCAAAGAGATCTTGGGTTGAGAGTTTGGGACCAAATGTCATCGGTTTGGATTATAAATCAGATTCCTATAAGGATGATTTCGTCAAGGCTCTAGGTGATGACAAGATCAATGTCTTTGCGGATCATGTTGGTGGGTGGTTGTTGGACCATGCTATTCAGTATATGGCTATCCATGGTAAGATTGTGCAAATTGGTGCCATTGCTCGCTATAACGGTGGTTCGGACAATGTATTCAATAACTACAGTGCTGTGATCACCAAAAGATTGACGATCCAAGGTATGGTTCTCGTTGATGACTTGCAAAGCGCCGGCGCTGCCTTTGCGGATTTGACTAACTGGTTCACTACTGGAAAGTTGGACATCACTAAGTTCGAAGCGACAATTGTGCAAGCCCAAGGTGATGACTTCAAGAAGGTTCCAGAGTTGTGGACCGGCTTGTTCACCGGTTCCAACCGAGGCAAGTACATTACCCAGGTTGGTCAATATTAATAAAATTTTTAACGATTATCGTTTTTTGTTCCTGTGTAGTGATCTATTTCGATTTTTGATTCTTCTTTTTGAGGTTTTGGCCTCCTCGGTAACTTTGTGTCAAACCCCACAACTTTCCACATATAAAAACAGAGATGTCTCGGGCAAAATGAGCAAAAGGCAAATGATTCACAGTTGAAATGAACAAACAATGCCCTCTTTGAAAGCTCAACAGCTATTACTAAACAGGTACTGCTCCTTCGACAAACCAATCGTCTTTGATGACTCTCCAAAATCGAATTTTAAGCTCATAACCAAGGAATATGATTTGAGCGACCCAGATTTACTCAAAGAAGGTGAGCTATTCATTCAGGTCGTCTATCTCTCCAACGACCCCGCCCAGAAAGGATGGTTCACTCCGTATAAGTCTTATAAAGCAGTGACTCCTTTGGGTGATATTTCCCCTGCAAATGGTATTGCTAAAGTGTTGAGATCCCGTCATCATTTATACAAACAAGGTGATTTCATCGAAACCATGCCTGGATGGTGCGACTATCGTGTGCTAGACACCAAGAAGGAGAATATCCACAAGCTGGATCCTGCAAAGATCCCATTGGTAAAGTATTTAAGCGCCTTTGGTGGTACAACGATGACTGCATATTTCACTGTATTCAAATATGCTCCACAACAACAGGGCAAAGTCTGGCTTGTCACTGGTGCCGCTGGTGGTGCTGGTTCAAGTTGTATCCAACTCATCTCCAATATCATGAAGCCTAAACTGGTCATCGGTGTCGCTGGTGGTGAGAATAAGTGCAAATGGGTTGAGTCCTTGGGCAAGAATATAAAGTGCTTAGATTACAAGAATGCCAATTATAAGCAAAACTTCCATAATTTGATAAAAAAGGACCAGATTGATGTCTTTATTGATCATGTTGGTGGGTGGATCTTGAACCATGCTGTTCTCTATATGCGTGATTTTGGTACCATTGTCCAAGTTGGTGCCATTGCGGGTTACAACTCCAAGAGTGATGGATTCACAAATTATACCTCTGTGATTACAAAGCGATTGACTATCAGAGGTATGATCGTCATGGATGATATTCCTGAATTCTCCAAGGCTTATAGAGATCTTAGTCGCTGGTTTGAGGAGGGAACTTTGAATATTGATAACTTCCCAGAACATGTCGTCAAAGCGATAGGTCAGGATTTTGCCAAAGTGCCCTTGTTATGGGAATTGTTGTTCAAAGGTGTAAATAAGGGTAAGTACATCACTCAGGTAAACTCATTGCGTACATTGTCTCTATAAATTCCTCACCAATTCTGTGATCTTTCGATCAAAGAGATCCACTCTAATGGGCATGTCAATCTCATAAAATGGATTCTTCATCACGTAGTCAGAGTACAAGGCGTAGATTTTACGCAAAACATTCTCAGCGGCATCGACACCTCTGTTCAAATCGCCCGGTGTTGGACTCGTCACAAGGAGGAACTTCACACCCGTAAGTGTCTGGAATATGAACATTGAAAACACATCTGTTTCGATACTCTTGAGCCCCGATGTATTACCATTCACTGCTGTAACCTGTGGCTGCTGAGGTTGTGATACTCTGAGAGCTGTGGGGGTCAACTTGGAAGCAATAGCGAAGACACCGTGGACAGTACCAGCAAGAATCAAATGCTCATTGGCACTGAGTCTATTGAGACCTTCATTTAGATCGTGTTGGTAGATGAGACCGCCAGATTTGTTGATGATGAAGAGGGAGTAGATCATGTTGGGTGTATCTTTATATGCCCTCTTGCTGTGTTCTTTGTGGTATTTCTTTGGCTGTTGCTGCAGTCGGTTGAGTGTTGATCTTTCGCATCACACAACCTTGAGAACATCAACAGAGTCGAAACAAGAAAAAAACAAAGGAACGAACGGATGAATTTCCTCGTCTCAGATATCACGAAGCAACCTAGCTTCCCCGCAACACCCGTTGGACAACGAGCTCATAAAGCATGCAGAGCGTTTGCGCCAGATGGCGAAACACTGTTTCAGATCACAGCGCTACAGAACTGTTCAAAGAATCTAGTGGACCAATTGGACGAGCTGCTCTCTTATGAGGATGTCGAAGGTGTTGGTGCTGACAGATTGAGATTCGGAAGTAGACTGGTGAGACAGGTGAACGTAGAAGAAGATGAGCCAGCTCCGGTCACCACTATCAACAACGCCACTTCGCTATTCAAGCTGACCTTACAAGATTGTGATGGTCACTATATCTATGCAATCGAGCGGGAGAAATTAACATTCCTTGCAGGTAAGAATATGCGAACAGGGTTCCCGATATCTTTGGGTGCCAAGCTCTTGGTGAAAGATGCGGAAGTAATGAGTGAATGTCTTCTATTGAAACCGCAAAACATCGAATATCTTGGAGGTGTCGTACCTGAATGGAACGCGGACCTGGCAAAAAAGCACGCATCGTTTCTACGAAGTGAATTGGACAAGAAATAAGTTAGACTAATCAAGTTCGGTCTATTGTAACAACAGCTCCCAGAGTCCACTTTCGTTACGATAATCATGACACACAACAGTCACCAAAAGGTAATCGTCATGAATGTTTTGTAACAACTGATAAGAGGGGGTGCTCTTCTTGTACAACTTGGCCCACTCTTGCCAGATGCTGAAAGCCTCATCTCTCCATGCCTTGAAAGATTCCTCCTCGATAATTGTGGTCTGCAAAATTTCACGATCAGGGAAAACACCCCATGTTACTGCATTAGAAGACTTGGAATCTGTTGATGACTCAAACCCTCCTTTGGAATCACCTAGATAGTAACCAACTCTATCATTGCTTTTCAATCTTGGTTTTAACGTAGATAACCAAGCTTCACGACTAACAAACAATTCAACAAAGGCCTTTTGGTAGACATACCCACCCTTTGGGCCCCATCCAAAGATCTTATCATCGGATCTAGCAGAATCACAGGCGGGTTGCGAAGCCAAAGAGAAATAACCCTTCTCGTTCAGTTGAATCAACTCTTCTTGAATAATGGCGGTCTCGGGACTCAACCCCAACTCAGACCAAGGAAGAGCATCAATCTTACCTTCCAAATAGCCTACGAATACCTTAGAGATATCATTCATATCCACTGGGTATCCCCAGAGCTCGTATGCTCTCTTATTGGCAATCTTCAAAGATGGCCCATAACCATCAATCTCACCATACGCTGGAGAACGAGAGTCACCAAAACGACCATTGGGGAAATCATCCCACGTGGCATCACGACCTAATGTACCTTCACCAGAAGAGATTGCCACAATGGCCTTCTTAGATGGAACGTTCAATTTAAACCCCGATACATCTTCGAAATCAACACGATCTTTCTGCAGCTTGTCAACTAAAACTTTGTTAGAAACGGATGAGGAGCGTCTAGTCTTAACCTGAGCTACATGCTCCTCATCACTGTCCATTATGACATCTTCGTTATCCTCGATGACTCTATTCAACAGGCTTGACTTCTCCACGATCTGTGCGATAGCCTTCTCTAAGTTCAAGGTGTAAAAATGAAACCCACGAATACGGCCTTGAGTTCTCGAGTAGAGCTCATGAATTATATCCTTCAAGATTTCAACTCCTACAGACTTGACTTTGTCATCGTCATGTTGGATATTCTCTGGGAATTTGTCCAACACTTCTCTAGGAATAGAGGCATGAGACAACTTAGCAGCTCTGTGAAACAATTGATAGGTATTAATTGGCATCAGACCAGGTAGGATTGGGATATCTGGGCTGATCCGATCTCTGACGAGTTGCTCAAACTTCAAGAATTTCTCAACATCGTAGAACAGCTGAGTGATAATGAAGTCAGCACCTGCGTCAACCTTCTCCTTCAAGAAAGGTAAATCCTTCTCGACACTCTGCTGAGTAGTATCGGCACCTTCGCAATGGCCTTCAGGGTAAGCTGCAACACCAACACAGAACCAATCACCGTATTGGGCCTTAATGTACTTGACCAAGTCGACAGCATGAGAGAAATCAGCACTGTTTGGCACAAAATATTCCTCGCCTCTTGGAGGATCACCTCTCAGAGCCAGGATATTTCTAACACCGGCAGCCTTAGCCTTAAGAAGGGCATCATCAATGATGGACTTGTCAATGTTTGTACAGGTCAGATGCATACATGTAGTGAGATTCATCTCCTTTTGACATGTTTGGACAAGGGATAATGTCTTTTCAGCAGTGGACCCACCGGCACCCCATGTCACAGTGACGAACAATGGATTCAAAGCGGACATACGCTCCATACGAGCTAGCAGGTTTCTGATACCCTATGAAGTTATTTGTTAGTATTGAGTTCATTTGAGCAGGATCTTAAGGACGATATTGTACGTACCGACTCCGTTTTCGGCGGGAAAAACTCGAGAGAGACGAACACCTCGTCATCCCTGAGTTGCTTGATCTTCTCCCTGATGGACATCTTAAGAGGTTGTGTATACTCCGAGGACTTGAGATATGTCTTGTTCTTTGTTCGAGAGAAAACCATTTTGAAAGGGGAAGAAAATCGGAATTTAAGGTGTGGCGCTTCCGACTTTTCTGACACTTCTGTGGGAAGAAGAAGAAGAACAGACAGAAGAAGAGGATGTCGCTGTTTGTGAAGGACGATGAGGACGAAGAGATAGTGCTGACACTACCGATCAGCGGTCCAGATATGCTAGAGACCACAAAGGAAGATCAGTCTGAGGAAGAGATAGAATATCCTTTGATACCGAGAAAAGAGGAAGACCTCATCGATCAGCTCGAACCTGTGAACATCACCTTGACTTTACCACTAAAATTTCAGCAGCTGATTCTTGAAGACCTTGCTGCCGATGACTCGCTCCTAATTCTAGGTAAGGGTCTTGGACTGGAACCAATCGCTGCGAATCTGCTACATACTCTTAGTGCTCCTGCAACAATAGCAAATGTGAAGAAGCAGAGCCTTGTGATACTTTTGAATGCAACTGATCAAGATAATGAGAGAATTGGCGAAGAATTGACCGAGCTCTCATGGATTGATGACGGAGATGAAGAGAATAAGAGACCCTTTATTGTGATACGAAGTGATCAGTACACTTCTGATAAGCGTCGTGAGCTTTATCAAGGGGGAGGTATCATGAGTGTCACGTCCAGAATATTCATTGTCGATTTGCTCTCCGGAATTGTCAGTGCTGATAGAATCACAGGACTTGTTATACTTCACGCTGAACGTGTTAACGACCTATCAAACGAGAGCTTCATTGCTCATATGTACAGGCAACAAAACAAATGGGGTTTTATTAAAGCTTTTTCAGAGTCTTCTGAAAGCTTCGCAACAGGGTTTGCACCTCTGCAGAGAAAGCTGTCTGATCTGAGGTTGAAGAAAGTGTTACTATGGCCTCGTTTCCACATAGAGATTTCCTCTAGTCTCATGGTAAAAGACACCAAATCCGTTACAGAGATCAAAGTCAATATGACAGATGCAATGAAACAGATCCAGACTGGCCTATACGCATGCTTGCAGAAATGCATTGATGAGCTTAGAAGAAAGAACCCCACGTTGGCTATCGAATATTGGTCTATCGAGAACGCATTAGATCCTGGGTTCCTAGGTATCATCCATATGATCCTAGATCCACATTGGCACAGAATCTCGTATGATTCTAAACAGCTAGTGAAAGATATCAAACTGATTAAAGACCTGATGAAGTGCCTGATTTCATATGATTGTGTTGACTTCTACGAAATGATTCAATTGGTGCTCGAAGCCAATCGGCCTTCAATCGACAAGAAGAACACAGAATCACCGTGGCTTATGGCTGAAGAGTCGCAATCTGTAGTCAAATATTCCAAGAAAAGAGTATTCGAACAAGATCAGTACTTATTGGAAGAGATTCCAAAATGGGAGCAATTGGCCGTACTGCTGGATGATATCGTGGCTGAGAGAGCTCATGATCTGTCAAAGACGGGACCGGTTCTAATCATGTGCTCCGATGATAAGGTAAAACGTCAATTGACTAGATTTGTTACCACTATGATGGAATTGAAAGATACGAGATCGTTCAGTGCAAGAAAGATGATGATGAATAAACTGCAGAGCTACTTAGATGCCAAAGAGCTGAAATCACGAGTAACTACGAAGATCAAAGAAGCTTCCGGTGAAGAAGAGAGAGAGCTTCATATCAGTAGAGCTTTCGCCAAAGCACCAGTAGTTACAAAGAGACGCAGGACGAGAGGTGGAGCTGCAGTTGCTTCGGTGAGCCGTTTGTTAAATGCACCACAAGCTGATGATGATATTGAGTCAAAGATGAAAAAAGAGGACGTTGAGATGGAACTAATGGAGCTTGAGCTAAATGATGATGCTGATGCTGATGATGCTGATGATGATGATGATGATGATGATGATGAAGTCGATGATGACAAGGACATAGGGAGGCAGGAGAAAGAAAATACTCATTTGAAAGACTTGAATGATCCTTCAAGGTTCTATGCTTACATCGAAAGGGAGAATCAGGTAGTTGTGGAAAAGTATCAAAGCAAGTCTGGCGACCTCATACTCCAGGAACTGATGCCGTCTTTCATAATCATGTATGAACCGGATCTGGCTTTCATAAGAAGGGTTGAAATGTACCAATCCATGCATAGGGATAACCCAGCAAAGACCTATTTCATGTATTACTCCGATTCTATTGAAGAACAGAGGCATTTGACCGCGATAAGGAAGGAGAAAGAGGCTTTCACTAAACTCATCCGTGAGAAATCAACACTTGCAGTGCACTTTGAAGCTGATGAAGACTTCCGAAAGTTTAAAATACGAAAATCTAAGACTATGAACACTCGCATCGCTGGTGGTGCAGGCTTCAGAACCCCAGATATGGAATCACGAGTCATTGTGGATGCTCGTGAGTTCCGTGCTCCACTTCCGGGATTACTCCATCGCATTGGTCTGAGAGTTGTCCCATGTGTTCTCACTGTAGGTGATTACATCTTAACTCCAAGAGTGTGTGTTGAGAGAAAGTCTATCCCTGATTTGATTGGTAGCTTCAAGAGCGGAAGACTCTATGAGCAATGTGAAAGGCTATGCAAGTACTACTCTCACCCAGCTTTGTTGATTGAGTTCGATAACAACCAGAGCTTCTCATTGGAGCCATTCTCTGAGTCTCGTATCCGTTCAAATAGCATTAAGACACCTCATCCATCTGCATCCAACCGTATGCAAGAAGAAATTCAAAAGGATCTCGCAGCATTGGTCATTAACTTCCCAAAGATGAAGGTGTTATGGAGCTCATCCCCCTATCAGACAGCAGAGCTTATGATGGAGTTGAAAGCAGAAAGAGAAGAGCCAGATATTGTTAGGGCAGTGAATGCCGGTCTAGATGAGGAGAAGCAGAAGGATAATCTTGAATTAAGCAACAATATTATTGCATTATTACAAAATATCCCAGGTATCACAAATATCGATTACTATCTCATCATGAGAAAGATCAAAGATGTCAAGAAGCTAATGAGTCTCAAGAGACCCGAGCTAGTAAAGATTGTAGGTGAGGACCTTGGAGGAAAAATCTATGAATATATCTTAGAAAACTACAAGGGAGAATGAATACATTCCGATATTCTACAAGAATTCTATAATCATAATAATACAAGTGCGCTTAAAGATTTCCCAGAAATCATTATACATTTGCCTTGACAGTCTTATTGATCTTCTCCAAATGTGAGGATAATTTGAGAATCTGATCGAGAATACTGGGGTCAATCGTGCTCAACATGGAACCCAGAATGGCATCTGGCGGAAGGTGTAACTTGACCTTTTGAATTTTAATTTTGTCCTCATCGTTTCCAAATGATTCGAGGGCCTCAATTGCCTTATCAGTGAGAATGTTGACTAATGTTAGCGATCTCGATGATATCAGCTTCAAAGTTTCATTTCTGTTTGGTTCCGACGAGAACGGTGCCAAAAGAAGACCAAGCCTTGTCAACCCGTTACCAATAGATTCAGCACTGCTTAGCCATTCTAGCGCCAAATTTTTTGTCAAAGTCTCGGTAGAGATCATTTGAGTAACTAAAATCGCAGCAAGCAATGACTGTAAAATGGCTGCGTCTCTTTCTTGAAGCGTTGGATGTAAGGCCAGAGAATTCCATGGTATAATCGACATAAAATACTTGAAAACTCTAGTAATGAGTTCAATGTGGTTATCTTCTCCAACATAGAGCGAAATAAGTTGCTTGTTCTCCTCGACAAGTTCTGGGCTAGTGTTCGAATCATAGACACCAGTCATTACAGAATGGAAGAATGATCTATTCGGAGGATCACGGACAAGAAGCTTAGTGAGCACATCGATGCCGTGACACAAATACTTGTGAGTAGATGGAACATACTCTGGTAGAAGAACTTTCTCATGTTGTGAATTATCACCACCAAAAGC
This sequence comes from Williopsis subsufficiens, assembly GCA_017948575.1. Taxonomy (NCBI): domain Eukaryota; kingdom Fungi; phylum Ascomycota; class Saccharomycetes; order Phaffomycetales; family Wickerhamomycetaceae; genus Williopsis; species Williopsis subsufficiens. The sequence goes on from JACVEX010000070.1 coordinate 318,103, forward strand.
CAAGGTGAGAGCCAACACAGCTAATGCCTCATTGTGTGATCTCAACTCCAACAAATGAGCGACATTGGTCAAGATGATTAAGCAGTCTTTTAAGAATCCCAATCTTCTTCTACTGAAAAGGAATCTGTCACCATCCGTAGCAACTGCTTGAATCAAACTGAACAAAAAGTCTTTAAATATACTATTGGCAGCAAGCGCATTGGCATTTGAATCAGTGAAAGAGATATTTCTCAATATCATGGAGATAGTTGTAAGCTGATCTATAAGAAGCACTTGGCCATCTTCAGAAGTTCTGGTATGAATAGTACTGAATGGATGCTCAGTCTCACAGCGAATAGACGTTAGCATCTCAAGGTACGATGGAATAATAAACTTCTTGGGAATCTTTTTCTCATATGGAGTTTTGGAGGAATAAACTTTGGAATTGCCATTAGTGTAAGGAACATCAAGATCCATAATATCATTCCCAGTAACAGGACCGCATTCGCCGTTACTCTCATGTTCTTCGAGGGGTTCACCACTGAATGAGTCAATCTTCACTTCCACTTCATGATAGTCACCATCCTCATCTACATATTTCTTGAAAATGTCGTCAATGTGCGATCTCGGCTGCAGATCAAGTGCCTCAAGGTCAATATCTTCAATGCCGGTCTTGTTTCTGTCATTAGATTCATCCAAAAGCTTACCCAAAGCTCGCGAGCCAAGTGAGGAGATGGCGTCCAGGAACTCCGGACACTCGGAAAGCGGTATAGCTAATCCACTGTCAGCAGAAGTCACAAGAATTGTATTCAAAGCAGTGTTGACCTCAGAACTGATATCAGACTCCAAGCTCATTGTTAATGCATGAATGTTGATAGAACCTAGCTCTGGTGCAAACAGGAAGATAGGCTTTGCAGTATCAATCTGTTCACCAACTTGCGAGAGCATCTTAACATCATAACCACCATGGTGATCAATGATTCTTTGCTCCGGAATATAGTTTCTAATGATGTTTGGTTTCGCAGGAGTAAGGGGAGCAGATGGAGTTGAAACATTTGGTTCAGATGCCTGACGTGAGGTAGAAGGACTCACAGCCAGCGGTGGAACCATTGGTGAGTTCCTCGTTGTACTCTTCTGTGAAATACTACCACGAGGAACTTGCTGTGAGAATGGAGAAGGGGCATCAGAATTGAGTCTCTGTTGTTGTGCTGGTTGTGTGACAGCGACTGGAGTTGGAGGTTGACTGTTCTGTTGAGGTTGCGATATCGATTGTTGAGGCTGCTGAGGTGCTGTGTTCACTGGTGTTGGCAGAGATGACTGCTGTTGAGTCAGCGGAGAGACCTGGGCTGCATTCTGACCTAAACTGTCTTGACGTTGACGCAGTAATATCTCATGCTGTTTCTGAAGCATCTGTCTTCTGTTTTGCAGATCTCGTTGGCCATCAGGAGTTGAAGCATATTGCTCAAATGGGTACAAGAAATCGACGTAAGCCTTCGTCAATTCCCTCATCAGATGTGGATTTTGATCAACACTCAATCCAAGTTTCTGTCCTACAACAGCCCATTGGTTCTGTCTTGATACATTAGCAGAACCTCCCAATCTGGCAACAATAGCATACAAGAAGAACGGATGAATCTTACGTCCACCAACAGAAGGGATATTGGTCAAAGGAGTTCCTCTAGATTTCATGTAGTCTGTCAATGTTTTCATGAAAAGCTCAACTTGCATGGAACTGAGCTGCTGTTGACTCAACTGTCTTTGATCTTGACCTGCTTGAGCACCTTGAGGATTTGGTTGCATCAGCTGGGGAGATTTATTGTTCTGCATCTGAGGAGTTGGTGGGATAGATCCAGGCTGTTGTTGAGGAGATTGTCTTATATGTATATTTGGTTGTGGCGTTGCACTATGACTTCCCTGATTGCTGGTGAAGGGAAGATTAAATTGATTTTGAACCATAGGAGAACCATTGCCATTCTGATCTTGCGGAGTTGGAGGAATAGATCCCTGCTGTTGAGAATTCTGTTGCTGTTGCTGTTGCTGTTGCTGTTGCTGTTGCATCTGTCTCTGTCTTTGTTGCATTTGTTGAAGTCTCAAAGTCTGTTGGTGTTGCAGCTGCTGAAACATCTGTTGTTGCTGTTGGGGAGATGAGTTTTGGTTCACTATGTTTGGAGACATCGGAGAGTTCTGTGATTGACCTTGAGCCTGCTGCTGCTGCTGCTGCTGCTGTTGTTGTTGTTGTTGTTGTTGTTGTTGTTGCTGTAACTGCTGTTGCATCATCATCTGTTGCTGGTAGAACTGCTGCTGTCTCTGTTGGCTCTGATTGGATCTTTGTTGAAGAGCTGCAATCATGGCCGCTTTGTCCATCGGCATGTTAGGATTGAACTGCTGTTGCTGCTGTCCTGCTTGATGCATATGCTGTGGTTGCTGCTGCTGTTGTTGAGCCAGCTGTGGGGAAATAGTCTGGCTCTGGACATTAGGAGAAAAGACATTAGGGGGAAACCCTTGATTCTGCTGTGGTTGAGACTGTTGACCAAGGTTAGGACTGTTATTTCTCTCGCTAAGAAGGCTCTGGATCAGATCACTAGTGTTACTTGGTCTCTGTAATTGATTCTGCATTGCCATAGGAGACTGGGATTGCTGCTGTTGCTGCTGCTGCTGTTGTTGTTGTTGTTGTTGTTGTAGTTGTAGCTGTCGTTGTTGAAGAGAATTCTGTTGTGGCTGACTCTTTTGTTGATGAGTTTGTCCAAGCAGAGCAGAAGGATTGATGCTACCCATTTCAAACGAGCCGCCCTGCGAAACATTGTTTGTAGATTCATTATCAAACGCGCCCAAATTATTATTATTGTTACTGCTGTTGTTATTGTTATTATTGTTATTGTTCTCATTGGAACCGCCATCATCCATGTAGTTCAAGAACGACGACATTAGCTGGTCATCGTTACTGCCGTTGAACCCTTCATCGTTCTGAAGCTGCTCATTCAGCCAGTAGTTGTCCGACATTGTGGAGTAATGCGCTCTGTGCCTTTCTGTTCTACTTAGGTGTCCCGGCTTTGGATGTACGTCCTTTCACCTGACAGAAACACGCACTTTCGCAGATTTGCGGAACACTGAAATTTTGTTGGTTTGAAATTTACGCTGAGAATGAAATGTTGGGAAGGGATCATCACAGTGATCGGTGAACAACCTGATTGTATGGGATCTGCTCCTGCGTAATTTCCAGCACAATCTGTCTAGGGAAGGCACCAGAGGTGTTCAGGGCGATGGATGTTTACCTTTCTACAACAGATTGAGTACTCATATAAAAGAATTAAAAGTTAAAGAAAGTGGTATAATCAGTAATCGCGTCAGGATATTCCCTTTAAAACAAAGCAGGCTGCACGGTAAAAGGCTCTGATCATAAGAGTAAGATCAGGTCTGAACAACAGTTGAATCGATGCTAAAATTATCAACAGATGTAACCCAATCGTCTTCAATGATAAGGATCGCGCGTATATCTTCGGAGAATCACCATCAAGTTAGAGAGCCTCCAATTGAGCAGAAATCTCATCCAACTCAGCCTTGGCACCAGAGTACTTCTCGTTAAGCTGCTCATACTTTTGCTCCCAATCATCACGTTCAGACTCCAAAGATGCGACCTTACGCTCCAATTGCTCTACCTTCAAGTCGGTCTCACGCAACTTCTCAGTGGTCTCCTTCAAGTTTTTGTCAGACTCCTCCAACTCTTCTTCCAATTGTTGGTTCTTCTTGGTGAAGTTATCGTTGTGGGACTTCAAAGAAGATGACTCCTCAGCTGCAGACTTATGCTCAGCAACTTCAGACTCTAACTTATCAACAGACTCCTCTAAAGTCTCATTCTTTCTGGTCAAGGATTGAATTTGGTTTTCCTTCTCAAGGAGCTCCTGTTCCAACTTCTTGATGGTGGCCAAGTGCTCGTCGGATTTCTCTTGCCACTTCTCAGCCTCTTCTTTCAAGTTAGTCAATTTCTGTAACAGCGGTTAGAATATCTAGTATAAATGTATATTTAGATTCAATTGTCGATCAATGTTGTCATTCAGTGCCAGCAGCCTTCCTCATAACATCTTCTCCTTTGTAGATCAGATCTCAGATTAACATGACTGGTCACAAAGTACATTACTTCACAGATGTGATGAATTGAGTGGGACAGGTCACCAATGCAACAGAACTTCACTCACCTCTTTCAATTTGTCCATCGTTCCTTATTTGTTTGATTCTTTAACAGAGCGCTGTGCTAGTTGTTGTGGGCTACGTGGTTTCAAAAATGTTTTAAACCTCCCACTTTTCCCAGAAATTCAACCACAACGCGCGATCCCAAGAAATTCGCGAGGAATGTGAGCATTTGTTTACTTTTCGCGCTCTCTATGACAACGGCCATTCCTACAAGTATCTAATGACAACTTTGGTTACAATATAACTATCTATAAAAATATTCTTTCCTCTCTAATAACAATACCTACACAACACATCTTATACATAATATTATAGATAATAGTACACTTTATTTTAAAATGCACCAATTCATAAGGCTCCAGTAACACTACAATGAAACAAAGGTGATTCAGCTCACCCTAACTAGCATCGAATGGCTTCATGAGCAGGGCAGAAAAAGGAACGTTAAGATTCTACATTTCTTCGTTATACCGTTCTCATCAATAATTTCATTTTCTTCTTTTATTGGCACCTCCTCACTGGGAGGCACATTGGACATCTTCAGAAACAATCGCATCATCTTCAGATGAGTCTCTCTCTTCAAATTTTCTTTTACGGCTATTTCCTCGTTGTTGACAATGGGAAAATGGGACAAAATCTGTTAGCATTTTCTCTTCAACATCCGCCCCCGTGGGAATCTCAGATGCTGGTCTTGCCGGCAATGCTTTCTCCAATGCTTCAAAGTTCTCTTTAGTCATTTCATAAGCCTTTGGGAATTCAACGTCAAAGTGAATCACCAAATTACCAAAAGAATCAGGCTGCCTCTTCCTAGGCATACCATACCCTTCGACAACTTTCAACGAGTTCGGACTCACAATTTCACCAGGGACGATCTCGACCTTGAGCCATTTCCCATTCAAATGATGTACAGGGAACGATCCACCAGCTAACGCTGTGAGCAAATCGAGCTTTACCTTGTAATATAAATCATGGCCCTTCCTCTTGAAGCAATCATGTTTCTTCGCTTCGATAGTAACAACGACATCACCAGGTAAGTATCCAACTTCTTGATCACCTTCACTTTCAAAGACGATAGTATCACCACTGCTGGATCCAGGTGGGACTTTTAGATGTAAGATCTTTCTCTCGTTGATTGTCTTTCGTCCATGACACTTAATACAACGATCTGCTTCGACAATAAGTTCTCCAGAACCGTTACAGTTTCTGCAGGTCGATTCGAATCTCTGGATGAGTGGACCCATTTGTTTTTGGATGAAGACGCGACCACAGCCATGACACTGCTGACATGATTTGATATTTTTTCCGCCTTTTCCATCACAGTTAGGACACAAAGCCGTCCTGGACAGGCCGAGTCTTGCTGTCTTCCCTCTATAGAGTTCTTCCAAGGAACAACTAAGCTTATGTTTAATATTTGGCCCCTTACGTAGCCCTCTGCTCTTACGGTCCGAGTAACTCCCACTGAAGAAACCATCTCCGAAGAAATGTGAAAAGAGTTCATCAGCTTTCATTGAGAATGCACCATTGTTATTATCAGCGTCAACAGCAGCGTTGGAAGACGTCAACCCTTCTTCACCATAGCGGTCATAAACTGCTCTCCTCTTCTTATCATAGAGAATTTCATAAGCCCTTGTTATCTCTTGGAATTTCTTTGTAGATTCAGCAGTGTGGTTGTTCTTGTCAGGATGCCATTTAAGTGCCATGAACCTGAAAGCCTTTTTAATCTCTGCATCGGAAGCGTCCTGCTCTATTCCCAACAGGTCGTAAAACTTTGTCTCTTTCACCATTTGCGACGATACTTGAAACTATATTAGTATCCCTGTTCGCGGTTCCTAAATATCCCACTTCGGTCTAGCCTAGCAACTCTCAATACCAGTGGATGAATTCAACACCAGTTACTTTGTGAAAGTCACGCATAAGAACTCCAGGGTAGAAACTTCCCTTTAAATAGTCTCTATGTTTAAGATGAATGTTCCTAACCTAGAGCGAATCCAGCTCTGGGAGGTAACCCGCTAGGAAGACGAATTGTTGTCTGTGTTTCGAAAGGTGACCAGTAGAAGATGTGTCGAAGCTCAAAGAACAAATCCGAAAAAAGCTGTGCTCCTTCCCGCAGCGGTTCCCGACACACTGCAGCGTGCGTTATCACTAGTTCGCTAACTTCGACCGTCCGTTGATTTCCTCGAAAGAAATCTACTTTATATATGCAGTAGTTCCCATTAGAAGTTCGTGGACAATATTGTCCAGTAGTGGATTTAGGAGTGTAATAAGAGAGACTTTCTGGCTAGGTTAATATATGCCATCTTGTTTGTTCAGCTTGTGTATATAAGCGGGAACACGCTACGAGCTGTACAAATTCCTTATAGAACCGTTTAGTACACAGACAAAAAAAAAAATTGTCAGACGCAACAGCATCAAGAATCAGGCTGGCTGAACCGCTAGCTTTTTAATCACCTTATTGTTGAAGTGCTAACGGTTTGAAGTAGGAAAGTGGATTGCTAAAGAGCGACCGCTTGGGTCCTCGAAGATCAGGTATGTCAGCACTTTATTACCAGGTGTTACAATTCAAGCACGCGTTGATCTCCTTATATAAAGAATATTCTGCAATCAATTTCCAAGGATACCTGCTTCATCCGAACTTAGATATCCATTGCGGACAACTGCACGAGAGTTGATGTCAAAAGCAGTTGACGTTCAACTTCTGGTACTTGCAGACGCCCCCAAGGGCGACCGAGAAACACTAGTAGTTCTTCGGACTTTCTCAAATAATGAATTTATGTATATAACCTTTTCTTTCAAGATCTCTGAAGAAATATTAAACAACAAACCTGATAAGTAATATTGAGCTGCCGGAGCGAGAATACCAGCTATTGAGTTGCACCTGAAAGAAAGCTCGTCCTTCTTCGGGAAATACTATCTTAGTCCGTTTGAGTAAAAAAGCACCAGCGAATATGAACTTCAGACCATGATCTCGCAAGTTTTCTTGAAGACGGTGAACTCTCAGTCAGTCTGAAGACTCTTTGGCAGGCCCAGATACTCTTAGGCAATAGCTATCAAAAGTCAAGCAAGTCATATGAGAGAACTGCAGATTCTCGAATATCCCCCGCGCAACTCTCTGTCTTGGACAAAATCATTTCTGGAGAAAGCTCATTACAGGAACCTCATACAGGATGCTGTCCATACCACATTTTGTTCACGTGCGAGAAACTTTCCGCTTTCAGCCATATTGGGCATTCGAGAAAAGCAGAGCGATGAGCAGGTGGGAAAAAGGGCACAAGGTAAATACAAACACATCAGTTAGAACGAACTGCAAGTATTTCATAGATTCTTATTGAACATGGAGACCCCATTGGTGCTGAAAAATTCACACTCTCCGACTGCTTATGATATTAGTCTAAAAATCAGCCACGAGAAAGCGAACTTCACAGGCTCCATAACAATCTCATTGACCAAGTCTAAATCTGAGAATGCTGACAAGTTTGAATTCCAATTGAACTCTTCTGAGCTGGTTTTGATAAATGCTGTGTTCAAGGCTGATGAAAAAGAATATAAGGCTAAGATCACCTACCAGAAATCTAAAGAATTAGTCAAGTTATCTGTTGAAAGTACTGACCTCTATGCTCAAAACAATCTCACTTTGGATATTAGTTATATCGGTAAGATCAACACAATCAAGACATTCCAGGACATTACCAAAGGTATCTTCAAGACTAACTACCTGGATGACAGATCTAATACTGCAACAAACTACATAATTGCCACTCATTGTCAAACATCGTACGCTCGTTGTATCTTCCCATGTGTCGATGAACCGGCATCTAAAGCCATCTTCTCTCTAACCATTGAAGCATTGGCGTCATTTAAGGTCATCTCAAATACAGCTGCAGAATCTAAGATAGTTGATGAAGGTAAAAATATGCAGACTATCACATTCAAGAAGACTCCTTTGATGACACCTTCCATCTTTGGATTTGTGCTTGGGGATTTGGATTTTATTGAATCAACTGTCCAACTCGGAAAAGGTCTCATTCCAATCAGATGTTTCACTGCAATTGGTTCGGTTTCTGGTGCTGCTTATGCTCTGGATGTCACATCAAAATTATTGCCTTTCGTTGAAACTCTTTTTGAACATCCGTATCCTTTGGATAAGCTTGATATTGTGGCATTACCGTTCCTCAGTGATGGTGCCATGGAGAACTTTGGTCTCGTGACCATCCAAGCGGGTCATGTCCTCTTGAAATCATTATCAAACAAGAATGCTACATACACTGTGAGACAATTAATCGCTCATGAGATCATCCACCATTGGCTCGGCAATAATGTCTCGTTTGATGAATGGGCTCACTTATGGCTCAATGAAGCATTTGCCACTTGGTTTGCCAACTACGTTCTATCTCAACTGGACTTGGATCCTAGTGACAAGGACATCTGGTTGAGACAGATAGATGAAGAGTTGGAAAACATCTTACAAGAAGATGCTTCTCTCCATTCGACTCCTGTTGTGCACTCTATTGGCAAGGCTGTTAAGAGTACCCATGATGCATTCCAGGTCTCATCATATCAGAAGGGCATGCACTTCTTAAGAATGCTTGCGAACACTTTTGAGGGTACTACTTTCAATGATAAATTAGACAAATTCACAAAGACTCTTGCTAAGTTCTTTAGAGCCTATGATTTCAAACTCATCAAACCGGCTCACCTTTGGAAATCTCTCCATGATGATTCCCCACTTGACTTGCTTGCATTTTCGCATTCATGGCTCAGACTCCCGGGCTTCCCAATCGTCTCTGTTTTTCTGAACGAAGATAATAAGATCGTCATTGAACAGAACAGATTCCTTGAATTTTCTTCTCCGGAAGCTGAGAATTTGGAGAACGCGCCATATCATGTCCCATTGGCCATCAAACTTATCGATGGCTCAATCGCAAATAAAATCTTGAACGATAGAAGGACGATCTTGGAGGAGATCAAGCCAGAAGAGTTTGTCAAACTTAACACAAACAGAATCGGGTTTTATAGGGTTACGTATGATAGCATTGAAATCATGTACAACTTGGTGAAGAACTTTGACAGCCTATCATTAATGGATCTCATTGGCATTTTCCATGACTTGAAAGAGATCATTGGTCATGATCACTTACATAGCGATATCGCTCTTGTCGCTCTTGTGAAGCTCAGTGAAAAGGTTATGAGTGCGCATGAGCTGCATTTCAAGGTTTTGAGAATTGCCTTGACTACTTTGGAGACTGTTGAGAGCTCATTTAGACTTCTTGCGGTGGAGGAGTCCTACTCTACGTTCTCTAAATGGCTCATTCAGACTAATTCAAAACTTTTTCAGAGACTAGATTGGGAATCTGACTACGCTAAGTATAGTTCTGATGAGCTCGAGTGCCGTGCTATGATCCTTTCCATTGGTCTTTCAACGTCTGAAGTCAAAAAAGTTGGTGAAAAACTATTCAAGAAGCTCCTGCACGGCCCTTCGCGTTCTGTTCCTGCACATCTCTTGGATGTTTCCATGTCGATTGTGGCACTGAATGCAAACCAAAATACTTGGAAGAAGATCTTGGAACTAGTTAAATCACCAGGTGCTACCGTCTCAAATATCTTTGCCGGTTCCGGTGCTGACATCCAACAAGGTGCCATTTCATCTATTGGTTTCACGAAGGATCCTACTCTTGTGAAGCGAGTGTTGAATTTTGTTGCCACAAATGTTGATTCTAACATGATTGAAACTGCTCTTGTCGGTTTACAATTCAACAATGAGATGAACAAGAAAGTTCTTTGGGATTGGTTCAAGTTGAACTATGATCAATGGGCGCTGAAAAGTTGCAGAGCTGGGTCCCACCTTAGTGCGAATATGAGAAAGACATTGAAAGGCATAACCATGATTGTATTGGCTAGTATGATCAGGAATGAGGATAAGGAAGTTGTTGAAGAGTTTGTTGCCTCCAAATTGGTCAAGTTGCCTGAGCATGAGCTACAGGAAACTGTTGACTTGTTCAGAGAATCACAACGACAGAAAATCAAGATTGCAACTTCCAGCATTACTTTAGTCAGATACCTGTAAATAGATTCTTTGTATTATATAAACTGTAAAATCTCATTGTCTATTATCAACTAATTCACATGCTCAAAACAGATTCAACTTCTATCATCAGCTGCTCTAAGGAATCTAGCATGGCCCTTCTTCTTGGAGAGCTTTTTGCACTCACAAAACTCTCTCTGGATCCGCCTGTATGCTGAGGCTCTAAGTGAGGTATGTAATCTGGTTGTTCAGATGTCAGCAAATGATCATGTTCTGGGGTTTCAGTTTTCAGGAGATGATTCATGAAGAACGCCGTATCCACCGAGCTCACCATACTGAATCGATTTGGAGTTTGTGGTTTATAGTAGCCACTCTCTTGGCTCATGTACTGCATTCTCCATAGGATTCTCGCTGCGATGACTCTTCTCAAGTAAAGGTTCCAAAGTGTCTCTAATCTGTCGTCTTTCACTTTTGAAGGTAACGATCTTGTTCGAAGTAGCGACGGTTTTTGTGATACTGGAAAAGTTGCATACCTCTTTCTGCTATACCTCAGACCAGACGATCTCTTCCTCAACGATGATAAGGATATTGGTTTCCCAAGCTTTTTCAGTTCTTCGTTCAAGATCTGTTCAGCATCAGCGACAGAGCTGTTTCCCTCTGTTGGGATTGGGGTATAGAGAATAACGTTATTCTTTGAATCAACCGTTATAGCCTTAACTTGTTCTCTTAGCTGTGGATCCATCTTGATCAATTCTCTCTTTGTAAGTTCGTATGATATAACGTATTGGTTCACACAAAGATCTTTGGACATAGAAGCATCTATGTTGATGTAGTTCATAGAAGCATCGAGTTCCACACTCGTTCTGTACTTACCTCTTCTCGAATGAAGTCTCTTTGGGCCATTCACAGGATAGAAGAATTTATTGTTGAACTCCTTTCGACTCATCATGAACCTCCTACGCTTCTGTATGGATGGTCGTCTTGACGCATGGGATGACTCAAAAGCTGACACTATGGTTGGCGCTTTTCCCTCAAGATATGTGCTCCCTACATGATTGTTAGGTCTTCTGTGTCTGATGGCATATGAACCTTGTCTTAGCGGTGTTAACTGCTCTTTTGAGGAGAGTAAAGTGGCTCTATGTGGGAACTCCCGTATCACAGCTGCACCACTGGGATGCCGTGAGTGTGTGTATTCAAACTCGTTAATGGTCATTATTGGAAGTGATGCTGTCAAGTTAATGTTGAAAGGTATGAAGTTCAAATCATGATGCCGACTTATTTACTCGCTTCGTGCCTTTCTTAGAGGCATCCCAGCTTTGTGACTGATGGCTGGTTTTTGTCCCGATTGGGAACAGATAACCAAGCAATCTGGATTATCACCACGAGGGATATTGGGGCATTGGTAATGGTATTCCTACTTATGGTATTGATAATATATCTCTGATCATCAGCAATCTTTTAGGATTTTCTTAGACGACTTCTATCAAGTTCCCACTCATTCATACCTCTACAGTCCACTCCGCTGCCATTAAGTCTCTTGTGCCTCCTACCAAGACAGATACGCAGATTTTTCCTAGCGATGACCTACTAAAGATGTAAAATATAGAAATCAATACAGCAAAGATGGCGCTCACATTCACTAACTCATCCAAATCTTCAAACGCAGTCAATAAGCTTCTGGAGTCGGTGCTGCCAGGACACTCCTCTCTTGGTGAGACCTCTGCGTCATCCAAGTCACAGATCATCAACAGCGTACAGAAAAAGCTCAGACCTGAGGTGGCTAGAAGAATTCAGAAGAAGGAAAAGCTTCTACAGAGACAGCAAGTTAGACAAAAGCGTGAGGAGAGAGAGTTTTTAGAGTCCATTGCTAGATATCAGCTCTTAAAACAACATGCAAAAGATGGTAAGCTGTCTAGAGAGGAGAAAGTTGAGTTGAAGAAGCTAGTAAATAAGAACATCATCAATCTCCAGAGTTGGAGAACAGATGTAGAAGATGAGATTGTGGACTTACAAAGTGATATTTTGGACCTTAAGAAGAGTGACTACTCCAGAAAGAGATCAAAGAAGAAGATCACTGCACAGGAAGTTTACAAGAAAAAGCAAGAGCAGAGATACCCTGGCCTCACACCTGGCCTTGCCCCTGTTGGAATGTCTGATTCTGACTCTGATGATGAATAAACTGTCTAATGTTACGAGGATGAAAACTAAAGTTACATCATATTATTGCTCTGTAGTTGTCTTATCAGTCCACAGCTCTACACAACTCATAGTAGGCCTGTCTAGCATCAACTGCACCTTTTCTGACTTTTCTCTTCTTGTCGTCCAAAACGGGGGTCAGAGACTTGATAATGCTCTTTTGGTATGGCACCAATTTCTCCAACGTGACACACATGGTAAAAGAGTGCAGACAGTTCACAGCAGCGAGACGCACATCCGCAGTGTTCAACTTTGTTGAATCCATTTGGGCCAAGAGCAACAAGGTCGGAACCAAAGTGGACAGGTGACTCGAGATCAAATCTGCAACTTCATCTACAGATGACAAAATGGTCTTTAATGATGCCAGACGAACATCAGAGTTCTTCAACTTCAGAGACTGTAATAATAATGGGAAGAAAGATGACAAATGTGGTGCAATAATCTCCCTCTTTGTATGCTTCAAGATCAAGGACAGTGCGGCAAGGTAGTTCGATTTGATCTTCATTTCACTGGCTTTAGTAAAGCCATCAACCAACATCGGTGATACCACCTCAAAAAAACGTTGCTTGTAGAGGAGTCTCACGTTGTTGTTGTTAATTTTCTTGAACTTCTCAAATATACTCATATCGACAACTAAAACCTCGAATGACTTTGTGGCAACAGCACCAAATGATGCATCTGACAATAGAGCGACTAGTCTCTCACTGTATACAGTGCTTCTTGGATCAATCTTCAAAATCACACCTCTTGCAATCCATGAATAGATTTCAATGTCAGAAGTGTTCTCCAATGGAATTGCCTCGTAATTAGAAGCACTAATATTCCACTTGTTGATTAAGAGGGACAAGAGTCTTAAGTAGCTTACTCTTGTGTAAACATCTTTCAATTTATGGGATTTGATGATTTCAATTACCTGATCGATCAGTCTATCGGCATGGGGGAGCTTGGCAGAGTTTTCCAATCCAGCCATGATTTTCAAAAGAATGGCAACAACCTTTGACGGGGTTTCAAGTACATTGACAGGGATAACATCTCTGTAATAGATTGTGTTCTTCATTTGATTTCCCATGAAAAAATCCAAAGATTCGTCAAGAATTTGTTGGTGTAATGACTTGGAAGAAAACACAACGAGAAGTTTGAGGATCTCTGTAGCATTCTCAAATGTGCTTTCATTTTGCAAGGATCCAGACTCCAACAACATCTTGATTAATTTGGTGAAGCTTATTGTGAGGTGAGGGTCTGTGGAGAACTGTTTCACGGCTTCATTAGATGAGATCATCTGCTGCAAGGAGGAAATGATGAACGCAGAATACTTTTCACATTCTGGTTTGGATTGAATAGTCTCCAACTTGTTCAACAATCTTATGAGCATGAAATTGACAATTGCACTGTTGGCAGATAGAGAGTTGATAATCTCGAAAATCTTTTCCTTTGGCTTTTCCTCTTCATTGATACGGATTGGAGTGTCCCCGTCTGGAAGAAGTGACAGTAAAGTCGGGAATGTAACTTCCAAGAGAAGCCCAGTGTCCACCTTAGAAAGTTGAACAAGCCCGCCTATCCCTGAGTTAAACACATATTCGTTATCATCTGTAAGAATCGTCTCCGTGAAATATTGTACAATCAAGCCAAGTTCAGAGTTAGTGAGAAAGTCAGGAAGTGTGGCAATCTTAGTCAATTCTGTGATGGCCAAGGTTCTCAAACTGACCTCAACCTTGGAAGAGCCCATAAGTGACCTACCCAAGAGAATCAAGACGTCATCTTTGAAGGCCTTTAATCCGTTGTTGTAATCCTGCAATTTAGGGGCATCAAATGTACCATAGACCTCGATATAGGCATTGGTGAATATACCAATGTTTTGGATCAATAATCTCTCTTTTGGAACGCTGAGGTCTTTGTTGTCTTTCAAGAGCTCGACAAAGACTTCTTTCACAACTTTGTTGTAACAAAACGCATTTGCCGAGGCAGCTGCACCAAAAATAAAACATGTCTGTTTTACAGATTTCAACTGGAAGGTCTCCTTCAATTCGGCAAAGATAGTTTCAAAAAACTTCTGGAAGTCTCCATCGTTCTTTGAGAGTTCAAAAGCAATTGACGTGATCGTACTCAAGACCAACTTATGGATACCTTCCTCGTCATCCTCCTCGCCATGAATAATTTCAAACTTGATGGCATTCCAGATTTCAACCCAGTGCTCTACTAGAGATGCGTGGCCATAACTATCAATACATGCTCTGATTGTCTCAAGGGCATCACGCTTTACTGAAGGTGATGTGGAGGTCAACTTCTCAATGAGATTTGGATAAGAGTCCTTTGCAAACAAAGGAGATGCTGCAATTGCACTTCTCAGGCCTTGCTTGAGCTGATCTGATGTGATCTTGTAAGGATCATCTTTAGGTGGTTTGAAAGAAATAGGGAAGTAACAGAACAGGATGTCAAACATTTCGTCTTGTGACTCTTCGATGTTCAATTTGGAAGATATCGCGCGATTCAAGTCAAAAGAAAGAAGCAAGTTTCTTGGATCCTTCTCACCAGCTGCCACATGGATGAAGCATTCAATGAAAGGTCCTTCTTGCATCTTTTTGATGTGTTTCTCGAACTTGATCAAAATTTTCTGCAGTGTCAATAGGCCAAAGAACCTCGTTGAGGCGAAGTTCTTCGTTGAATCGTAGTCCTTCAGCAGGGCTTCCAAAACCCTCTTCAAGTTACTTGGACCAAAACTATCCATGTCAATCAAAGATGATAACCCATAGAGGGTCTCCTTAACAGATTGTGCGTCTTCCAACTTGGATACGTAAAACCCCGTTAACACCGCCAAATCATTGGGAGTAAGCGCATCCTTTTTCAAAGCATCCAGCGTAGCAGAAAGGCACTGTGTAGATTTTGGACGTAGTAGGTCATCTTCGGCAGTGAGATAGTCTCCTAAAGCTTTAACCAGGTCAAGAAGCTTGATCTCTTTGTTCTCAATCTCTATGTATGGTAAGTAATTGAACGTCCATAGTCTTGGTATTCACTTACGTTTGGCAAGTCTTTCTGCTACAGCCACTGCACGCTCATCGTTCACACTCACGTTCGCTAGGAACTGGCTTATGCTCACACCCAGGTCCATAGTTGTCCTATCTTTCGTTAGGTGCTAACTGGGTTTAGTGTTCGAGGGTCGTTATTCAATTCTTTCTCGAATTGATTCCGGATGGCTTTTCGCGTGAAAGAACCTGCGAACATGCGTCGATGACCTACTATGATCATCGCATTAGCGAAGATAGGTGTTACATGATTGCGCGAGCAATGGATTGTAAACCATCCCTAAAGTCCTTACCTTACTTTCACCTCACTTCCGGCACCACCTGAGCTTGATGTTCTCTAGAGATGAAACCATTTCTGAAGACTGACTCAAGATCAACTGAATCTCTCCGAGAGACGACTTCCAACCAGAGGAATTGACTCTTTCCCACTGGAACCCATTTCAAAAAGATTGGACAGGTATTATCTGGTGCTCTCAACCTTTTCCGAATCCACAGAACATCTGGCAAAGATTTATCTAGACATGCTATTTAACGGCTTTCCTATATAAGAATGGGCCAACTTGAACCCCACAACGCTATTTAATTGCATGGACCCTAAGGAAATCGCTGGGAATTCTCATGACGTATCTATTTCCATTTGCTGGAATGTTGTTGAATCCTCTGTCATCTGACGATAAAGCTCAATTCTCTCAGGCTTTTGCAGGAAAACACTGATTAAATTTGTCGCACCTTGCTCGATGAAGGGTTTACAGGGAAGGTTTTCCTTCTTCAAGATATGCTAATAAATAAAAATGGACTTATTTATAAGTTTGAGTTCGATCGAATTTTGAAATATATCGTAAAAGGCTTCACCGATTCATCGCAGTATGTGATCCACCAGTGTCAACTTTGAAGAGACAACTCGGAAGGGAGTTGTAGTTTACTTATTCTTCTTCAAGCAAATCAATTTGGTAAGAAGACAGTTAATGATACAGATAGCTTGGGATTTAGTTCCTGAGTTTAAGGGATCAATGTTGGGAAGATTTCTGGCCCTTCAACATTTAATATGGAAGTGTGAAAATGAACTTGTTCTATCCTCGACTTTAAGATTTGATTATTTTCTGAATTACTAAAAAAGCCCCTTTTGAACGCATTTTGATCAAACTGATGATTTACTGCAGTGTTTGGAAGTTCCGAACTCTGAATATCAGGAGTAGGACTGTGATGGATACTCGCTCGGTATGGGGCACAATCAGAATCCTGTATCCACTGGAATTTTTGGAATCAACCATAAAAGAACATCTCTCCGCATCCTCAGATGAAACGATAGAGTTATTGCTACTTCCGAAATTACCTCGGGTCAATTACGTTAGGCCTTCTGTTCTTGAAATTCGAACTTGGCGATACGACTCCGAAGAGTAAGTTGCCTTCGAGAAGTACCTGATATCTCTGGCACTGAGGGGGGGTTAACAGACTAGACCATGGAAAGCCCTTCCTCTTTACTTCCATATGTCTGATGCCTCTTTGAGAGTTGGCCTTTCTTGCAGGTACAGAAAGAATGTTCCCTCAAGGAAGTTTTCTTCTCGTTAAATTAATTTATCACTATCATTTCATGTTGAATTGTGCACTGTATTGCATCCACTAGCAAGACCAATATTTGCAAGCCTTCTAATTATGCAGACAAAATCCAATGTGTGGGTGGTGATGATAGTAGCTTAAAGGAGAATTGGAAATTGTTTTGCAACTCCGTTAGCTAAATACCAGATATTAGACCTTTTAGGTGTTCTACTACTTTCATAACATTCATGCGAGTTTGATTCATTCGAAAACGTAATCGAAAATCACGAAAAATACACTCACTTCAAACTTGCCCAGGTTGTCTGTCACCTACTCTCTAGGTCAGAGTGCACTTTTGAGGACGGTTCTAAATATTTCGTCATTCTTTTCTTTGGGAAATGCATTCCCATAAGACTACAGGAATCTTGAGGACATTGCTCTACTTAACAATCATAAAAAGTACAAAATTACGACTTTCGTAAGCTTCAAAGAAGTCAAGTATTATGGTATGCCAAAATTTACATGAAAGGACCTAAGGACCAAATGGGTCTATACAAATTGGATAGGACAACAAAATACGTTCTGGAGGCTAAAGTTTCTAAAAGTACCAATCTATCGTTCCATCTCATCAAACATCTTCACTTTCCCCGTTGTGATCCAATCTTCACCCAGTGTTTGAAGTGTCTTTGCACCTGTGAACTTCTTTTCCTCAGATGCCTTTGGCCAAGATGTCCAAAGAATTTGTAGCATCTTCTTACCCTGGGTGCCATAACTCATCAAGAATTGATCAGCAGAAGCCTCCCACCAAGATGAAGCGACAATGAAATGCGCATTTGTCAAAAGTTCGGTTGGCTGGTTCAGTAATCTGGCTATCATCTTCCAGTTTTCACTAATAGGTAACGGGTGCCGCATGTTCTGAAAGTACTTCTGATCCAAGGGTAGTCTTGTCAGTACAGAGTAGAGAGTCATCATTCCTCCCATGCGTTCATCATAGGTGCCTTCATCTTCCCATTTTGAGTCGTCATGTCTCTTCCACCCCATGCGAAGACGCCCTTCTTCTGTACTAATATCGCAAGTGAATCCAATGACGAATGGGCATTTCTTCACAAACCTGGCCATTAAGAAGTCCTTCAATTCTGGAAATTCACATAAGAGGTTGAGTGATAGTTTAGCCAATGGGACCGAGGAGTTCGGTTTGGCTCTCACCTCAGTTTCTGCCTGAGAGACAATTGCCTTAGCCACAAAGTTCAGAATCCATTTATAAGCGATCTCCATACCTCTTGTCTCGTTTATCATGCCAGTTACCTCAGAGGTTATACGTTGCAATTGCTCAATACTATTAGTGAGTTGACCAAACTTTGGATTGATCTTACGTTTGTGTTTCATGATAGCATTCTTTGTTGGTAAGTCCTCCTTTACCTTGAGGACAACGTCATGCTTGATATTGTGAATCATCTTCTTGTAATGCAAAAACGTCGTTTCAATTTCTTTAAAGTTCGTAACGCCTTTATCCTTCTTGGCAGCTTCTTCAGCTTGTTCCTTTGCAAGCCTTTCAGCACTCTCTTTGGCTGCCTTAGCTTTCCTCTCGGCCTCTTTCTTTTCTCTCTCCCTTTTTTCAGCTTCGTCTTTGGCCTTTTTCAGAGTTTCCAATCTTTGTCGTTCCTCTTCTTCTTTCTTATTGCGTTCCTCTTCTTCCTTTCTTATCCGCTCCTCCTCTAATCTCTTCCTTTCTTCTTCTTCTTTTATCTTTCTCTCTTCTTGAATACGTCTCTTTTCCTCCTCAATAGCTTCAATCTTCGCAACGACCTCTCTTGTCCTTGTAGCCATCCGACTTTCCAAATTAGACACAACGGTTGTCTGTTCATTATTAAGATGTAAGAGCTGCCTCTCGAGCCAATCGTCCTTCTTTTCAGTCAACCCAGGTGATGAAGATCCTGTCAGTGACGGACGCCTGGTATTCCTGGTACTCACATTTCTTGAGCTAGGTCTCGAGGATTTCACAGGTCTTCTAGTTGCAGGTGATATCTGCTCCTTAACGAGTGAGTAGCGCTCTTTCAGCTTTACATCTTGTAGCAGTTCGCTCAATCCGTCCATGTTCTTCTGTTCTTGAGATTGGATCAACCGTGACGTGTTATACGGGGACCTGGCCAAAGGCGACGACATGAATCCATCATATGGAACTCTCTTCCTGTTTTTCGGTGTCTTAGGTGTAGAGTCATTCTCCATGGGCTTTAGCGACTTCAAAGGCGATGATTTGATTAAGAAGGGCGAGCTGGTGTTGTAGTCATCTTCATATGGGATGCCATACTCTTCGAAGGACGAGTCTGGAAAGGACCCAAAAGGCGCATGCTTCATATCATGACGAGTATGATGCATCTTCTAATGCTAAATATCTCTGGATGAATCTGAATTATGCGTTAATTGTCTACTTCTCCCGTCTTTCTTCTTGTTGCTGTTGATCAAGAAAGTAAAATTTCAGTCCCAAATGGAAAAAAAACCAAAACACACGAGAGAAAGAGCATCAGCAAATAAAAGGACAGCCAAAGAATTAGAAGATGCCGCCAAGGAATAGTAAAATTAGTACCAAGAGAGAGAATTCTGTTGATACAGCTGAACCATCGCCCAAAAGAGCGAAAAGAAAGGCCCAATTGGGCGATGGATCGTCTCTAACTACTGACACATATAGACCACCAGTGGCAAAGGAAGAGAATGAAAGGAAAGTTAAAGAACTGATACATAAACTCTATCCTAAATCTAGAAAGAAAGACCCCAATACACAACAACTAAGGCTTCTTATCTCCAATACAGAAGGTGACTTGCTTTTGGGTAGGGATGGTAAGACACGTATCCAATCAATTCAGAAGGACTCTGGATCTATACTTGTGGTGACTGACAAAGTTGAAGGAAGTGTGGATAGAGAGGTTCTGATGACTGGTGGGATAAAGGAAATTGCTCGTGCATGTGCTCTTGTTGCATACTCCTTGATAAGCGTATTGGAAAACACTACCATTGACTCGCTATACCATCTGACATTGCTATTCCCAGGGCATGAACTGAAGGGTGTTCAACTGGCGCAACCTGCTGCGACTGTTGATATATCGTCTGAGTTTGTTCCATTTTCGAACTTCAGAAGTGTCTACATAGATGGAAAGATCCCGGTATTGATGAGCGTCGTTGTCGCATTATTGGAGCATAATGAAAAGACCTTCAGGAAGGAGGTTGCACCAATACAAGTACCGGTGATTGGAACGTTTAGTGGAGAGTTTATAAGGCCTGACACAAACCAGAAACTACTTGATCAGAGTAAAGAACTATACACGAAATTCATCAACAGAGAATATGCCCAGTTGAAATCGAAAGAAGAGGACCCTAAACAACATTCTATCAACCTGATTGAGGAAGCCACCAAGGAATGCCAGAAGAAGATTAAGATATTAGAACCCTTGAAGCAAGTGATTGATATACCTTTAGACTTCATCAGTGCTGTCATTGGAAGAGGAGGTTCAAAGATTAATGAGATCAGAGCAAGGTCCAACAGTAACGTTGTTGTTGGAGACTCTGTCAAGGATGCTAAGTATAGAACTATAACTCTCACGGGGCTTCCAGAGGGTAACCTAACAGCACTAAGATACCTTCAGGGAATTATCCAATGAAGCTTTGATCACTGATTATCCTGACGCTTGTAGCAGAATGAACTTTTCGTATTCCATAGAAGTGGCTTTACCGAAATAGTAAGAACTGGTTTTACACACCCAAACACCTGTACATAAAAATAGCCGCCAGGAACCAAAGACACAGCAACATCTACTTACGTCAAACGGAGATGGTTTATTGGGTTGCTGTCTGACCTACATTTAATCTTATAGCGAAATGGTAGGAGACAGCTCGAAGCGCCGGTCGCTTTTGTTCCCGTTCCGCAGCCAGAAAACAGAGTCCAAATTTGAAGTGGTGAACAGGAAGAAGTCACCTTTATCACAGCAGCAGAAGCCAGTATCGAGTTCTGCAAGTCAAACTGAGCCCAGGAATGGCCCAAAATCTTCAATAACAATTGGAAATGCTCCATCATCTCATGTGACGAAACATTCTCAGCCAACAACACATCAGCGTCATCATATCCATCTCTTTGATAATAAGAGTAATGAGAGCGCAGCGACAGACGACTCATCCAGCTATGTCGGGTTTAATATGATAGATATCCCTCTGACGAGCTTGGATGTGAGTGGTGATCTTCCGCCTGTTCCTGAATATAACTCTAAGTCGTTTGCGCCACCAGTCACAATTCAAGGAAGAACTGTGTCCATGACAAGGAAAGACGCTCCGCCAAGAAGGAAACCGCCAACATTAATCATCGAGGGAGAGAATACGTATCTGTCAGAGGAGAATTTAACTAAAGTTGATACAGGACTTGAGGAAATGTCGCGTCCTTCGATCAGTATTGTTAATGAGTCTAATTCAAAGCCAGTGAACAACAGCAAGTCACAAACGATACCAGAACCTTCCTCTGTTCCTGCAGTTATCATATCATCACCTAGCGACTTCAAGGATACTGAGGAAATTTCTGTACGAAATAGTTATGATGGTTCATATACCGCCCCTGAGGCCAAAAAGGAACCTCATACAGCTGAGACACATACAATTCAGACACATGAGGAAGAACCAGTAAATGGTAATTCAACTGCGGACTCTGAGTTTAGCTTCGTACAGGAATCAGACGAGTCACTAAGCGGCTCTAATGATCGTCAGATTGTGATGCTTCCTGGGTCATTGACACGTCCCGTCATCACTTTTCCAGAATTGTCACAGACCACTTCGAGAAGAAGTATGACCTCAGTCTATGAATCCGAATTCTATGATGCCCAGGAGACTACCACTAGAAGTAACGTGGAACTGAAAACTATCCTTCCAGAAATTCAGAACATGAGTGTCATTGAACGAGAGCCAGTATCTGAGAATATCGAACAGGAATCCCTTGATAACAGCGATGAGTCAAGCATCGAAGTAAAGCCACTAAAATTCCACAAAAAATCGCTGAGCACTGCATCTGCAGCTACAAGTCCTATGCCAGCGTATTCTATATCTCAGCTGTCCACAGAAATTGGTCATAAGAAGCAACTGTCATTATCAGATGAAATTCTGAGAGATATCGAGAATTTTCAGCCTGGTGGGATCAACTACAGTATTCTTCGAACTGATGAGTCAGAGGAGGTATCACCAGTTACTCCGTTACAGAACTTGAAGGGTATCGATGAAGCTATGCGTCCAGTTAAGGTCGAAGAGGCCATGGATTATCAGGATGAAGTTACTCAAGACAGTGATGTCCCTGAAGCTCAAATTCGGGTCCCAAAACAAAGTTCGCATAGTGATTCACTATTCCAAGACTCCTCAGATGATAATGGATTTCAAGAGGACGAATATCCTGAAATTAACTCGATCGATTCACATGGGAAATTGCAGGGGGTTCCAGGCCCTCTTTTGTCAAGGACAAGCTCGGTTGGGGCTGAAATAGATTATAGTCATTCAGAACAACGTGAACCTTTCACTACTCCGAAGGAAGAGAGCTATGTGACTGAAGCAACTGAATATCAACAAGATCTAGAAGAACAATCATTTAGAGAGCTTCCGAGATCTACATCAATAGTCGATCTTCATGAAAAGCTTTCTGCTTCCCATGAATTATCACCAGAGATAGAATCCGACGACGGATCTTTCATCCCATCATCCGCGATAAGTTCTCCAATGACTGGTAATTTCTACCTTGCTCACAATGCTGCTGATATTACACCATCAGCTAAAGATACAGAGTCTTCATACAGTTATCAGACACCTGAACATAGAGCATTTCGGGTGGTAAATGACTCTGATATTGATGATGGTAGAAATGAGCCAGGTTCACCAAATACAGATGAACAACCGCGCACTTTCCATGTTGTTAACGATGGAAACTATTCCGAGAGTGATTCGAATTCTTTTGATGTTGGTGAACAAGAGCAAACCAACCACGATTTCAGTGTTGTACACCAAGATAATGCACTGAGTACAAAACGCTCAAGTATAGAGAGCGGAGACGTTTTGAGTTTCACTGCGAAGTCACCAAAGGGTTCACATTTCAGCATAGGTTCATCACCATTGAAGCCGTCATCAACTCCGCCTTTGAACAATGGGAGTGTTGTGGATTTGTCTCATCTGGAAGCGTCCAGCACGGAACAGCCTTCTATCATCACCCCACAACGTTCATTTTTGACCGAACCGGAGCCATCATCTTCAATGCGGTTGGACTATGAGCTAGTGCCAGGGCCAGCTGTTTATGACAGAAGGGTTAACGAAGTCGTCGCTCCTGTTTCTTACATCTCTCAGGGAGCGGGCAGACAGAGAAGACCACCTCCACCAGATGTTCCAACTAGATCAGGGAGAAGCGCCTCATTATCACAACCAATGAATACATATAATACTGTGAAAGAGTCCGTTCAAGTTCAGCCGATTCATCATGAGCCGCAGAAATCTAACTATGTTGAGATGTTGAGGCTAGGAGCAGGCACAACAAACACCAACGCAAAGGCCCACACATGGGGACTGCCTATCGGTATCTCTGAGAATGACTATGCCAAATTTGCATCGAGCTCCCGCGCATCATACAAAAAGGCTCCACGTCCACAGAAAAGTGATTTGAAGCATGGTAAGATCAAGAAGCGTCAATTGGCCCTCGAAGTTGGTGACGATGACGATGATGAGACATTGCCTATCGGAGGTCGTGAGTCTATGGAACTGAAACGATTCGAGACTTCTACATCCTTGAGTGGCACTTCTATGTCACTGTCGCTCACTCAACCCACAAGATCTCCTTCTCTCTCGAGTACGAACTTTTCGCCTAAGAAGGATAAAACGCCGACCTTGGCAAGATCTGGTACCTTGATCACCGACAAGATATCTCCACAAGTGACGATCAGTAGAAGTGGAACAGTGAGAGGTGATGATAAGGGTCATATGACTCTCTTTATAGCCAACCCAGATATTGAAGAAGAGAGCGATTAATGCAATAATCTTTTTCTTGAATGTTGCGTAGAATTAGAGTTTCCTAATTAGGAATTCAACACGCGACTTCACCAGGAGGTTCGAAGTGGTTTGAAAACGTCAAGCTGGCCAAAACCTCAGATCAAATCATTGAATAAAACAAGCGCTTCAAAAGGTATGCTAATCTTTTCCAATGCTTGCAGATATGGAAACACATATTAGATTTCACCAGAAGGACATATTGCACGCGTTCACTTTGAGAAAGAAAAACAGTGCTATGTGTTCTTCCGTGATCTCCTTCGATAATCAAAACATCCCAACTAACAAAGGAAATAGTCTATCAGAATGGCCGACGTTGCGTATACTCTGGTATATAATCCAAACCCTTCTGGGAAGACTTCTGTTTCCGAATACAAAACACTTCTCGAGAAAGGAAGAGATGAGTCTAAGATTGACGCGATGAAGCAGATCCTCGTTACTATGCTGGATGGCAATCCAATGCCTGAACTCTTGATGCACGTCATCCGTTATGTGATGCCTTCAAGAAATAATGAACTGAAGAAACTCCTTTACTTTTACTGGGAGATCGTGCCAAAAGTGGATGCCGATGGAAAATTGAAACAGGAGATGATTTTGGTGTGCAACGCGATCCAAAGAGACTTGCAACATCCAAACGAGTACATCCGTGGTAACACACTGAGATTCTTAACCAAGTTGCACGAGACAGAGTTGCTGGAGCAATTGGTTCCGTCTGCTCGTGCCTGTCTTGAGCACCGTCACGCTTATGTGAGAAAGTATGCCATCTTTGCCATCTACTCCATCTACTTGGTCTCAGATCATTTGATCCCTGATGCACCAGAGATTATCAACGATTTCTTGATCACTGAGACTGATCCAACTTGTAAGCGTAACGCATTCATTGCTCTGGGTAACTTGGACAGAACTGCAGCCTTGCGTTACATTCAGGAGAATGTTGTGGCTCTCAGCACCATCGACCCATTGCTTCAACTTGCGTTCATCGAATTCATCAGAAAAGATAAGGCCCCAGAACTCAGAACGAGGTACATCAACTTGCTTTCAGATCTTCTGGACTCCCCCTCCAACTCTGTTATCTACGAAGCTGCCACAAGTTTGATTCAGTTGACGAGTAATCCATCTTTTGTTATTCTCGCTGCTAACAAGTTCATAGAGTTGGCCATTAAAGAGTCCGATAATAATGTCAAATTGATTGTTTTGGAGAGAATTCAGGATATTCACGAGAAGAACCCAGGTGTTCTCGAAGATGTCACGTTGGACATTTTGAGAATCTTGACCTCTCCAGATCTCGATATCAGAAAGAAGGCAATTGGCCTTTCTCTTGAGCTGACATCTAGCCGTAACGTGGATGAAATTCTCAAGCTTTACAAGAAGGAGTTACAAAAGACCGTCAACTCAGATGCAGACAAATCGGCAGACTACCGCCAGTTGTTGATTTCTGCCATTCACCAAACGGCCTTGAAGTTCGCCTCTGTGGCCGCTACTGATGTAGTTGACTTGTTGCTTGAATTTTTGCCAGAGCTTTCAACAGTTGCTGCTACTGATATCTTATCTTTCATCAAGGAAATCATCGAGAAGTACCCAGATTTGAGATCTGGTGTGATTTCTCGTTTGACCCAGTCCCTTGAGAAGATCAGATCTGGTAAAGTCTTCCGTGGTGCTCTTTGGATTCTTGGTGAGTACTGTCTTGATGAAAAGAATATTCAGACTGCCTGGAAGCATATCCGTGCTTGCGTTGGTGATGTTCCAATCTTACAGGCTGAACAGAAGAAGCGTGGTGAAACTGAAGAAACGACAGAGGAAGAAGTTACATTAAATGGTCACAAGCCGATTGTATTGCCGGATGGCACATATGCTACTGAGTCCGCTTTGACTACTGAGAAGATTGACAAGAAGGAGGAGGCTAGACCGCCATTACGTCAATTCATTTTTGATGGTGAGTTCTACACATCAGCTGTTTTGGCTTCAACCTTTGTCAAATTAATTTTGAGATTTGAAGATGTTTCTGATAAGGCTAACGTCTTGAACGCTTTGAAAGCTGAAAGTATGTTGATCCTTGTGAGCATCTTGAGAGTTGGTGACTCCTCCTACGTCAAGACAAAGATCGACGAGGATTCACACGAGAGAATCATGACTGCTATCACATACATTGCTGAAGGCGATGCAAACAAAAAGCTATTGGAATTTGCTTTCCTGGATGCCACAAGAGATGCTTACAGGGTTCAGTTGGCCGTTGAGGACAAGAAAAAAGCGAAAAGAGATGCTGCGGAATTACAGAAAAACGTCCAGCAAGTTGATGAAGTTATCCAATTCAGACAATTCGGTAAGATTAATGCTATTGACACAGCGGAGGAGGATCTAACTGCGGCTACAGGATTAAAGGTTCAAGAAGATTTGTCTTCCAGATTGAACAAGATTGTCCAGTTGACCGGGTTTTCCGATCCTGTCTACGCTGAGGCCTATGTGAAGGTTCACCAATTTGACGTTGTATTGGATGTTTTACTAGTGAATCAAACGACTGAGACATTACGTAACTTACATGTTGAGTTTGCTACACTGGGTGACCTCAAGCTGATCGATAAGCCAACTACTCAGAACATCCCAGCACATGGATTTTTCAAAGTACAGACAACAATTAAAGTCACATCTGCTGATACTGGTGTCATCTTCGGTAATATTGTGTATGATGGTGCTCATGGTGCTGAGAACAAGATAGTCATCTTGAATGATGTCCATGTTGATATCATGGATTACATCAAACCGGGTAAATGCTCTGAGACTAAATTCCGTACCATGTGGGATGAATTCGAATGGGAGAACAAGATTGTTGTGAAGTCTAACTTGTCTTCTCTGAAGGAATATTTAGATGAGTTGTTGAAGGGAACCAACATGGCTTGCTTGACACCAGGGGCCGTTATTGGTGAGGAATGTCAATTTTTGAGTGCTAACTTGTATTCCAGATCCTCTTTTGGTGAAGATGCACTTGCCAATTTGTGCATCGAGAAGCAGCCAGATGGTCCAATTGTTGGTCATGTTAGAATCCGTTCTAAGGGCCAAGGTTTGGCTTTGTCGATGGGTGACAGGGTTGCAGCTATTGCTCGCAAGACGAATAAGGTACTGTTGACACATGTCTAGAGCGACATGTTTTACCTTTTTCAAGTTTATAAAATTGTGAAAAAGAGACAGATTTTGATAGTTTGAAGTTACTGAGTAGGGTATTAGATATGCACATTTTATCGTAACACTTTTTCTATATACATATGTGGGGATGTTCTCTAGTATTCCAAGTTCTCTGTCTTGACGCCCTTTTCTGACCCGTGGAATGGAATACCATACGCACTGAGAAGTGTTCTGGCTTCAGAATCAGTTTGAGCAGAGGTGACAACATTGACGTGGAACCCGTATGTTCTAGCCCAGTTATCCTGATTCTGATCAATTTCTGGAAAGAACTTGACCTCATCAGGTTTGAGTCCGAATTGGATGTTACCCAAAGTGTCACCAGATTTGTTTGAAACCCCCTTGAATTCCCTAATTCTGGGGAAGACAACTTCTGTAAGAGTAGCGAGGAATTGATGCATTGAACGACCTTTCAAAGTGACCTGCGCCCCCATCTGGTAGCCGGCACGCACTCTCCAATGAAGGACGTTGGTCTTAGAATAAATTGGCTTTGGTTTTACACCAGTAATTTGTTGCAATTGAACAAGAGCAGAGATGGCGTGGTTGACATTGTCTTTTGCTTGTTCAACATAGCAGTTGATATGGATGGCTTCAATCTTTGGAATGTTATGTGCATTGTGTGGTTTGATATCAGGTGTCTCAGCAGCAGAACCCTTTGGCTTTCTGAGGGATCTGTTTATATGGAAAGGAGAAGAACCGTCCCATTCTCTTCTCTTCTTACCAGGTTGTCTTGACTCACCATGTTGCGCATTGATTAAGAGCAAATCCGACTGAACACTGTTATCATAATACTCGGATACTCTGTCCTGGTTTGTAGCAACTGGCTTGTACCCAGGATGTCTGATATCCAACTTCTCATACTGAAGCCCTTGGAATCTAGGTGAGAGCTTATTCTTGTTGATCTTCACTCTGTGGTGTACTGGCTTGACAGTGTTACATCCTGGCTTACCCGAGGCCACCTGCGAACTGGAGAAGAAGCGCAAACCAGCCTTTCTGAATGATACTCTCTGCGAAAACATCGTAGCAATCATAAACCTCTCCAAAACAGTCAAATTACCCGCCAAACACTTGCAATATTTATGACCCTCTGGTGAAAAGTTCGACAAAAATGCCTCGACGAATTCCGGTTAGCGAAAATTTCCCAAACAATTGAATTCCGGCTCATCGTCGAAGTTTTTCATTCAAAACTTTTCACTGTAGAAAAAAGTGAACTACAAATCTCTTAAAGATAACAGGAACGATGGCTAAGAAGGAGAAATCAGTCAAAGAGGAGTCTGAGGACAACTACGAGAAGAGACTTCCTGCAGTATTGCCATTCGCTAAGCCTTTGGCCCCAAAGAAGCTCAACAAGAAGGTGCTCAAGACCGTGAAAAAGGCCTCCAAGGCTAAGCACGTCAAGAGAGGCGTGAAGGAGGTTGTCAAGGCCTTACGTAAAGGTGAGAAGGGTCTTGTAGTCATTGCTGGTGATATTTCTCCACCAGATGTCATTTCCCATATTCCAGTGCTATGCGAGGATTCTTCTGTGCCATTTGTTTTTGTCCCATCCAAGGAAGATTTGGGTTCTGCTGGTGCCACCAAGAGACCAACCTCCGTTGTGATGATTGTCCCAGGTGGTGGTAAAAGTAAGAGAAATGCAGACAAAGCCGAGGAGTACCGTGAGGGCTTTGATGAGGTTGTCAAGGAGATTCCATCTCTGGAGTAAATCCTTATTAGACGGGAAGGTTTTTTTGGGTATAGGTGTCATTAACCTTTGTACATTAGTTTTTTGATGATTATAATAAGAGCATTTCTACATGATTTAAGTTGTAGTCTAAAATAAATAAGGTACATATTCAATGCATATGCAGTTTACTGTTCAAGCTGTGCCTTAACCCAACCCTCAAGACCACCCTTGATTATGATCTCTTGCAAGTTGGTTCCCAATTCACCAACTTTTTGTTGAAGAACAATTTCACCATCTGGACCTTCTCTAACAGTCACAGTAGCAGTTGTAACATCCCATTTGAGGAACCAGCCTGTTCTTCTGGTAAGCTCCTGTGGCGCTTCCGCATACTTCTCTCTCAACATATTGATCAAATCTGGAATCTCCAAAGTTAAAAGGGCATTATTGATGGAGTTTCTAGAGAAGATGTTACCGAAGGAACCAGCAACCACCAATTTCATATCTCTAGCCAAGATAGCAGTGGCAGCTTGTTCTCTGGAGGAACCAGTACCAAAGTTAAAACCAGAGATTATGATATCACCAGCTTTGGTCTTCTGACCGAACTCCGCATCATAATTTTCCATACAAACTTCGGCCATCTTTTCTCTCGGAACGTCATCTTGATAAGTGTACTTACCTGGGTAGATACCATCAGTGTTGATGTTATCAGCGTCACAAAGAACAAGCTCACCTTCAATGGATTGAGGGAAGCCTTCGAGAACTTCAACAGCACCTGCAACAGCAGAAGAATTGTCAGCTTTAGGTTTCTCTGGGATCTCAATAGTCTTGAGGATACCCTGGGCACCATTCACGGGACCACCACCAATCTCTTCCGGACCACCAATCTTACCCAAAACAGCAGAGGCAGCAACAACTTCTGGAGAGGCCAAATATGCGAGTGCATCCTTAGAGCCCATTCTACCTTTGAAGTTTCTGTTAGTTGCAGAAATACCAATCTCCCCATCTTTCAAAAGACCAGTTCCCAACCCAATACATGGACCGCAACCAGCTGGCAATGGAATAGCACCAGCTTCGAGCAAAGTGTTCCAGGCACCAATATCTTCAGCATCTTTTTGAACGTTGGAAGAAGCAGCGGCAATGTAGAATTCGACACCTTCAGCAACCTTGTGACCTTTAATCACATCAGCAGCGGCCTTGATATCAGAGAGACGAGAGTTCGTACAAGAAACCAGGTAAGCCTTGTTCACTTTCAAGTTTTGGTTGGATAGATCAGCCAAGGAGTTGGATATCTTGACAGAGTTTGGACCAGAGACGTACGGACTCAAAGATGACAGATCCAAAGTCAAATGTTTTGCGTAGTAGGCGTCGGAATCGGCAGAAATTTGGTTGTCAATCAAGTTTTGGACAGTTGTTTCGTTAACTCTTGGGTGCGGCTGTGGCAAGACATTCAATCTTTGCTTGTACCAATCGATCAACGTCTCATCAACAGGGAACAAGCCAGAGAGCGCACCCCATTCAGTTGTCATGTTAGCAATAGTTAATCTGTAGTCAATTGGCAATTCAGCCAAGTGTTCACCTGTGAATTCAATAGCATGATTTAACACTTCATCATTGTTGAAGACACCACAAAGGGCAACAATTACATCTTTACCACTGACTCCTTTTGGTAATCTACCTTTCAACTCAACTCTAGCGACAGGAGGGATCTGCCACCACGTTTGACCTGTAGCCCAAATAGAAGCAGCATCAGTTCTCACAATTGGAGTACCAAGGGAACCAATACCACCATAAGTGTTCGAATGAGAATCGGAGGCCACCGTCAAGTTCAAAGGGAAGGCATAACCTTCTTCAATCATGATTTGATGACCGATACCTCTGCCAGCCGGGTAGAAGTCGATGCCTTGCTCCTTAGCAAAATTTTCGATGTTCTTGTATTTCTCCAAGTTCTTCTCTGATTTGTTTTGGACATCGTGATCCAAAGTATTCACAACCTGTCTGTTGTCCTTCACATTCTTATAACCCAAACCTTTGAACTTCAAAGCCACCGGCCAGGAGTTATCATGGGACATACAATGTGCTGGCTTAATGGACACATAGTCACCAGACTTCACAACCTTCCCATTTGGAAGGCCAACTGCGTATCTCTGAACAATTTTCTCAGTCAGGTTTTGTCCAGCGAGTCTGTGTGAAGTTGTGGAGAAACAACGCACATAAATGGGACTTATTCTGGACACCATAATGCTTGGTTAACGTGAATCAAGGTTACTAGGTCCTTGGTATATCTGTCAAAATCCCTAAGTTAACAAAAGGTAAACTGAAGTGAAAAGTTGAACAAGGATGAACCATAAAGTCATCGCGTATTGCGATGAGCCATCCCGAAACCGGAGAGAATGCCGGAATCGGCTGACCAATCAGCGCGAGCTGATTAGTGAGAGACATGAAGATAGCGCACTATAGTGCCTTGATTCTCTGTATTAATGACTGCATCGATTTAGCACAGAGCATATCACTGTAGAGGCCTCAATTGGTGAAATATTCGGGATCTAGAACTCATTAGACCTCATTTGAGTGCATTTGAGATAGTATGGAGGAGTGCCTTTACCACGTACTGCTGTTCCAAGTTAATTACCTTATTTATAGGTTTCTGGCAGGTTTTGTACTCAGTGTTTACTGTGCTCTATAAACGCCATACGATCTGCAAATTGAAGAAGCAGGCAAGAAATACCACATGCAAAACAAAATTTATATGATAAGAAAAGCTGGATGCATCTTTGAAAGTCTCAAACGGGAATCTCGAGCTTGGTTGTTGTCTTGGAAGCAGTTTTCAGATTGATAATTGCGCCGAATTCTACGAATGATCATCCTCTAGGTGTGTAACCGTGACCCCACTATAACCTATTTCCATCAAGGCTTCTGAGATCTCATGTGGCATGTTCAGCTCCAAGTTCTTGAATGGAAAGAAGTACAATTTTCGTCTGTAAAATTTTCCTTGTTGTCCGGTATACCCCCCCCCCC
>JACVEX010000523.1:1417-38315 GCA_017948575.1 Williopsis subsufficiens
TGCTGGTAGATGTGGTGCTGGTAGATGTGGTGCTGGTAGATGTGGTGCTGGTGGGCGTAGTGCTTTTAGAAGTGGTGCTGCTCGTTGTAGTAGTACTAGTGGATGTAGTACTGCTGGATACCACAGTGGTAGTGGCCGTACCTGGAACACATTGAGCATAGTACTGATCTTTAGTGGAACAATACGCCCCCGATGTACATGTCACACAGCTTGCGAAGTTCTGTCCACCACACTGGCCCCATGTACCAATGGTACTGAAAGTAGAACATGATGAGGCCGCGGCACTGGCTGTAGGTGTGGTGCTGGTAGATGCGGTGCTGGTAGATGTGGTGCTGGTAGACGTGGTGCTGGTAGATGTGGTGCTGGTGGGCGTGGTGCTTTTAGAAGTGGTGCTGCTCGTTGTAGTAGTACTAGTGGATGTAGTACTGCTGGATACCACAGTGGCAGTGGCCGTACCTGGAACACATTGAGCATAGTACTGATCTTTAGTGGAACAATACGCCCCCGATGTACATGTCACACAGCTTGCGAAGTTCTGTCCACCACACTGGCCCCATGTACCAATGGTACTGAAAGTAGAACATGATGAGGCCGCGGCACTGGCTGTAGGTGTGGTGCTGGTAGATGTGGTGCTGGTAGATGTTGTACTCTTAGATATAGTGGATGCTGTAGAAGTAGAAGTAGAAGATTTGACCACCTGGGAAGCTGGATCAACGGTAGTAGTACCTGCTTGATTAGTGGAACTGCTGATGCCATCGTTGCCACTATTGCTACCGCCTTTGCAGTGATTTGCCCATCCATAAGTTGGGGAGTCGGTTTGAGATCTTCCATAGTTGTCGTAGTTGTCACAATCGTTGATGTAATCGTATGATTTGGCATACTTCCAGTTATTACACTCACTCTGGTCGGTGACGCCTGCACTACACCAATCATACTGGATCTGAAATGTTGGAACAACAACAACACCGTTGCTGTTTGGAGTGGCAGTAATTGTAACCACAGTATCCCATGTATCAGGATTGTCAATCAACTTGATATTCATGTTATTGGAGTATAGGACTTTTTGGATGTTCCCAATCACCTTCAATTCACTCAGAGAGAAAAGAGACATGGTACTCTCCTCAGCTTGGAAGTTAATATTAACTTGGTAGGTGTTGCCTTGAATCCAAGTAACTTCTGTGATGGAGAACTCTGCCTGCGGCATGTTGGCATTGCTTGCATGATAACTGAAGTCCAAATTGTCGCATTGAGCGGTGATAGTTGAACACTGAACGCTGGAGGAAGCCGCCAGCGCCCTTCCTAGCGTTGTGAGCAGGAAGAAAGCGCTCGAAGCTTTCATGACTCTGAATTCCGAAGTTTTTCTTAAGGTGTCGAAGTTGTCCAAAAAGACGGAAAGAGTGTGTGCAAGTTGAAATATAGAAATAGGGTCTCCGTGCAAAATAATTGATTCCTTGCTTAGGTTGTGCCCTGCCACGGTTGGGGCTCCTATTAAATACTTCTCCCGTTAATTTTGGAAAAGTGGATCAGCAAGTCTCAGAAACGGGTGACCTGCACGTATACCCTCAGGCGTTGCGTACGAGTACATGCAGTAACCGTGAAATGAACATGTTCAGATATACATGTACATACATCAGTAGTGTCAAGGGTTCTCAACTTCGATGTGATATGTACATGTACTAGAATATGACTTCCAGAATAGGCACTGGCTAATGAAAGGTAGAGATGTAGATCCTGGAGGGAGTTTCGTCCCATTAGTATGCAACTTGACCGCGCAGACGATACAACGATAATGTTCAAAAGCAGCTGGGCGCTTGTGGTGGCACGGTAACTATAACTACATATCCACTTGATCGTTTGTCTCAGCATCCATTAGCCCCCTCCCAAGTCACGAGGATATTTAGTCACTTCTTCCAAAAGTTCAGAATATGGAATAGACCAGCGATCTAAGACTACAGTTCATGACTCATCAACTTCTACAACCAGTATATGAAAATATTATTCTTTAAACATGTTGAAACCATGACTGTGAGTAGTTACCACTTGATGCACTTTTCTTTTCCTCTCTCTTGAGTACTACTGGTGTCAACGTCCCAGGAAACAGAAAGTCAATCGAGATTTTTGCATGCACAGTACAGAGCCGAGCTGCTACCTCAGGCAAGATCCCGCACTTGATCATGCATAGAAGCCGTTAGGTCATGGCACGCTGACACACAACCCGCCCGATCACATCGAATTATACGACGGAACAAACTTTGAATGCCTGAGAAGCCAGAACTATGTATTGTTGCATTCCAAGAGACAGTTTAGTGGAAAAGATATCTTGCGATATATCTCAACATTTCCCAACCCTTCCTCTATGTAAATATCACACTGAATTGATTAAATGGGTAGCGACCAAATGGCCAGTGAGCGCATCATGTTGCGAGATGACATGCTTGAGGAGTTGTTCTAAGATACCCGTCACTGTTAGCTTTGGTATAGGAGCATCATATACAGTGATTTGGACCTTCTATGAAGCTTTTTGGTACTTGATTTTGTGTTAGCATTTAGGATTCTGAGTCGAATATTCTGACGTCGACAGAGTGTTGATCGCTCAACCTCGGAGTCTCAAATATTGAATGTGACTTATCCGTTTATTACCTCGGGCTTTTTTGAAGTTCTTGATATACAACAGATTAATCTACTGTGCTTATGTCCCCTCACGTACTCGACCCTTCTCTCGTCGAGGTCTTCTATCATTTGATCACTCGCACAAAGCTTCCGCGAAAAGTTATAATCTGATTTCCTGTTAAAGCAGGATTTGAACCGTCCACAATTTGTCCCAATGACTGAGGTGAGAAGTGGTACTCAACTACATCCGCCATATGGGACACCAAAGGCTTCAAGCTTTGGTGCCTCCAGTTTTGAAGCTCTAACTAGTCTAGCTTGAAGGTGACAGTGGGGATTTAGCCCTGTATTGGGTTTTACTGCTTGCTGCTCCAACACAATCTTTGGCTGGGATATTAACTCAAGAAACAGTCCTCTAAAATAGTGAAGATGTTAAAACAATCAATTCATATAATCACTACCCCACCATTTTAGGTGTCGTATGGCGCATATGTACACTTTGTGCGCCTAGCGAGTCCACTCAATCTCGCTACGGCAGTTCACAGCCCTTACACACATATGTATGTATTTTTTATGCACACAGACATCATTGCACTAGCATCTTATACTAGTAACAACTCCAATTTCAAAAGTGGTACAGTCCTGATGTTTCAAACGCCCTCAGAAAGCATAGAAGACAATAGCATTGTTCGTTACTCAAGATTGCTGACTATCCTACTGAGACTCAGAGTTCATTCTGAGGGGTGATGCCCCACTCCGGTACCCCGCTACGTTGAACGATGGGAATGTTGCAATGCTATTGGTCTATAACTTCTTACTTGCCCTCAGCTGGGGTGACCGGTTAAGTGAGTAATACATATGCGCAAATCCGTATGTGTGCATACATATGTATGTATGTATGTGTATGTATACGATTCGGATATACGCATGCATCATAGTGGACTTCGGAATCTGCAGTCTATCATTCCAGAAGCTAAAAAAGAACTCCGCCATGAGAGGCATTATTAAGAATATGTGGAATATTGCAACCATCTCATAATTTTGATAAGATATATAGGCCTATATACTTCGTTCCGCTAACCACTGACTAGGCTTCACTTTGAATCATCAGACTATTTCCAGCAAACCCCACTTAAGCCTTGATAAGAGATGTGGAGCTCATCAGGCTCTTATTCGGGAGTTTTTTGACCTTAGAACACATTGATTAGAGATACGCCATATGACTGTTCAACCTTCTCTCTAAGACGCTGATTATGAAGGAGATTACACATTGATATTTTATCTTGAAATAAGCTGAAAAATATTCTTTAAAGAGATTTCAACTCGTTATAATTTTTGATTTAATTCTGGCCCTGATCTGATTCGCCACTTACATAGAAATACCAGCATTCTTTTTGGTGTCTATGAGGAATCTTGAAATTGTTCAAGCTCTTGTGCAGTGAGTTGCCCAACCGATGTGTTCAAATCCCCATATTGAATATGCATGCACTCTGCAGCCTAGTGTTCTTCTAGGGGGTTTCAAATCCCGGACTAGTTAAAAGGTAATTTCAACAAGTGCAGTATATGCTTTATCGAACGGTATATTCGACGAGCAAGCTTTCTTACAAACATGAGATCTATTTATATGTGAAAAGTTTCCAGGTTGCAGGAGAGTTCATATTCAGTTCAAAAAAACTGGAGAAGCAGTGCAGTGAGAACATATCCCAATATCTGTGACTCTTCTACACTTCTCCAACCTATATACATTGTACTTGAGCATTAGGATCAACCCCAAGTATCAAAATAGCATTTTCCGCATCTGCTGTTGTTATGATTGATTGATAATAGGAAACATATAAATTTCATTTTAAATGTTTAATAATTTTGGCTCTTTTGCAAAAATGGATAGCTCGGAATCCGTTCAGATTCTAAATTATTCTGATTTGATTTTAATAATCACCAGATTTCTCTCAAAAATACATAATGACATTGCTGCTTCGTCTCAAAATAAGCTATTCTAGATCTGCTCTCTTGAGGAAATGATGCCTACTACGAAAACAAAGTAATAGTACTCCAATTTTGTATCCTCTCGTCTGGGGTTACGTCCACATGGCTCACTTTAAGCTTCAACTCTCTGGAATACAGCAGCAATCAATCTGGGAGAGTTGAAAACTCAGTGCTACCACTATTAAGATTAAGGCTCTGCCTATTTACTTGATAGGAAGCTTTTATCTATTATCGAGCTGGGAAATGACAGCGCCATAAAAGTTAGAATTCAGCAGATTTAAAATAACAATCATATTTAACAATTATATCCGCAGTTAAAATAAAATAATCACAATATCGTAACCATAGAACTTAGGCAAGTAACTTGTCGAACTTGGAAACCAAGTATTCAGCTTCGATACCGAAGTCAATTTTGCTAATACTTGTAGCATTGTATCTGATTCTCACCTGGCCGTTGTAGTTATCTTGTCTCGCCCTAATTCTAAATTCATACTCCTTCATTTGTACAGAGCTGACAATTTGAGTAAACTTGTTGTTGTCTTCGTCTCTGTACTTAACAAGGTCATTAGCGCTTAAACCTAAGAATTGCTTAGCTTGATCTTCAAACATTGTAATCCATAATTGACCGGATTGGTCCAAAACAGAGGCTGTGAGGATATATCGGTAGAGTGGAATGGCGTGGTTGATGTCACACTTCTCACATCTCCAGGTTCCATCATGCTGCTCGATAACCTTTCTATTGCACCCTTCCGAAGAGCAAGCCGGGTAACTGAAGTTATCAGTCTTGACAAAGTTAACAGATGCTTTGATATCAAAGTATTCTGGCTTATCACCCATTCCAATCTCTTCTGTTTGTGCCTCCAAGATTAACTTACGGTCTTCAGGTGAAGACTTTCGAGTAGTCATCTCGGCTTTCAGTGTTTGGAATTCTCCATTACGGCCCTGGGCATCATACCAGCCTTTGATAGCATAAGCCTCTGGGGCATCAGGATTAGGAGTGATAGTACCAGAAGGAGTCAAGGAGAGTGTTTTACCATTGAAATCCGAGACCTTGGCACCTTTGATAGCGACGACAGTACCTTCTGGGATGTCAAAGTCAATAGCAGTGCGGTTCCATAACCCAATAGAAAGAGCAAATTGAGAGTCATCCACAATGGTAACATCACGACGGTCGTAAGAGCGACCAGCCTTGGAAGTGATCTGGAAAGCTGGATTGACCTCCTTAATAACACCGACAACATCGATAATAGAGTCAGCTTCCAAATCTTGAACTTTATTCAACTTGACAAACTTGAAGTTAATCTTTGGAACACCCTCGTTATCAGAACATTCCTCAATCACTGTATCTCTATCCAAAGACAGCTCGTAAGGATGACTCAAATTTGTGAATTGTGGCTTTGCTGGCTGGATTCTAGCCTTTGACACGTAATAGACCTTTCCTTCCTGCAAGAGAGAAAAGAATCTATCAGCATTATCATTGAAAGCTGTACCTCTAATCTCATCTGTTTGATCCATAAAGTTCACACTGAAACACTTACCTTCACCTCTTTGGTTCGACCAAGTACGCATTTCACCCTTGTAAGACACTCTTACTTTAATGGTCCAGCTATTTTGGTAAGGAGAAAGTTGGTCAAGGTTGTACATGTTGGAAGGCTTTCCTTTGCTGTTGGCTTTGGGCTCGACCTTTGGCTTTGAAAGTGCGGCAAGTGGAGCAGTCTGTGGAGCAGGAGTAGCATTGGTACTGTCTGGCACCGGAGTAACATCAGCATCACTACCTTGGTACAAGTCCTCTTCAGGGTGTTGGTTGAAGTATTCATCAAGTGGCTCAACTTTGCTGCCAACTTTGGAAGCACTTTGTTGCAAGATCTTCAAATCACTGATGATAATGACATGCTTATTATCCCTACCCATTCTCTCAATCTCATAGCTCTCAAGCGTAACAATGGATGACTTCTTTAATCCGTTGTCGTTACAGTACTTCACAGCTTCTGGTCTAATCACCGCCTGTGTACTGTGGACGCCATCAGAAAGAATCAAACGCAGTCTGTCACCGGCTTCGTTGGCAATCACCTTGATGTTCAATACCTGAAGAGTGATTGGGGCTCTAGCCTGCCAGTATTCCTTCTTTGAGAAAAGTAGTTTCAGCACTCCTGTATCAAAGTTTGTATCAGTCATGGCTTTTGTCCGATTCTTTCTGTTGGTGTTGTTGGCTCGCCGCTACTGCTATGAATTCCGCTACGCGTCTTGTCGCGCTTTGCCACGCGGGAGTTTCGCGTTTTGGTGTAAGGGTTTATAGCTGCGGTTAAAGTTAACTAAAACATCTGGTATCCTTGTAATTGGTTCAAAAATGTATCAGTAACTCCCTGAAGGGGAAATGAAGACCATCAGCATACAATCATCATTCCAGGAGGTAATAACTGACGTCCGTGTTGGTACCCTGGCCGCTGGTTCGTTCTGGGTGAACTTCATCGCAAAGGACCAGCTCGAGGATGGCAACGCAGATGAAGAAGTTATCACAGTATCCAAGTCTGGTAATGAGTTGGTATTCAAGAACTCTAACGGGGTCCAATTCATAGAGATAGATGAACATCAGTACGCATTCGAGTATAGAGGCACGCAATACAGATTGAGGACACCAAAGCAGAAGATTGATACTGGGGTTACAAATCCAACTTCTCTTGATATCTCACCGGATGAATCTTCCTTCATGCTGGGGAAGGACGATGGTTCAATTAATATTGGATCCGTGACTGATGGATCCATATATCAAGTTTTTGAGGGTGCTCATTTATCAATAGTCACAAAATCACTGTTCTTTCCTTCTGGCCAGGTTGCACTAACAGCAGGTTTAGACTTCCAGATCAAGATCTGGAATGTAAAGGATGGTTCATGTCCGCGTACCTTTGCAGAACAAAACCAAAGAATTACAGATCTCGCAATTATAGAACGCGGCAGAAATATTCTCTCTTCAAGTCTTGATGGCACGATCAAACTCTGGGATTGTGGTTCCGGAATGTCGATAACAACTTTGAAAAGAAATCATAGCATGAAAGATGGTGTCACTTCGCTCTATATCTCTAAGGGGATCACAGAAATGACCGCTCCAAAGAACGCCTACGAGTTTGGCACTTTGGGCAAAGAAGTTTTCGCTGGTCATGAAAGCGGTGTCATAACTGCCTTCGATCTTGGGTCTAGGGAAGAATCCTTCAACATCCCAAGCCTACATTCAAGTGCTCTTTCTATGGGGAAGATTTCCGAGTTCATTTTAATTGCTGGCTATGAGAAAGGCATTGTGGGTCAATGGGACTTGAGAAACCTGAAGAAGCCAGTGAATACTTATGAAACAGGTCACTTGAACAGCATGATTGTAAACAAGTCGATTTCATTCTCATATGGAATGGGCTATATCTCAACTTTATCAAAGTCCCTAGACCATCTTTACAGCTGTGTTGGAACCGAAGACGATTGTACTCTTTTATCTTCTAGAGAGCATACTTACGTCGGCGGCTCAAATGGTTTGATCTACCAGCTCTTATATTAAAATGGATTTATTCCTATATGAGATAGTCCCGACGGATTTTTTAGGCGTTTTGCATCCAGTCTAGACCATTGATTTCTTTCCAAAAAGTTTTCAGGAGTTCCTGACATTTTCTAGTCGAGCCTCTCGTCAAAAGAATCTTCCTCAAGAGAACCTCACGATTTTGAAGATTTCTTTTACCCATGGCTTTTCTCTCCCGGTCCAAACGCTCAAGTGATTGGGTGGCCCAGCCCTTGAACATGAGTTGATGTTTCGAAACCAGGACTACGATAATGGCAGAATAATTGTCAATACTGGTTCTGGTAGTTTCAAATAGCCCACTGAACGTATAATAAGTCAATAATTCCCCAATTTCTTGCTCAACCATCAGTCTCCAAGTAAGATCTTGTTCCTGAGTGATCTTCTTTGGTGATAAGAATCCTACCCAGAATCTAGAGACGGCCTTGATAACGAACTTTTCTCTTGATGAAAGAAGCTCAAGCCCCATTTTAGCAATGAATCTAAGTGTATCAGGCATCTGAATCAAATACGATGGTCTCCCTGTCACAATTGAGGTAAACATCGAGACCACAAGTTGAACCAAGTCAGGGTCTTCTCGAATCATGGTCAGATTTTTCTCAACAAAAGTACTGATGATCCCAGTGACTTGATCATCACTTAAAGTTTGACTATTCTTATTTGAAAGTCCACAGTTCAACAGTGTGATCAATAGCTCTAAGATATACGGTAGAGTCTTTGCAAGCTCACAGTTTCGAAATTTAGAAACCGCAAATTCCAAAACATCAGTGTAATTGAATGCAAAGGGTCCAAAGTTTTCAAGCAGTCCAATCTTGTAGATCAAGATGGCATGCTCTGAAACTTCAGAGTTCTTTGATAGTGGTTCGATATCAAGAGCGAATAGCCTGATCATTTTATGCAGTTTGGATTGGATTCTTGCATTTTTAGACATCCAGAACTCTTTGAATTGGTTATAAAGTTCTTCATTTTCCTCTTCAAAGTAATCAGGCAACTGCAGACCTTTAGCAATCTCTTGGATACATGTCAACAATGATATGGCATACTGAAGTTCCTTTTCATCCAGTTGCTGGTTTGCTGCCTTTTCAAGGTACGGTTGACTTGTTCTTTCAATGATATCAAGTATGTTATAAATGTAATTCTCTTGCGCATCTGGTTCTGGCATGGATTGGATGATACAGCTAACCGAATGAACAACTTTTTCTCTAGTATATGTCTCAATGGTAGCATTAGTTATCATCTCTGCAAGAATTGGCTCAAAATTTGAAATACTAGATACAAGCTGAGTTCGACAACTGTCGCAGATGTCCATTATGGTCTTTGAGATGATCAAACGTAAAGTTGGATAGCTCTTAAGACACATGAACAAATAGTCAATGACACAGTTCAGATATGCAGAGTCAGACTTTTTATAAAAGAAGTTGATCTCTCCCAGGAACTTGATGCTGAAGCGAGCATAAAGATCAGATCTTGCCTGGCCTGTCAAAATCACATTGACTTTACTTAAAAACTTGATATCAAAGAGCTTCTGAACCGTTGCAACCAATTCATCATTGACATTTTCATCAGAGAAGTTGGATGACAGTGTCGCCAATAGGAAAAAGCTTGCTTCTATTTCATTAATATCCGTGCTAGTGACAATGGTCGATGATAATCCGATGTATAAACTTGGTCCGAGTTGGGAATACAAAAGATCAAAAAGATCACCAACGTCCGTTCGGAATGAATTGAATTCTTTCACATTATGATTGTAGTCGTCATGAGATCTCACTTGGTACTGCACCTTCTTGAAGTAGATTACCGAGAGTTCTTGAAACAATGCCTTTGAGTTGTTCTGTATCTCATTCCATAGATCTTGGTCACCTTTTGTAGCGGCCTCTAAGGACTCCAAGTCATCGGTAAAGATATCAAGAACTTGACTCCAGAATTCAATAAATCCTCTCGAAACGCTCTCTTCAACAATTGGGAGTAGTGGGAAATCTGTCAAGTTAAGTAGGAACCGGAGTCTTGCTTGTTCAGAGTTGGTAAACAGTTTGAAAACAAGCTGCAACATGTCAATCTCCAAGAAAGATATTATCATGGATGCAAAATTTTCCAATGCCTCAAAATCTTCCTCAGAAATGAATCTGTTGATCTTGTCTGTTGACCATTCTGATGATATTAGCTGATCGAATCTTGTCCTCAACTCATGATTCATTAGAAGTGGGTTATTCTCAAAGATTTCTGTAGTGAGCTCCATAGAGGCGGAAAATAAATTGCCTTCGCTGGTTTGCAATACTAACATGAGATAGATCCAGATATCATTTAAGTCCCTATAACGAATAATAGTACGTGCTTGGACATAGGAGATATATTGAAACCAGGTGTTAAGACATTCAATAGCAGAGAGCTTCATGTTATCATCTGTAGATTGCAAGTTCCAATTGATGACATTCTTCACAAATGGGAAGATATCATCTTCTATTCTTTGATGGATCTGAACATCCTGCTTCGAAGATTCTTTCATGAAGTCCTCCACAAGAATGGACCCAAAACTCAACATTAGTGAAACGTTTTGTGCGTCTTGCAATAATGGTGGTAATATCTGATCCAAGTTGACAGAGAAGCGTAAATCAGGTATTTGATTAGTGATGAGGATGCAAGATAAGACAGCCAATGGATTATTCCATAATGGAGCTTCAAAATGGAAAGAACGATACGCAATAGCCAAATTCTGGAACAATTTCTTTATAATGAATAAGTTTGAAGCTTTTTTAACTCTGTAATCGTAGAGCAATGAACGAAGATGTAGTAGAAGGCCCTTCAAGATTTCATTTTGGTCCAATTCTGATGCTTGTAAGTTGAGCTTAATTGTGTAAGTGAGAGCTCCAAAGAACTTACAGTTCAACGATAGCGATTCCTTCGAGAGCAGTACATCTGCTAATGCAAGGCCATTAGGCGACTTTTGGACCTGCTGGAGATACGACTGTGTACGTCTGATCGTATCAGCGTTTCTATCTGTATATAGCGACTCGATGAGCTTCTCTTGTTAGCCCAGGTCTCCACATTAGATTCATCATACTCACACTAACCAGCTGGTCAATCGAAGGTTCCTCAGGGAAGTCCATCTCGGGATCTCTTTATAATTAGCCGCCAAGGTCTCTAAGCGGACAATTGTGAACTTCTATTTTGTTTTTGCAATCTCTGTCGCGCCAAAACAATTTGATGATGTTTAATTAAATGAGGTAGGGAGGAGGGCTGCCAGAGGAGAATGGTTAAGTATTTATCTACTATCCTGTGCGCAGTCATGAACACTGTGATGTAGCATATGGGCATTACTTTGTATTTTACTGTATCACACCCTCTGCCGGTCATTCCTTCGCTCCAAGTGATGCAATGAGCCAAAATGTAACATAATGATGAGCAATATAGCAACATGTTACGACACATTTCTATACAG
This sequence comes from Williopsis subsufficiens, assembly GCA_017948575.1. NCBI lineage: Eukaryota > Fungi > Ascomycota > Saccharomycetes > Phaffomycetales > Wickerhamomycetaceae > Williopsis > Williopsis subsufficiens. The sequence continues at coordinate 13,003 of JACVEX010000523.1, forward strand.
ATAGGTCTATGACCATTTACAGGGTGGCATCATCTTGTAAACCTTGTAATCTTATTCATCTTGTATTATCTGTAGAGTGTTAGACTCTATTTCCAGAGACACAGTCTAAGTTTTCGAGTTCATCATCGTAAATGAATAGGTTCAATCTCTTATGCTTCGATGCTTGGTTAAATCAATACAAAGCTAAGATCAAAGAAGAGAATGGAGTGGAGAACTACTGATTCTTCAGAGAGCCTCTCTTAGATTTGTTCACTTGCACCTCATGTATGGAAGTCTCGATCAAATTGAAGAGCCTATGTATAGACGACGACAAAAAGAAATGTGATCTACCGCAAAACAATAACTACAAAGGTGATTTGGGAGGTAAAATGCAGAAGAACTTTTTCGGTTTGGTTTTTGTATTCATATGCCCTAAGATATATAATGATATAAAGCAAGTCCACTTCGTCAGTACTTGAGGTATATATAAACCGTAGAGATAGCAACAACATCCATTGTGTGTGTGTGTAATCATCCTTTTTTTTTGAGTTTTGTCGTTAAAAGTAGTAAGAGTGTCGTTAGAATCGTAACATAGCAAAGATCTTGGTGAGTTCACTATTGATGGCTCACACTCAACCACTTCTTGTAGTAATTTGAAGAGGCAGCTAACGATCCAGTATGTTCCGGCTCAAGCTCATTCGAGTTCTCCCTTGGAACACTATCAAGGCTGAGACCAGCGATAGTCTGTTCATTTTTTACCGTTGAGGACAATAAGAGTGGAGACTTGATCAAGTACTCATGGTGCGTGCTCTTTTCCTCCAGTTCCTCATCAGATTCCAGCATTGACGTTATAGAATCTTGTCTTGGCTGAAGCACTGGAGAGATCAATTGCGGAGCGTTACTGAACTCGAAATGCGACTGTGTGTCCTTGAGCTTACACTCGTCTGAACAGTAAACAGAGTGGTTTGTGCAGATTTTCTCACAAACGATGCAATAGTCGTTAAATGCAGACATTGTTGTTGTTTATGTTGTGTGATGTATAGAGAACGAAGGTGTCAAAAAATGTATGTATTTTGGGTTCAGTGGCAAAATCCTCTGAAAGTGTTGTAGCGGTGAATGCTTATGTGCAGTAAAGATCGTTGTGCAGAAGTAAAAGGATAGATGGATCCTTATGATGTCTCTTGCAAGTTATTTGGCGATGGTGGCGGTGATTTTAAAGGAAGAGAATTGTGGAAACCCGTGGTCATTTATAAAAACCTGGCCCGCGATGTTTTCAAATTTGTGTGGCTCATTCGAGGTGCGTAGAAAATTCCAGCCCCGAAAAAGTTTTTTTTTTTGGTGGTGGATACAGGCGCATCACACGTTGGCCACGTCAAATTACCAGGAGAAGAAACTAAGACGCGAAATTGGGATTTTGGCGCGATTGTGGGGCTTTCCTTTTAGGGGGGGTTTCGCAAATCCTTGCCCAATTTCTCAACAAAAGTGCACTGAGGTCATGAAGGAGGGGGTGAAACTCTCAGAGTCACTTGGTGGAGGATTCCAGAATTGCGAGGATGCTTTTGTGACTGCTTATGGTATAATACATTGATGGTTGGCAATCCCCTGCACCTGTTGCCCTGAACAATGCCGATCAATGGCCCAAGTGTAACGTATGTATGGGCCCACGGGGCTACATCGCCACGTTGGCCATGTGCGCACCTACTAAGAATCCTAGAAAAACTCACAAGAGATAACCACAGTCGGACGGACTGGGGGAACCCCAGGCCACTATAGGCAACTGCTAACATGCGTACATTTCAAATACTGTCATTTATCCATTTTTGTAACATATAGGGGTTGGCGGGTCCGGTCGGTTTCTCGATGGGGGAGGGGCTATCGCAGGGATAACAGTACCCCATGAACAATGCCCCTCATTTCTGTGGAGCATTTTGGCAAAAAAAAAAACACCTCTTCGGTTGAAGAACCCTCCACCAAAGTCGCTTTCGGAATTTTCTGCCTTGCAGGCTGAAAGGATGAATCTAGAGTCCTTATATGTACTATTCAATACTACTAATGTGCTGCTTGCTAAAACAGGCCTCCCATAGTCTCCCAATTGGTGCCTTCTTAAGAGATTTATGGATGTGAGAACAAGGCGGCAGTCGTTATCGACCCATCTCTTCCGAAGTTTGATTATCAGATAAGCATAAATTCAAAAGGGAATGGGACGCCAGAAATCAAGATATCCCCAAGGTGATGGGTGAATCATTTGACATCATTTTTCTGACCATTGGAAGTTTAGCTCATGAAGCTGTTCTATCCACCCTCACCCTTGTCTTGAAGTGATGTACACGTCAAAGATGTCAAGCTGAACCGCCACCCGTCCATTTTTCCCAAATGGGATATGTTTATGAAAAACTTGCGAAAATTCGCGCACTGATCAAATTGACAAGGCATCATCATTGGTTTCATCTCATCGGGCCTCAAAATAGCAAAAGAAAAACTTCCTAAAATGCCTTGAGATTTCAATTTTTTGAGGAATGGCATCTCAAAGCGCTTGAAGTGCTAAAATGATGAGCCCAGGATCTACACCAATAGTTTGTAGAGACCTATAGTCAGAAGTAAATTCTACGAGGCGGAACCTTCTGGAAGAAAGAGAATCCGTTTTCTCTCGCATCAGTTTGCAGCAAACCGAAGTTGAGAGCGCAAAAAAATTTCACAAATAAAAAACTCTAAAATTTTCGTGACTCATACATAGGGCTGTTGATTAACATGTGAATCAGTGTAGAATATGTCTAAGTGCATATGCCTGTCAATTTATTCATATCGATTATGATATTTAAAGGAGCTTAACAGCATACACAATTAAAAGAAATTACGAAAATGAAGCTTCAAAAAAATAAATTATGGACGAGACCGGAGTCGAACCGATGACCTCCTGCTTGCAAGGCAGGCGCGCTACCAACTACGCCACTCGCCCGTAACTACAGCTTTCTTTTTTTGAGCTCTTATATGTTTAACAGAAACTGGCGACCCTATTTGCACCCACATACCATTGGATAGAAATCAAACGTATCGTTATCTGCTTTGCTCGTTTGGGCTTCGATGAGTTCTGAGTGGACTTATTGTACTTCAAATTTCACCTTCGCTAACACCTGGTTCTGCCACGTCTTTGCTCCTAGAATCGGAAGTTAACATTGAGATAAACATCACAATGAGACAAAAGAAGAACTATCACATCCATTACAGAGCATTAATATGTCGAATGAGCTTTTGGAAATGTTTTTGGACAATGAATTTGTCCCGCATGCATACTTGGATGCAGTGTTCTCTCAAGTTCAAACTACAGGCCCTCATCCATTAACGAATCCAAAATATATTCAACAACTTCAACATAGATCCTCTATTCTCTTATCCCATATGGACTATTATACTAATGAGCTCACAAATGAATTGGAGTCCCAGATAACGAAGCTGTACGCATCTAACTCTATCGTATCATATGCTTATGACCCTGCTGCCGAATCCAATTTGAAGCCAACGACTCGCCTCGAATACTACATCGATTCCCTATCTATCTCCATACATTCTCTGAATGATTCGATTGAGTCTCTGTCCTCAAAGCTGCAAAATTTGAATGTGGATGATCCAAGTTCTGAGAGGCTATTGTTCTTCACAAAGGCCAAATCTAACCTTCTTAAGGTGCAGTCATCATTGGAGACTCTAAAATCCATTGTGGAGATTTCACACGATCCTTCGAGAAAGAATACTGGTACCAGTCGTGTTGCACCTACAAGTACTAAGGCCTCTACTCAGAGTGTTCCTGTGACAAAGGGTGAATTGAGTAGGGCATTGGATGTCTTAAATGATACTATCGTTGAACAGTTGAATGAACGCAAGAAGGCCGAGAGCGAAAAAGAAGTTGACAAGGCATTGATGAATAAAATCGATGAGTTCTGTAATTTATTGCCTCTCTTGAAGAATTTGGGTGAATTTTATAACGTCTACGGCGCATTTGTAAAAACAATACAAGGCGAGAAGGAAAGTTATCTCCAGACAAAGGTCCTTGACGATGAGCTATCTGAGCAGATTTTGAAATAAAATGTCATTATGATTAAGCCATGTAGAAATGTTCAACCGAATCCTGCCCATTCTATGGAAAAGCATTGGATGTCTTCCTCCTCTGCGGAGTCTGGTTCACTGCCAATGACCCACAATTTCTTGACACCTGTAGCTAATCTACCGCCCCCTACAATATTGATCAGGCCTATATCATTGTTCCATTTCACATCGTTCACGATGAGGTGTGCATGGAATCTCAATGGATCTCCTGGGTAAGCAATGAATTTACCACCAAACCGTATGCCTGGTGCTAAAAAGTACCCCCTAGATTTCAAATATGAAAATATTTTATACTGGAGTTCATCAATCACGATACTGTTGATCAAATATTGTTGAGACCTTAAGGAGTTTTTGTAGACGGTCTTGAAGAGTTCATAATTGGGCAGACTGTTCGGCGTGTCAGGCACGGTGATACTCAGCCCTTGGTTGATCAGCTTATCATCCTGCGTATAATTTTTAACCCCAAGCTTCGCCATCTTTTTCTTATGCTGCTCAATTTTAACATGCTTCTGAGCCTTGAGGTCATCCTCTAATCCCAGCTGTAACTGGGCAATGTCATCATCCGTCAAATGCGTATAGATATCTCTAATCATTAGCTCATCCGGTATCAAATGGGCATATCCACTCCTTATGAGCCATAAACACTCTTCGGGCATTAGTTGCAGCGGAACTCCCAGGAACATGTTTTGCTGAGGAGCAGCGGGCAGTGTCCCACTGAGAACACCGACGATACCTAGCTCTCGAGCTCGCTTGATATCCTCCAAGTCAAATAGCATAGCCTTTCCCGCCACTGCCGAGATGGCGATCATGCAATCACCCATGGCTGTGTAGGCGTTTCCTTGAGGCAAAAAGGTGTTGGAAGTTGGGGATGATTAGTGTTCCTTGTAATGTCCAAACTCATCTACGGCAAAAAAAAAGATCAGCACTCAGTGTTTTGATTTTGCCGAAGGTTCTAGGATTTGACACATTTTTCAGAACGGGTGAGCGCTGGCGAAGAGGCATGAGCGACAAGTATAGAAAGGAGCCATTAGAGGGGTTAGGTTGCTAGTAAAAAAGCTATCTGTATTGAATTGGTTGTAAGGGTTATCTTTAAATTGTAAGACCCATCGCTGACTCGACATCCCTGGCCAAAGAGAACTACCATGCTTTGCCTAGCACTTGGATTTCCTGTTCCGTACACTCCCAGCACAGCCCACTTGAGCTGCAATCAATCAAACAGCAAAAAAAAAAAGAGATATCAGAAGGATCAGGCCTTCATGTTCCATTTACATGGTCCATTAACACAGATACATCTAATCATCCCTTCTTTTTGCTCGTTTCTGCCAACTATCCATTCTACTAGTCAATCACACGATGGTCGAGCAGGGCAATAAGAATTTGTCCAGACGGTCTACGCAAGGAACTGTCCAGACAGTGCTTTCGGAGCCTACAAAGCTTTGCAATATCTCATTGAATGAACTTTCAGAGATCCATGATCCCAAATCGATCAAGTTCTTTCAAGGTCGCTTCCAGAATAGTGCACAACATTTCTACGATACTTTGAAGACAGATCCTGTTAATGGGCTGGACCCTGAATTAACAGATCTGGATAGCAGAACCGCGCAATTCGGTGTGAATAAGTTGCCAGAGAAGAAACCCAAGACATTCTTACAGCTTGTATGGCATGAGATGCATGATAAAGTGCTCATTTTATTATCTGTTGCTGCTATTATTTCACTTGCCCTAGGTCTCTATGAATATTTCGGTCAGCCTGCTCAACTTGACCCCGAAGGTAATGAAATCCCGAAGGTAGAATGGGTTGATGGTGTCGCAATTATTGTTGCCGTGCTCATTGTCGTCTCTGTGGGTGCAGCAAACAATTATCAGAAGGAACTTCAGTTTGCCAAATTGAATGCAAAGAAAAGTGATCGTGAGATTGTTGTTATCCGAGGTGGTGATGAACATGTTATCTCTATCTATGAACTCCTTGTCGGTGACATCATCACCCTGCAAACAGGAGATGTTCTCCCTGCAGACTGCGTTCTGGTGTCAGGCTCTTGTGAATGTGATGAGTCTGCCCTCACTGGTGAATCGCATTCTGTACATAAAATTGATATTGAATCCGCATTGAAGAAATATAACGCTGATTTTCCTCTAAGTGACGCTGATATTGGAACAAAAGGCGTCCCTGATCCATTCTTAATCTCTGGTTCCAGATTACTGTCAGGTTTGGGTAGAGCTATCGTGACTGCTGTTGGTCCAAACTCCATCCATGGTCGTACCTTGGAATCACTCAAAGTTGAAAATGAGGATACTCCGCTTCAGGTAAGGCTTAACGGATTGGCCGATGGTATTACCAAGTATGGTATCCTGGCGTCAGTAATTCTCTTTATCGTTTTGTTCGGTAAGTTTTTGGCTAACCTTCGCCCTGGTAGGAGTTACCATGACCTCAAACCTGCAGAAAAGGGTTCGAAATTTCTGGATATTGTCATCACTGCAATCACTCTTATTGTTGTCGCTGTTCCTGAGGGTCTTCCTTTGGCGGTTACTTTAGCACTGGCCTTTGCCACTACAAGAATGGCAAAGGATCAGAACTTGGTGAGAGTGTTGAAAGCTTGTGAAATCATGGGAGGTGCAACTGCTGTATGTTCGGATAAGACTGGTACTTTGACTGAAAATACAATGAGAGTGGTTAACGGTAACATCTCCGGCTTGGAGTTTGATGATAATACAACTTCAGCTACTACGAAGTCGAATGAATTGTCTTTCAGTGATGATGTTAAACTAAATATTCTGACAAATATCGCTCTTAATTCTACTGCCTTTGAGAACAAGCAGGATGTTTCTAACGAAAACCCGATGGTACACAACAGGAGGTGGTTTTCAAGAGAATCAAGAATTACAAACTTCGGTAATCCAGATCCTGAACCATTCATTGGCTCAAAGACTGAGACTGCCCTGTTGATGCTTGCAGAAAAGTCATTCGAAATGACCGGCTCCCATTCTTTACACAAGTTAAGAACGAATATGTCTCTATTAGGCGTTGAATCGATCGTTCAAGTAATCCCATTTGAATCCTCCAGAAAATGGGGAGGTATCGTTGTAAAGTATCCTGATTCAAGCAAATACACTTTCTTCATCAAAGGTGCAGCTGAGCTTGTTTCTTCAAAATGTTCCCACAGGGCTACCTATGATAGCTCCGTGATCCCAATTGACGCGTCGGCTTCTGAATGGGTGTCTCAGAAGATTACTAGTTATGGTGAAATGGCTCTCAGAGCTATCACATTCGCTCATAGAGATTTTCAACTGTCATCTTGGCCCCCACATGAGTTGATTGGCAAAATTCCGGATGCTGCTGATCCTGAGTTGCTATTTGGCAATGCATCGGGCAATTCAAATGACTATGACGGACTGATCCTTGACGGTATTGTCGGTATCAAAGATCCATTACGTCCAGGCGTAAAAGAGGCTGTGGCTCAGTGTAAGAGAGCAGGTGTCACCGTTCGCATGGTCACTGGTGATAATATTGTTACTGCTAGGGCTATTGCGTTGAACTGTGGTATCTTGAAAGAAGAAGATTTACAAAACTCAAACTGTTGCATGGAAGGACCAGTTTTCAGAAAGTTGACCAAGTCTCAAAAGTCACAGATTGTGCCAGAGTTAAAAGTGCTGGCAAGGTCATCACCTGAAGATAAAAGAGTTCTTGTTGAACTCTTGAAGAAGCAAGGTGAAGTGGTTGCAGTAACTGGTGATGGTACCAATGACGCGCCTGCCTTGAAGTTGGCTGATGTTGGCTTCTCGATGGGAATCGCAGGTACTGAAGTTGCCCGTGAAGCGTCTGATATCATCTTGATGACAGATGACTTTGCCGCTATTGTCAACGCTATCAAATGGGGTAGATGTGTCTCTAGCTCCATCAAGAAGTTCATCCAATTCCAACTTACCGTTAACATCACTGCAGTTACTTTGACTTTTGTCTCTGCTGTTGCTTCTTCTGACGGCCACAGTGTCTTGACTGCGGTGCAGTTGCTTTGGGTCAACTTGATCATGGATACCCTTGCCGCTTTAGCATTGGCCACCGATAAACCTGATGACACCGTATTGGATCGTAAACCGGATGGTCGTAAAGCTCCATTGATCTCAGTGTCTATGTGGAAGATGATCTTAGGCCAATCCAGTTTACAACTGGTTATCACATTTGTTTTGCACTTTGCTGGCGCGCAAATATTCTTTGGTTCTAATAAGATTACCAACCATGAGCAGACACAACTCGATGCCCTGACTTTCAATACTTTTGTCTGGCTTCAATTCTTCAAGCTTTGGGTTACCCGTAAACTGGATGAAGCCGATGGTATCAAGACAATTAAGGGACGCTGTACTGCTTTTAACTTGAACTTCTTTCAACATCTTCTCAGAAACTACTATTTCCTCGCTATTGCATTATTGATTGGTGGCTGTCAAGTACTGATCATGTTTATCGGTGGTACGGCTTTCTCAGTAACAAGACAGACAGGTGCGCAATGGGCAACAGCGATCATCTGTGGTATGCTATCCTTGCCATGGGGTGTAGTGATCAGAATCATTCCTGATGAATGGGCCGTTGCCGTCTTCCCAGCAAGACTTTTCAAGTTTACTATGGATATCATCAGCTTACAATTCCTCCATCCGAGAAAGAAACGTATTGTTTTGCACTCCGATGATGAATCTGAGCCTATCTGGTCAGAAGTGCCACAATTCAAGAGAACCAAAGAAGACATCATTTATGTTAGAGAATTTGATTCTGATTCAAATTTCAATCCGATCTCATTGTATCACAGATGGAGAGGTGATTCCTTCTCTCAAGATGAAGAGAGCACCATCCAAGAGAACACACATGCTCTTTCTGCCTTGACAATGGTTCCAACTGTTGTTGGTGGCGCTATTGCAGGATGGTCACCACTGACACAATCAACAGGTGGAGTCAAAAAGATAGACTGATGTTATTCGTTGCTCATATACATGTTTAATTCTGTTACTGCTTTATAATCACAAATGATTTCTATTTTTTACGTATATCTACTACTACAGAACTTTGAAATATCAATATCCGTTCAATCAGAATCATTGTTGATACCAGTCTGTTCCATCTTATCATTCAGCTTCTCCATTCTTCTGTTGGCAATCTCTTTCTGTTTCTTCTTATTCGAAACTTTGGAATTATCGTGGCCAAAATCATCACCGACCTCATCATCAGAATCTTGCCCGTATGAAATCAAAGTTCGCTTATGTGTATATTGAACCATCGAAGCTAAATCGGGGCTGTGAGCTAATTGGTTATAGAGACCAACACCAAACGCCCATTTGAGAAGAACTAATCTGAGAAGAGATACCCAAGATTTCACTGGGATCGATCTTGTCTTGCTCAACTTTATATGAGTCAACACTTGCTCAGGGGATTCATATGATTTATCTGCCATTTGGATTCTGTTTGCTCTTTGGGAATATGTTCGGATAGTATGAAGAGATTCTCTGAAAACAGAACGAGAATCCAACTTCTCATTCTTTTTGTTTCCCTTTGAATTGCCGCCAATCAACTCATGAAGTCTCTGCTCCACCTGATGTGTGTAGCCATATGGCTGGATCTCATCATCTGCATCGTATTCATCAGAATGAATATCATCGACATATGGGTAGATCTCATATGCTAACCCCGCAATCATAGCCATTGGTCTTTGTATCTCCAGGATGTCATAATCCAAAAGGTAATCCATTGAAGACTCCAAGAACATCTCAAGCTCTTCGGTCAAAGTGGAACTGTTTAGAAACAAGGTAAAGATACCACCGATACTGTATAACAATGCACTAATAACTTCAGAGTTAGCTTCAACATCTGCATTAAGGCCTAATAGAACCTCTTGTAAGAAATGAAGTTTGTCATCGACACCGTAAGCACCAGATCCTTCATAAACCGCGAGGGTCATTGCACCATGTGCATAGACAAACTGCTGCTTCACAGAGTTGTCTAAATCATCGGATGCTATTTTCTTTTCCAAATAATCCAATAATTCAATCACTTCATCCGCTATATCATCACAATGAGCAATCCCCGTTGCAGCAACATTTCTTATGGCAATGAGTCTTTCGATACCCTGTGAGACTTTGAAAACTTGTACCATATCATGGAACAGCCCAATTGAAGCCTGCGGGTTCTTGACATTCAATGTGTACATCTGATTCAAAAGCATTTCACGGTCTTCCGACGGAATTGGTGTCTTGGGGTTGATCAAAACCTCAGAGAGCTGTTTCACATTGTGCATAGGGTATTTCGTCTTCTGATCCTCTGTGGAAGTCTTATAGAATGATTCTAACCTCTGAGCGATTAGGTGGTCCAAATTGTTGAAGGTGATGCCATAGTTGCTCAACTCGTCATCGTCCTCAGCAACCTGGCGAGACTGTGGGCGAGAACCGTGTTTGGACCCTGGCTTTGGGCTTTGTAGTCTGCTTGCGTATCCCATTGCTCTTTTGTAGTTGTAGGGTGTTAAGAGTAAAAAAAATCTTTGTGGAATGACTTTTTATGTCTGGCCGATTGACTGATTTTCCTGTCATCTTCCCAACTCCGCAGCAGGGAAACTTGATGACTCAAAAGAGTCTAATAACTACTTGCTTAATTTAAGCTGTCTAAAGTTCACATGTTGAATCTTAGTAATCTAAATGTGCATTCTTATTCTTCATTCTCTGTTCCTTACAATTCTGCTTCATTTTTTCTGATATTTTCTTATGAGAGAGATCCCATAAACAATGTCATGACGCATGAAGCGGAATTGCCCTGACGCAGGTTTTTAAATCACATATTTAACAACAGAATCTGGTTTTTGAGAATTTCATCCACCTTCTGACGTCTGTTATATCTCCTCCGATATCACTGTTGGGGAGGGAGAAGAAGGCGAGATTATCCTTTGCATCTTTGGGGGTTTCACTGTCTACTCTCATTCATAATTGATGAGGGCTTGGCCGAGTGGTTAAGGCGTCAGATTTAGGCTCTGATATCTACGGATGCGCGAGTTCGAATCTCGTGGTCCTCACTATTATTTTTTCCTTTTTGCCGGTTGATATGGCCCAGAAATGTGGCACACACCATGTTTTTTCGCGATTTGAAGTGTTCGCCATCAAAATTGTTTATATTACAGTTTGAGGTGATATCTTTTTAATCGGCGTTGTAAGCTAATAAGACAAGATGGTGAGTTATTTATCCACATTTTACACAATTTCCATCGACTAACGGTATCTTTAAGCTTAAACTGAGACAACTCCAGCAGAAAAAGAAAGAGGAACGGGAAGGCCAGATACCAACAACATCCAAGGTATCGCCAGCGCAGCTGCGTATTCAGAAGGATTTAGCAGAGGTCCAACTACCAAAGACAATAAAATTAAGATGTCTAGATAACACTAGCATGAACCTGGAGGTAGTCATATCACCAGACGAAGGTTATTACCAAGGTGGTAGGTTCACATTCAGCATCCAAATAAGTCATAATTTCCCTATTGAACCACCAAGAGTGAAATGCTCACAGAGGATATATCATCCAAATATCGACTTGAACGGAAACATCTGTTTAAATATTCTCAGAGAAGACTGGTCGCCTGTTTTGAATTTGAATTCTATACTTGTTGGACTGTTGTTCTTGTTCCTTGAACCAAATGCCACTGATCCTTTGAACAAAGAGAGTGCTAATGTCTTGATGAGAGATAAAAGCTTATTTGCAAGGCAAGTTCGGTCTAGTATGAATGGTGGTTCTATTGGCGAGATTAGGTATGATTATGTCCTATAGGCTATAATCCATGCTACATTGTATCGATGTAATTGTGACATCAATATATCATAAATGAAAACCAGGCTACAAGAAATTAAACCCAAAAAATCATAATCCGTTAAACCATAGAGTATCAAACCCTGAATATATATCGTGTAAAGCACCTTTGTATCAGAAATAGCAGTGGTGGTAATTATAACAGTGGTACACCAAAACACCTTGCAATGCTCGCTTACAATCTAATATGTGGACCTGCAGTCTCTACTTCACCGTCTGAGTAGATGGTTGGTCTCTCGGAAGTGGACTTGCCACTTGATTTCTGCTCTTGTTGGTTCACCAATCTGAACTGTGATTGAGTGTTGTACATGGCCAACGATCTTGAAGAAGGCAATCTGATACGGGCAGCGGTGGCGAAGTTCTTAAGCTTGAGGATTTGTCTTGATTGCATTGTGATTCTAGTAGTTGTTGAGGAGATGTAATCTATATCTCAAAGACGTAACTTCCAGGAGGAATCCTATCGCTCTTTATATGCTTCCCAGTTTCGCACTGCCGGTTGTCCCACGGAGAAAAGAGCTTTTCCCCAGATTTTCTTAGCCGCCCGTTGCTCTGACTCGCCGGCTCTCCGGGGGTGACACATTTTTTTTGCTCTCTGGACTGGGAGAAACGGAGGATCTGGTAGCAATTGATCTGTTCAACCATGTGTATTCCTAAAGGTTGTATCAGCACTGATAGGGTGTAAGTACAGATCAGTAAAGGAAGGAATGTACTCAAAAGAAAAGAACAAGCTGTAGAACAGCAGAGCAAGAAATAGCTTGAATCGTCTTATAAGATGACTCCACTAACTTCCCCTTCTTGGATGTTCCACACGGCTGTTGGTGTCCTACCTCCTGTCCCTCAAATGTCCCTCTTGTCCACTTCCCCGGTATTATTCAGCAGCTATCGTCCCACCTGTTTTCTTTATCGTCCCACTCGTAATCTTGCTTCCTTCCAAACAGCCGTCAAACCTTTTCTGCCTGGAAGATCGGAAGAGACGATGGCCCGGGTGAAAAACCTGGGGTTTGGTTTGGTGGTGAGATTAAAATCGTAATGGAGTTCAAGGACTAGCGTGCAATTGCTCTATAAGAATCTGCATTACTCTGTGATATATACTACCCTTTTGGATGCTCTCATGATGGATCATTTGGTTGGTTGAAATTTCAGTTTAAATAAAATACCAACCACCAGCTTCGAACCATAGACGCACCCCCCACATTCTTGAGGCATCTCCATCGGGATGAAAAATTATCGTCGAGAAGGAAAGGTAAATAATGAAGAACCGATGCTTACAGCTACAATACAGTTTGAACCACCCCAAAAGGAGAGATGTCAGTCACCGTTGAATCCCTCAGCGCCCTATTAAGAGAAGACTCCACAGCTTCATTGATCGCGGGAGGAGCGGCGAGGCATCGTATCGCGTACTGTCATCGCACCAATTGAGCGTGCAAAGATCTTATTTCAACTACAAGGACCAGGTAAGGCGCATTATAATGGTATGTTCCCTACAATATGGCAAATGTACAAAGAAGAAGGACTCAAGGGACTGTTTAGGGGTAACGGGCTGAACTGCATAAGAATCTTCCCTTATTCTGCTACACAGTTCTATGTGTATCAAAAGATCAAGTTCCTATTGTTAAAGCCTGGTGAAACAGAGCTGAATAACATTCAGAGATTGTTCGGTGGATTTGTCTGTGGTACCGCATCTGTTGCTGTCACCTACCCTTTGGATCTCGTTAGAACAAGATTGAGTATCCAGACCGCAAATTTGGCTAAATTGAATAAATCTAAAGTGAAAACGGGTGAGAAACCGCCAGGAATCATAGAGCTCTTAATCAAAATCTACAAGACAGAAGGTGGGTTCTTTGCTCTGTATCGTGGTGTTTGGCCAACAACCCTAGGAGTGGCACCATATGTCGCTATAAACTTCGCAGTGTATGAACAATTGAAGGAGTTCGTGCCGGATTCATCCCCAGTGACAAAATTATTTCTAGGTGCCACCGCAGGTGGAGTGGCCCAGACAATAACTTATCCATTTGACTTACTGAGGAGAAGATTTCAAGTTCTTACGATGGGTACTGCTGAATTAGGGTTCCAATACACTTCCGTGTGGAATGCCCTTGAAACTATTGTAAAGACTGAAGGTTTCAAAGGCCTCTATAAGGGCCTAACTGCAAACTTGTTCAAAGTTGTTCCATCAATGGCTGTCTCCTGGTTGACATACGATCTTATGAAAGAGTGGATGATGTCTCTATAAACTAGGGTTAGACCATATTAGATATTCATGTATAAATTTACAATTACCGCATTAGGAAGTTTACATTTCTAGCCAACCAAAATTCTCAAATTTTCTGGTGCGAAATCGTAAGGCCATAAAAAAGTTGAGCAAGACACAAAGTATCTACAACAATCAGAAAAGGTTCTGAACACACAAATTAAATCAAATCAAAAATGAGACCATCCCAATACATGTTTAACGCTGCTGTATGTGTTTTCATTTTCACGAATGCTGGAAGTTGTTCTAGGGCTCTGTACGCCATGGTTCTCGAGATCCCAACTGCCATCACTTCAACAATCAACAACGTTGTACTAACCACCCACAATAGAAGAAGTCCGGTGGTATTGCCATCCCACTTGAATTGACCCCATTGTTTGTCGCCATGGGTGTCGCTTGTGCTTCTGCCACTTTCTTCACCTACAAGAAGTTTGCCCACGACAAATCCTTGAGATTGTCTAGAAACCCAGCTCAGTCCGATGACAGTTTGAAGAAGTTGTTGGAGGAGGAGAAATCTGAGTAAAGTCATACGCTTTATTGGTTTTTTATACAGTTGATTTTACAAAGGAGTATATATCTCTTGAGGTTCATCCATGAGAAACACTATGCTATTCATATTCAGATGAGCAATACAGGGGGTATATGGCATTGACGGGGTATATTTATTTCGTGGTTTCTATGCAAGTTGAAATATACGTTTATGGAAAAACAATGGCTATATGTACGTGTAATTTGTTCTCTATGTATATATGAGGTGGACGAATGACGACTATAAGGATCACTCTTTCAACGTTGTATAGTAATCGGTTACATCCTCCAGATCCTCAAGGATCTGGACGAACTTGTTATACTTCTCTCTCACTTCAGGTTCTGTGATCTCCACGATGGCATCATCCTTTGGCAAATATGCAATTCCAACCTCTCTGATCTTATAATCCTGCTTCAATTCGCCCGCAACCCTGCCCGTCTCACCCGCTTCAGTAACCACTTCCATCGCTCTTTCTTCACCTTCTACCTCTTCGATATCATCTGCTCCGAGCTCAACGACTTTCTCGAACACTGTATCGAAATCGTCCTGAGATGGATCTATGATGATATAGCCCTTTCTATCAAATTGAAACAAGGTTGGCGAGAGATTACCGCCGTATTTCGAGAACGCCGCTCTAACATCACTAAAAGTTCGCTTCTTGTTATCTGTAAGAGCTTCTCTGTTCGTATAGTTAGTATCATTTACTCATCGCCTCGTTCAAGGTCTGGCCTGGTATGGTATACTCACACAACGAAGGAAACATTACCTGGCCCAATGCCTTCATACACTGCAGTCTCAACATTCTCCTTATTAGCATCACTTCCTAAGCCAGCACCTCTTCTGATAGCATTTTCAATGACTTTCTTAAGTACGTTAGCTTTAGAGGCTGCCTCCATTGCAGCCGCTAGTCTCACGTTCTTCGCTGGGTCAGGGCCGCCGACTATGAGAACTGTTAGTATCACAGAGATTGATATATAGATCGAAGTGTAACAGCTATCCTAAGTAAGGTAAGAGACTTACGTTTTGCGGCAACAGCGATCGCATTGGCAAACTTATTGGCAATTTTGTTCTTCTGTGCATCGTTTCTAGCCTTATCATGTTTGATGTTAGCCCATTTGGAGTGACCAGCCAGTAAGCAACGTGATGTGCTAAAAGATCTTAAAGTGAATAGCCTGGTAGACAGCATCTCTTGGTCTTACATAGGTGAGTAGTGTAGAAGTCAAATGCTTAATCCCATCAACGGTTTAGTTAAAGAGAAGAACCAGTTACCCGGCCGCACTAGTAAAAGGGCAACCAACTTGAATAGGCAAACACAGGCAGAGAACCACCTTATCAGAGAAGAGCAACACTGCATTAATGTCCGATAACAAGAACAGATCGCTGATTGCTGTAATTGGTGACGAGGATACGATCACAGGGATGCTTTTGGCGGGCGTAGGCCAGGTGGACGGCTCGTCCCATCAGAAGAACTTCTTTGTCGTGGATGGAAAGACTACAGATGATCAAGTGGATAAGGCATTTGGTGAATACGTCGAGGATAGAGACGACATTGCAATCTTGCTGATCAATCAACACATCGCTGAAAGGATCAGATTCAGGGTGGATAATTTTACAAATGCCTTTCCTGCCATCTTAGAGATTCCATCAAAGGAGCATCCATATGGTAAGTTTTCCTCTGACTTTCTCCCTGCGACAATATACTAACAACCTATAAAGATCCTGAAAAGGACTCTGTTTTGAGAAGAGTGAGAAGATTGTTCGGTGAATAGTTGGCGCAAACCTTATTAGCTTTAATGCAGGTCATAGAGCATTATGTACTTCCTACAAGGCGTAGCTTTTCCTAGAATCATTCTAATTGTATACCTATACATATCATTTCTTGGATTTTTTCTTCTTACTCTTATTCTTGTTCTTCTTCTTAGGGGTTTGTGGTGTAGTGGTTATGCCTGATTCTGGTTCCTCAGTGTCATCATCTTCCACTTCCTCTTCATTGGCATTGATATCGACATCATCAAACTCTTCACCTTGAACTTCTGTATTAACAGCAGTCTCCGGGACTTCCGTGGTGTCAAGAATTCCCGGTTCATCTTTTGAAATCTCTTCAGTTGGAGCTTCCTCTGTCAGGGGAGCATCCTCGGCTGTCACCTCTTGAACAATCTCTCCTGGTGTTTCTGCCTGCGCATCTGCTGGCTCTTGAGTTAATTCTTCTTCCGCTGGTGCTTCAACTGCCTTAACGGGCTCTTCAACTGGCGTCTCAACTTCATAGGCTGGTTCTTCATATGGCTCCTTTGGAGCTTCCTCTCTCTGAGATGGTTCTGCTGCTGGCTCTTCTGTTGATTCCTCCGCAAGCTCTTCTATTGGTGCTTCGGCAGATTCCACAACTTCCTCTTCAGTAAGCTGCTCAGCTGCAGACTCATCTCGGTCTTCAACAGACTGTTCTGTTGTTTGAGTTGTCTCCTGTGCCACGGATTCAGCTGGAAGCTCCTCTTTCAGTTGTTCTGGTGACTCCTGTGAAGTCTGTTGTTCATCGGCGGAAGCCTCTTCGCCAGTAGATCGAGTAGCTTCAGCAGTCTCAGTATTCAGAGAAGTGCCATTCGTCTTAAGAGAACCATTTGCACCCTTGTAACCCTCAAAATATTTAGGATCAGCATCTAAGTAGAAATTTCTAACACCAACGATCCTTCTCTCAGTCTCACATGCTTTTAGCCATTCTGGTCTCACAACAGGAATGTTACAATCAGTAGCTTTCTTCCACTGTGGGCCCAATCCGGTGGTTGCAATGAAATGAGTAGTATCAACTTTAACCTCGTCCTGTAAAGGCTTAGCACCGATATTCTTCAAAGATTCCTCAATGTCATCTCTTGTAAATCCTTCTTTTGCATCAATGTCACCTAAACATACGGTTATACCACTCAGGTCGGTCATCTTATGTGTATGCACCGTGATGTGTTCACTTTCATAAACACCCGCTGTTGTATCCAATCTCAAATGGAAAACATACTTGGAATCGATTTGTAACCCAGATAGCTTTGTAGTAGTTGTAATCAGAGGGCTAGGGATATGACCCAATCTGGTTCCATTCTTGTATAATGTCAACGATTTGATAGTGGCGGATCCAAGTTCAATAGGATCCCACTCCAATACGGCGCTTGTCTGAGTTACGTTCTTCAAATGCAGTTTTGGCGATTGTGGTTCGTTTGTTCCAAACAATTGAAGGATCTGTTCTTGCAATTTCTCGAATTGCTTCTTCTCCTCTTGTTCCTGTTGTATATCCTGTTCACACTTGATCGTCACCACGGAGCCGGCATTTACGCCATCTGGCAACAATATCGTAGGGAATTCGATGAGGTGATGGTCCTTTGTTAGGAGCAGCGCGAGTGAAGCATCCAGTTTGCCTACTGTGAGTTGCACTTCAACCATTTTTCTGTGCTGTTTTGGGTTGCGTTGAGGTCTAATACGTGGTTAATCTGCGAATGTTTTACTTTCGGAAGGAGTTGAAGTCAATCGCGAAAGGTCCAAAAAGGGCACAACTCTCCTGTTTGTATATCTGTTGGCTGGTTATTGTATTGTCGGTAGTTGCAATAGATGATACAGACGTCTCCCCTCTGAAGTAGGATCGCTCTAACCAACCCTTGAGAGAGAAACCAAAATCACTACATGAAGTTAAAACTAAACCCAAAATCAAATGAACGAAGGTATAAACAGAAATGAAGTGAAAAAAGAATGCTAAAAAGGGCTCTTAGAAATCGGCCAACACCTTGGACAAGACAGAGACAAAGACATCGACATGCTTCTTTTCGAAAGTCAATGTTGGTCTCAATCTGACAGAAACCTCAGCACAACCACCACAGTTTACACCGTTCTGCTTCAACTTGTACAAGAAGGAGTTTCTCTTCTCTGGGGTCTCCAAGTCCCAAGCGATGAAAGTGGCTCTACCCTTACCTCTCAGGTTTTGCAAATGAGCTGGGTACTTGGCTTGCAACTCCAAGAGCTTGCCGAACAAGTAGTCACCAACTTCAGCAGCCTTAGCGACAAGATCGTTGTCAACGATCTCCTTAGCAATGGCACCAGCCAAGATCATTCTAGCTGGGTCACCACACCAGGTGTTGAATTGTCTGTAGGCAACATTTGGAACGAACTCTGGGTCATGGAACCAGTAACCAGCAGATTGGAACTTCTTGGAGAAGGTCACGAGATCTGGAGATGGGGTAATGTTGAAGTGCTCATGGGCCCAGAATGAACCAGTAGCACCAACACCGGTTTGAACCTCATCAATGATGTACACAACACCGTGCTTCAAAGTGATGTCTCTCAAACCTTGGAAGAAAGCTGCAGAACCATGGTTATCACCACCTTCGGATTGAATTGGCTCAATGATCAATGCAGCAATTGGGATATGCCAGTTTTGAATCAAATCCTCAACAATCTTCAAGCAACGCTCATCCTCGGTTTTGTTGAACTCAACATTGTCCTCCAATGGGTACTTGTAAGATGGGAACTCAGCCTTTGGCCATTTGAAAGATGGCAAATCCAACTTGTGGACTGGCTTAGAAGCGGTAACAGAAGCAGAAGCGAACAAACGACCATGGAAAGCTCTCTTGAAGGATAACACAGCCAAGTCTGGGGAACCTGGAGCCTGGTTCTGCATGGTGGATTCGTTCTCCTCAGCACTGAAGGAAGCGTTGTAGCCTCTCTTCTTAGCCTGGTACCACATGAAGGCAGCCTTGAAAGCCAACTCGTTAGCATCAGCACCGGAAAGACCAGACCAGATTTGGTTTTGGCCCTTTGGAGCAACCTTCAACAAGTTCTTGATGATGCCTTCCAAATCCTTACCTGGGAAGTTACCAAGAGCTGGTCTCTCAACGATAGCTCTAATCATCTCTGGGGATTTAGCAGCCTCGATCAAAGCTGGGTTGTTGTAACCCAAAGCGATGGATGCGATCTGGGCATACAAGTCCAAGTACACATTACCATCGACATCGGCGATGTAGTTACCGTTGGACTTCTCATAGTCGGCAACAAAGTAAACTGGTCTAGAATCAAACACTTGACCGAGAGATTCGATGGCCTTCTTGGATTCTGGGCCTGGGATCTCAGCAACCTGGACAGTTGGTTGCTGTGGCTCGTCTGGGTAGTACTTAGCAGCGACGGACATCTTGATTCAATTGATGGAGGAGAGGAACAGGATGGGGAGGATCATAAGAGAGGAGAGCGAGCCAACGAGTTTTTATAGTTAAGATAGCTCTCCCTCAGCGGGTTGAACAAAACGGGGTTCCCGCGCGGGATCTTTCCCAAGTGGGTGCGACAATTCGGCGGATCAGAATAGGCACAAAACTACTTTCAACTCAAAGTATGGACAGAAATCTTTTATCTATACAAAAGTACACTTATACAACACTCATTAGACATAAACATAAGCCTTCATTAAAACAATCATGGACACACTTCTTCCTCGCTCCACTGATCCTGGTCGTATCTCTCATAAATGTAACGTGCTTGATGACCACTGAGGTCGACATAGTCAACTTTGTCAACTAATAAGAGCACAAGGGCATAGTTCTTCTTACCATCTTCCTCATTGGAGCCATCAACTCCTCTGGAAATAGAATCCAGAAGCTTCTGCTTCTCTGGTGTCACTTTCGACCCTGGCTCTGGTTTTCTGAAACTTGATTTGAGCTTCGTGGATAGGCTTACCCATTTATCAGTGAGCTCTCGTTCCCATTCCTCAGCAGAAGGTTTGTGTGGTTCATGAGGTAGCATATGGGAAAGATCCGTATTCGAAGAGTATTGTTGAATCACGTTAGGGGACACCAAAGGATAATCACCAATATCTGCATTGATCATACTCATATTGTCCAAAGTGACACATCTGGCATTACCGCTCAGTCTGAACTGAATATTGGAATTTGGAAACCAGAAACATGCTTCAAATTTAGGGTTCTTTAACATATGCTCAAACTTCTCCATTCGTACATCAGTGGTGAATGTGAGAACGTTCGTCTTCTTATCGCCAAATAGAAAGCCTCTGAATATACATGTGCGAACGTTTGGACAACCCTCATTATCGACAGTGGCGAAGGAGAATGTGACAAAAGCTGCGGACTCAAGGTGTCGTGAAACAGCTGATGTGAAAGCTGGGACCCATGGAGCCATCAACTGCATAGTAAGGATTCACTTCTATGTCTATATTAGGGTAGAAGACTTCTTAGAATCTCAATGATTGGTTCTGTCTTGTAGGATGTCTTGCAAGATGTCTCGTAGGATGTCTGGTGATGAAAGTTGACTGATCCCGAAGGCTTGCGATTCAAACCAGAGAAGTAAGTGAAAGTTCTATAAGTGACAGTAGATAAACACACCCAATGACAGTGCAACTGCAAGCAGAAAAATAACAGTTAGAAAAGGTCAAAAGACTTTTAGGAACTTTTTATGTCGTCGTCGACGGCTTTTTTTTCCTTTGGGGCCATCCCGTCTGCCCCACTGGGCGGTTGCCTGTAAAAAAAAAACGTGGGCGATTATGTAAAGAAGAGATGGTGTTACGCAGTGTTATATATGGGGTACTATGAATATATTTTAAATGATGAGAGACAGGAATGGTTCCTTCTATTCTTAGAAACGATATATGATTTTTCTGACTCGAAGCACTTTTATCTGCCTATTAAAACTGAATCAGAAAACCTTCCTAACTAGGTAGAAAATTCAGAGGCCGCCCTGTCTAGCGGAGGTCCTCTCTACTGGGCAGTTTTCTGGGCAATCGGCTAGGCAGATCAGAACACTGGTAAGCAGGCAGACATCGCCAGAGATCATTATTAACAAGCAATGTTCACTAGGAATATAATCAGCAGAAGTAAGGCCTTTAGTACTTGTCAGGCTCTCCTTAAAGCTGCTAAACGTGAGTTCTCTGCATCGCTACTGCTACGCAACAAGGAGAATAACAACTGACAATTGGAAAGCTGTCACTCCGGCATTTCTTAACCTAAGAGTTGGACAGATCAAGATATGCGAACGCCATCCTGATGCTGATAAGCTCTATGTGTCACAAATAACACATTCTCAAGACGAAGAGCCCCTAACAGTATGCAGCGGCCTTGTGGATTACATTCCTATTGACCAAATGCAGGGGAAAAGAGTTGTACTTGTTACAAATTTGAAGCCGGTTAATATGAGAGGTGTAACATCGCAGGCCATGGTGCTTGCTGCAGAGAAGAAACAAGATGAACGTTTACAAGGTGTGGAACTCGTTACTCCTCCAATTATGGCTGAGATTGGTCAACAGCTGGTGTTCAAAGGATTTGAACCGATCGATGATGATGTTCAGAGGGTTAGTCCGAAGGCATGGAAGAAATTGCAACCAAACTTGTTCACAGATTCAGAAAAAAGAGTCATATATAAAGATACGGAAGATGAAGCTCATCTACTTGTCTTGAAAGGTTCTGAAGCTCCATGCACAGTGGAATCTGCGCCTAATGCCCCAGTTCGATGAACTCCATTTTCTTGTACGTACACTTGAAAGCAAATAGCATTCCATTACATAGGCAATAATTATTTTAGATTATCCCTTCAAGAAAGAGATGCAGACCGATGAAGAGATATTAAAAGAAAAAAGTGAGTTCAAAAGTAGACAAGTAATAAAAAGTGCTTATAAGAGTCCTGTTAGCACAGCTGGTGTGTTGATTAGCGAATAATTTGAGTGTCCAAGGGTTTAAATTTCAATAATGTGAATAATCATACTCCATTTGGATTTTCTGTGATTGCATCTGCTGCTGTGGTGCAAATGGCTTTACGTTCTGGAGATTGCTGGTCTTAAAACTATAGTCTTGTTGATGATACCCCATGTTTTGAGTTGTATCAGTCACCATTTGTGGCTTAAAAGCCTGTTGGTGATAGTTCATCATGTTATCATTTTGGTTCGTGATAAGGTTCATCTTTGTCCTAGTGTTCATATTCATTGGGAGTGTAGTGCCACCATTCATCATAAAGTCCTGTGGTGTCATCTCGGCCAAATTTTGGAATCCCATGGAGGTTGTACTGGTGCCACTTGTTGGTGAATTGTTATTCAAATTCGTATCGGTGAATCTGAATACCTTTATGTATTTACTCTTGTCAAAATCCACCATTGTAGGAAGCCTATTTGGCAATCCCAAGAGTTCATTGAACTCGTTATAATTAATGGATCCATCATCCCAAGCTGAAACGAAGTTTTTAAGTAAGGAGTTGATTATATCATTCTTTGTTGCCTCTTTTTTAAGATTGTTTGAGCTATGAAAAGTGAGGTGGTTCAGCAGCATAATGGAGAGTTCTTGCAATTGAAGATCGAGCTCACTAACCTGAGTCACGAATTGCAAAAGGACAAAGAAGGCAAAGGTCCCATAACGTAAGAACAGATCTTCAAAAATTTGGAAGACCTGAAGTCTCAGTACTTTTCCAGTGGATTCATAATCGAAAAACGTATCAGAAATAGTTCGAGCCTTGGCACACAGTTCATTGGAAACTATTAGGACAGTGAACAAGGATGTGAAATAGAGCTTTAGCAATTCCTCAGTGACACGATATTCCAAGCTGATATCTTTACCATCAAGTTTGTCATTTTTGTCCAATGATCCTTTGGCTTCGACGTACTCACTAATTATCTTCTTCAAGATCAAGAGGCAAAGATGCGTGATGTGGAAAAGCCTCTGAAGATTCTTTATATTAATCTGAGCGCTTGTAATATCCTTAATTGAAAAATCTGTGAAGTTGGATCTTGGCAAAGGTGGAAATCTCTTGAGGTTCATCAGGTCCATGAAATTCATCGGGATCTCTCTGTGCGGATTGACGTTCTCGAGGATGGATCTTTGAGCAATGAAGAGGTTATAGATGAACAGTGACTCAATAGAGAAGATCGATCCAAACTCAGTAATAACATGTTGATCATCGATCAATTTAAACTGCTTCTCGATGGTGCAGAAAGCATTCTCCAAGAGAAATGACATTTGATAATCATTGAGGAAGTTTATCTTGTAGTTGTGGTCGATTGCCTCAAAAATAACTTTGTATCTGGCGTAAATCGAGTCATCAATTGCGTCAAAGACATCAGATTGCGTAATCCTTGAAATGCACTGAATTCCAAGTTTGGGATTTTTGAGGTTCAAAGTCGAAGAAATCTTGAAGAGGACGTAATCCAAAGTGGTGTTGAAGTCCGGGTCTTCACGAAGCTTCAACAAATCTTGACTCATATCTAATGTTTCAATTAAGGAGAATAATGTCTCACAAGACATATCGGAGTTCACTAAAGATAAGATGTTCAGAAATACTGAAGTATCTAGATTGTTCTTGAGGCCCAAAAGAGCAGAGTAAATCGAAACAATATCCTTAGAGAGCTTCAAAAGCATCTGATTTGGTTGATACGGCAATATCTGATCAATGAGATCTATAGACATTGTGCAATCTCTTAAAATGTATACCCTGTTCATAACTGTAATTGGTCCAGAAGAGTGTTTCACATCTTGACCGGTAACTGTTGGGAGTTGTAAAGTCGTTTCCCATAGCTTATTGAAGACTTCAAAGACATCAATATTGGTTGATGAATTTACAGAAAACATTTTGATAACGCTCTCAATCAATGGCCTGTGATTCAGATGGAAGATAAAGACTATTGTAAGGATTTTCACAAGGGAATTGCTGTTTGGGTATTTGAGCTTGAAAGAAAACGAAATAGTGATCAGCAATGGACTGATGAAGGAAGTTCTTGTTAATAGTTTACCACTGGAGTTTCTCATAGACTTCATAACGTCGATGATGTTCAAGTAGATAGCCATGATCTGATCAATCAATTCTGTATTCATGTCCAGTTTGATGAGTTCGTTGATCTTCTCGCTGGCAATTGCGATAGAAACCACACGAAGAAATTCACGCGTCTCTTCATCAACAGAGTGTATTCCACTAAAATCTTTAACAGCGT
Source organism: Williopsis subsufficiens (assembly GCA_017948575.1). NCBI lineage: Eukaryota > Fungi > Ascomycota > Saccharomycetes > Phaffomycetales > Wickerhamomycetaceae > Williopsis > Williopsis subsufficiens. Next base: position 37,623 of record JACVEX010000523.1, read on the forward strand.
CGCTGACCTGCTTCAATAGAAGAGCAACATCAGAGTCCAAATCTTCGTTGCCGCTGTGATTGGTTCCCTGATCAATAAACTTCAACTGATTCAAAGATTCAATAAAAGAGAGGGAATTTCCTTCATTAGAGCGTATCTTCCCTTCACCATCCGTACTCAATGAGATACCTCTTGCCTCATGCTCTGTACTTGAGAGCTTTAGCTCTGCAAGAAGCGTCTCCAGCATCAGTTTTCTCTTGTGTTTATTCGATAACAGTCGATGGGAAGGTTAAAAAGGTCTTGATGCGTGCGCCTCCTTCGTAGCAAAAGATGAATGGCAGCCTCTCTACCTCTCTGGTCTGTTTTTGTTTTGCCACTGTTGCCGCCCTGCGCGAGAAGAAGTTCAAATTCTGATTTGAAGTTTGGAGCTTTCTCGCTATTGTGACAGGAAGGGATTTCCCGTTTCGTGGCTGTTTTGGGACAAAGAGGATGGACACATTTTGGGCGACTGTACACTGTCAGCAGGTAAAGTTCACACTTTTCATGAACTTCATTGAATTCTCGGTTTCATAATTGTCTCAAATGTACTTTTTTTCTTATAAATGAGAAATTCATGCTCAAATGGGATGAAACAATGCACTTTGAAAATTGTTGATTTATCTCTGTATGTCCTGTTTTGGGATAATTACCCTTCGCGGTCAATTCCCCCCCCCC